>OU015743.1:32887418-32939791 GCA_907169655.1 Acomys percivali
TCTCTCTCTCTCTCTCTCTCTCTCTCTCTCTCTCTCTCTCTCTCTCTGTCTCTCTGTCTCTGTCTCTCTGTCTCTCTCTCTGTCTCTCTCTCTCTCTGTCTCTCCCTCCCTCTCTCGCTCCCTCCATAAAAACAGAGAGTTGAGTCCTGGGAAATATGGGAAGGCCCAGTCCAGCAGCTTCTCAGCCGCCCCTTCTCTCTGAAGATAGAGTTATATCATGGATGGTTAATCTCAGAGATCCCAGCCACATCACCAGTCAGGGTGGCTTCGTACACATATGGTCAAAGCCAGGCATGGTGGAGCACTCCTGTAATACCAGCATTCAGAGAGGCACAGGCAGGAGGATCTCTGTGAGTTTGAGGCCAGCCTGGTCTACAGAGTGAGGCTAGCTAAAGCGACACAGAGAAACCTTGTCTTGAAACCACTCCCCACTCACCCCACCCCACCCCTCAAAAAAAAAAAAACAAAAGAAAGAGGGCCACGTGTCATGGCTCAGGCCTTTAATCCTAACACCTGGGAGTTAGAAGCCAGCTTGGTCTACAGTGGAATTCCGGGACAGCCAGAGCTACATAGTGAGACCCTGTCTCAAAATAAAATAAAAAGGAAAAAAAAAAAAAGAGGAAGCCATTATCAGGGCCTTGCCATTTTTGACCCAAAGGCCTATCTACCCCATTTGTGTTTACCTCTCCTGTCTCCAGACCACAGTGGAAAGTCACAGAGGGGCGGGGAAGGAAGGGAGCCACCCAAGAGTGGTACCGCCAGTGCTCACCAAGCAACTAAGCCAAAGACTACCAAGGTGCTTCGGATGCTCACAAAAGATCACTCTGCCAGTAAAGATGCTACATTTGAGACAGGAGTAGTGGGGCACACCCATAATGCTAGCACCCACGAGGCTAGATTAGTTCAAAGCCAGCCCGAGCTACACAGTGAGCACCAGGCCAGCCAGGGCTATACCACAAGGACCTATCTCCAAACAAATAGTTGAAATTTGCAGAGAGATGGGTTGGGGCTTAGGATTTAAGTATCCAAGGAAGGCAAACAGCAGAGATGGATTTGAACTTAATGGCTGGTTTCGGGTGCCTGTCTGCCAGAGAAGACATGTGAGGCACAGGCAGGAGGATTTCTGTGAGTTCGAGGCCAGCCTGGTCTACAGAGTGAGGACAGCTAAAGCTACACAGAGAGACTCTGTCTTAAAACCACTCCCCGCCCACCACCCCCGCTCCAAAACAAAAACAAAAACACAAAAGAAAGAGGGCCTGCCTGGTAAAGACGTGGTAAAGACCGGCAGAGCTGAGTGCACAGTGGCTATGGATCCCCTTTCCCACCTTCACCTGAGTCTCCAGTGTAGGAGCAGGCACCTAATTCCTTTCCTGGCATTGATACTGACTCTAGTCCATGAACTGAAGAAGGTCACTTCCCACTTCCAGACTCCATTTTTACATCTATTAGATGGGTATATCCTAGGCCGAAAGAGCAAAATCTACTGCAGCCCTGCCAGTTTGTTTGCAGCTAACAGAACAGGTTTCACAGCACAATGGCATACGCCCCCACCCCGAATCTACACACTGGGTGTCTCTAGTAACGTGTAAGACACATACAGAGGCAAAGGCCCATGACATGTTCTAGGCAAGAGGGTGCCATTAATTCTCACTCTCACCTAGGATGCTCCCATAAGGCCCCCACTCTTTACAGTTTGTTTGATGCTGACCCAGGTCACCTGTTTATTACACAGGAAGCCAACCCTAAGAAAAACCCATGTCCCTACCCATCTCCCCCCTCCCCTCTCTTTGTTTGTTTTTGTTTGTTTTGTTTTGTTTTCCTTCGAGACAGTGTTTCTCTGTGTAACCCTGACTGTCCTGGATTCACTTCGTAAACCAGGCTGGCCTGGAACTCACAGAGATCTGCCTGCCTCTGCCTCCTGAGTACTGGGATTACAGGCCTGTGCCACCATGCCTGGGCCCCCTCCCCATCTCTTAAAACCCCATGCTCCCACCAGCCTGCCCCTCAAACAGCTGCACTAAGAACCAGACACTGGTCTAGGTAGATGAGCAAGCAAAGCCACTTGCTGCCAAGCCTGCCAACCTGAACTGGATTCCCTAGAACCCACCTGGTGATAGGAGAGGGCCAACTCCCACATGTCCTCTGACCTCCACATCCATGCACTCACCACCCCCCCCACACACACACAAAAATAATAATTTTTAAAAAAGAAGCAGGCACAAGCAGGGGATGGTGGTGTACACCTGTCATCCTAGCACTGTGTTGGCTGAAACAGGAGGATCACAAGTTCAAGAGTAGGGCCACAAGAACCTGTGGGTGGGGGCCACATGCTGTCGTTCCCAGGAGGACAGCTGAGGGCTAGGATCCTCTGGAGGATCCTCCCCACCCTTAGCTCCAGCTGCTATTGGAACCTCCATGTGTAGGATGTATTGCATGGCATGAGGAGATCTTCCAGCCAGCACAGACTCCCTAAACATCACCCCTGTGTCTTAGGAAGTGTACTGACCATTTTATGGAAGGAAGTCTCACCTTCCTCCCAGACCAATGCATTATGTCCACGCTAAGTAGACGCCTGTGGACTTCCGCATCTTGTTCCTGCTTCAAAACAAGTCCCAAGTTCTGACCTAGACACCCAGTCTTAGGTTAGGGTTGGAAGATTCTGTCAAGGTGAGCTCTTCTTCAGAATTCTCAAAAGAACTGAAGGCACTCTCAACATCTGTATGTCCCTTCACCGTGGCTTGCTGAGACAAAGTCTCACTCTGGAGCCCAAGCTGGCTTCAGATCTGCAGCCAGGCTTGCAATCCTCTTTTTGCCTTAGTCTTTTAAGCAGAAGAACAAGGACTATGCCCCAATGTTGTTACTGTCTTGTGAGGCAGGGTCTTGCCCTGTAGCTCAGGCTGTCCTTGAGCCCACCACTCTTGCCTCTGCGTCTGAAAGGCGTGCACCACCACACATAGAGCCCTGCTCCTTCCACTCTTTTCTTTCTTTTTTCTCCCCCCTAAGATTTATTTATTTGATGTGAGTGCTCTGCCTGCATATGCATCTGCACGCCAGAAGAGGGCATTAGATCCCATTACAGATGGTTGTGAGCCACCATGTGATTGCTGGAGTTGAACTCAGGATCTCCGAAGAGCAGATGGTGCTCCTTACCCACTGAGCCATCTCTCCAGCCTGCTCCTACTCTTTCTTAAGGGCCAGGGTGAGAGGTCTTGGGGTTGGAGGTGCTCTGCTGGAGATAGCTTCTATCTGAGGTCCCCCATTCTTAGGGAGGAGACTGCACCTAAGTGCCTATTACCCTAGCCCATGACATGAGCTTCTCTTGGAGCTTGCCAAGTAACCCGTCATTACCTCTCTGATCTGCCCAGTTTTATACGAACAGCTCTGAAGTCAGACAGGAAATCAGGGCCCTTGAAGCAATGGTCTCACTTCCCTTGAAACTATAAGCCAAGACCAGGTCCTCATGATTGCACAGACAAGGAGAACAAGCAAGTGAGGTAGAGAGGAAGTATGGTGGCCTCTTTGTGGCAGACAAAGCAGCCCAAAGAAGCACCTGGCTTGCCCTGCCACCCCTGGCCAGGCCAAAGGCACCAGCTTTGAAACCAAAGCTCACCACTGAGATAAATATTTCAGAGTCCCAGAGAACCAGACACCTGACAGACCTTCCATGACAGTTCTCCCCACTTATCTGGTGTTTACAGTGCTCAGGTTGACCCCAACCTCGTGGAGACCACCCACAGGCGACAGTGGAGTGAGTGGCAGGGGAGGGAGGCCCCATGGGATACCACCTGGTGAAGACAGTTCAGGCTCCAGCTGGCAGAGCCTTCTTTCCCTCCCTCCTGTGCTGGCTCCTTCCCAATCCTTGCGGGCCTGCTTTCCCTTTTCCCATTTCCCTGTTGTGTTTTTATTTTTACTCTGACCTAAAGAGGTCATGAGGACTAAGCATGACAGCTTCCACTAGTAACACTCCCGGCACTGAAGAATCTGAGGCAGGGCTATTGCAACAAGTTCCTGGCTGCACTGTGCTACTGAGTGAAACTGTCTCAATTTTTTCAAAAGTTCATGAGCTTGACGGCACTTTTTGGTAGGCTCCTGAACCACACACAAGAACAAGAACAAGGGAGCCGGGGCCAAAGCCCGATCAGTTATGAGTGGGAATGGCCTCTTCCCTAGACCTAAGGGTTGGCCCGCCGGCTTCCACCATAAACACTGTGCTAGGCTTTCTTCCACCCACCCCCCACTGAGATAGATCCTCATCACCAGTCTGTTCTCAGCCTAGAGACGCCAGGACAGGCAGGGGCAGCCCCGGCGAGTGCCAGGCCCTAGCAGACTCCACCACCACCACCACTCCACACCAGCCGAGGACCTTGACAGCCTCCACCTCACTGGCAGCAGGGCCACTCTGGGGCCCCGGAATGGGGGACACGTCCTGCAATAGACAGGCCACTCAACCACTGAGAAGGGGGCACTCTACAAGATGCTGGTCAGCTCTCGGGTGCCCATCGAGCACAGCTGCGCCATATGCCCAGGCCCTACGCCCTGTAAAGGCGCTCAGGGAAAGCGAACCGGCAGGAGGACAGACCCCGCTCTGGCTCCTTCTCATGATCGGAGACCGGCTGCCGGCCCGGCCGTGCCTGCCAGAAAAGTTTGGGCTCCTGGGCACAGAGCCATCCCCGGTCCGCTTCCAGTCCCTGCCAACCCCGAGTCCCCACCACCGCCAGCCGCAGCCCCCTCACTTGCCTGAGCTGTTCCGGACCTAGAGATCAACCGTGGCTTCCGAGCGTTTCCAAGGAATGGGCCGGCTGGGCTGGGCTGGGCTGGGGCTCCGTGCCCCGCCCCGTCTCCCTCGGCCACTCAGTGGGGTGGAGCCGCCTGGCCTCAGAGAACGCTAGGGTCCACCCCAGACCCCAACCATAAGCCAGGTGTGAGTGGTTCACGGTTACAAGGAGCAACGCTGGCTCACAGATGAGGACAAACCCCACACTCACTGCAAGAAAATAACTCCACCAATTTCAGACCCCACCCCAGGAGGAAGCCAGAGTTACACTTCGTCAGCTCCTGAATACCAGTGCTATACGCTAGGGGATTTAGCTAGGGGATTTAAAAGGAGTGTGTGTGTGTGTGTGTGTGTGTGTGTGTGTGTGTGTGTGTGTGTGTGTGTGTGTGTGTGTGTGTGTGTGTGTGTGTGTGTGTGTGTGTGTCCGTGTGTCCACCCGCAAGGAAAAGGGCAACCTTGATATGTACCTCAGGCTGGACTCCAGTGCTTTGTCACTGTGTCTCAGCCCTACTGACCCTGATTTTACTTAGTCTGATTTTTTTTTTCAGCACAACTTTAGGTTTAGGTGCTTAGTTTAGTGGTAGAGCTCAGGCCTTCCGTGTGAGAGACCCCATCACAGCAAAAGCAAACAACAAAGAATTGGTCCAGTGATGCAAAATATTGTATCACAGGACTGTGCTGGGTTTACATCGGTTTCATTCTACATAACCATTCTTATGCCGTTTAAAAAAAAAAAGTGACGAATATCTGGCAAGTCTATGCTGTTAGGCTAAATGCCCTTTAGAAGTTTAAAACTTCAAACATACAAACATAGGCATGAGACTCAAAAGTTCTGCTTAGAACCAACCATGTGTCACTTAGTGATAGGGACACATTAGGTTAGGGAATTTCAGTGTTGTGCAAGCCTCATGGTATAGTTACACTAGCAGATCAGTGCGTTCAATTGGGAAGTAAAAATAATCTTACCTCAGTAGTGTCTGCTGGCTTAGGATGAAAGAAGCCCTGGGTTCTGTCCCCAGCACTGCATAAACAGCATGGAATGGTGAAAGCCTGTAATGCCAGATATTCTGGGAATGTCAACACCAAAATAGCTCTTACCTCAAGAGGTTAAGAGGGACCAAATATGTGACCATAGTCAGGGAACACCAATATAGGTTATCCAAAATTCCAACATGTAACCATTTGTCGAGGGTTGATTTGGTTTGGTTTTTGTTCTAAAGGTCTCACCATATAACTCTGGTTGGCTTGGAATTCAATATGTACACCAGGCTATCCTGGAGCTGACAGAGACCCGCCTGCCTGTGCCTCTGAAATTAAAGGCATGCATAATAATAAAAAAAAAAAAGGCATGCATAATCACACTAAGTTGAAGAAGTTTCTATACTGGCAGACACCCCTCCCCCCAAAAAAAATCATAAGTCAAGGCACTTTTTATTTTATTTATTTTTCTTTGTTTTTTGAGACAGGGTTTCTCTGTGTAGCCTTGGCTGTCCTGGACTCAATTTGTAGACCAGGCTGGCCTGGAACTCACAGAGATTCCCCTGCCTCTGACTCCCCAAGTTCTGGGATTACAGGTTTGCCCTACCGCACCCAGCTCTCAAGGCACCCAGCTCTCAAGGCACTTTTTAAATGCTTTGTTAAAAAAAACTAAGTAGACAGTTACAACAAAATGTAGACATCTCAGCCTTAGGCCTCAGAGGCTGCCTTAGGTTAGTATAAAGGTTTTATATGACCGGGCGTGGTGGCACACGCCTTTAATCCCAGCACTCGGAAGGCAGAGGCAGGAGGATCTCTGTAAATTTGAGATCAGCCTGGTCTACAAAGCGAGTCCAAGACAGCCAAGGCTACACAGAGAAACCCTGTCTTGAAAAACCAAAAAATAAAAAAAATAAAAAAATAAAAGGTTTTATCTGTGAGTCACTGAATGTTAGGACAGACACAGAGGTAGGCAAGAAATGGCTATTTAGGGGGTTAAAGACAACCCAAGATAAACTGTGATTAGGCACTGGACTGGCAAACATCCCAACTCAACACAGTCACTGACGTTCCCGTCGGTTATCAGCCTTCTCAAAGATTCAGGTGAACACACAATTTCCTTCTCGGAACTTTCATTCAGAAGAAGTAGAAGCAGAAGTATCAGGCTTTTCCTCAGCTACACAGCAAGTCTGAGGTCACCCGGCTATGGAGACCCCACCGCAAAACAAATAGCGATGTTTGTGGGCCCGCCATCATATGTGTGACCTCATCATGTGGACCTTCATCATCACACTTCATAAGGAGGTGGCTTTAAGCTCATGTGACGGTGTACACTTTGATATTGCTAGACTGGGGACTTAGTTCCTGTTGTCCCCACCCCTCATGACTCATGAAAAATGCAGCAGAGGCCAGGCTGAGTGACACATCCTTAAAATGCCTATACTCAGAAGGCTGAGGTAGGAGGATCTGAGGTCAGTCCAGGACTCAAGGTGAGAATCAGTCTGGAGAGGCAGGGGTGGGGGTGTGAGGGAGGGGTTCCGAGGGGACCGGCAAGATGGTTCTGTGGGTAAAGGCACTTGCCACCAAGCCTGACACCTGAAATCTGTTCCTGAACCCTTATATCTGAAGGTGAGAGTAGGCCCTGCAAATTGTCTCATGACAACACACACATGAGTTTTAAAAGGTTTTGTTCTTATTATTGTTTTTAATTTCAATTGGCTATGTGTGGTAGTGTATGCCTTTGGTTCCAGGACTCAGGAGGCAGAGGCAGGTGGATCTTTGTGAGTTTGAGGCCAGTCTGGTCTACATAGCAAGCACTGGGCCAGCCAGGGCTACATGTTGAGACTCTATCTCAAAAAAAAAAAAAGGAGTTCAGTAGATATTTTATATGGAGCAGCTGCCTGGGTTGTGTAGTTCCAAAGTCCACTTCCCACTAAGCACAAAGGCTGCTGGGAAGGAGAGCACCTATGTGTAAAATGCTTATCTTGAGCTAATAGCTGCAAATCAATATGACCTCTAAGTGTTTCTCACAGCTTTTAACACTTTCTCCTTGATTTTTTTTTTTTGTTTGGTTCCTCTTTTGTTTTCTTCTGAGACTAGGCCTTGGCTGTCCTGGACCTCACTATGTAGACCAGGCTGGCCTTGAACTCAGAGATCCACCTGCCTCTGCCTCTACTGGGAGTAAAGACACACACCACCATGACTGGCAACGTTCCTCCTTTTAAATTGTTTTAAATTACATTTACTTTCTCTTTCTCTCTCTCTCTCTCTCTCTCTCTCTCTCTCTCTCTCTCTCTCTGTGTGTGTATGTGTGTGCACGCGTGCATGTGGGTGGGTGGCTGCCTGCAACATGACACCTCCACTGGCTTCAAGGACTTGCAATCCTGAAGCCTTCCAAGTGTTGAGTGCTGCGATTATAGGTGTGTGCCGCCACATCAGGCTCACTTTTACTTTTTTGAGTGGACAGGGACTATAATGAAAAACACAGCTAGAAACTGAGTCAGAGGGAGGCTGAGCATGCAGGAACAGCTCCATACACCCAGCTCTAGGCATTCCTACTCCAGTTATTACATCTCTGGCACAGTTCTCCCTCAGCAAGAGCACCATTTAGACAGGTAGGCGAGGCTGCCGAACCAGCTAGTCCCAAAACTTGTTTCTACCTCCCTAGGACTGGGATTAAATTACAAGTGTGGTGGAGCATAATTGTAATTCCAGCACTCGGGAGGCAGAGGCAGATGGATCACTGTGATTTCCAGGCCAGCCTGGTCTCCACAGGGAGTCCAGGACAGTCAGAGCTCTGTTACATAGAGAAACCCTATCTCAAAAAGCCAAAAAATGAAAAATAAGTAAAATAACTAAATTCAGACCCTTGTGTTTGCATAGCAAGTACTTTACCAGCTGTGCTGTCTTCCCACCCTGGAGTCAACTTTAAAAACACATCAAAGGCTTTAGTCAGTAAAGTTCTTCCTGTATAAGCATGAAAACCTGAGCTTACATCACCAGCACCCACATAAAAGCCAGATGTAGTGGCACATGCCTGTAACTCCATTGCTGGTTATGTGGAAACAACAAAAAGTGTGTGTGTGTGTGTCTGTGTGTGTGTGTATGTGTGTGTGTGTGTGTGTGTGTAGTTATTAGGGGAAGACACTGGATATCAACCCACAGGTAAATGGACTCCACCCCAACACACACAATAACATATATAACTCACACAGGCAGTATGTATATTTATTTGTATAGCAAGATATAATTTAAATGGAAATTACATGGGAGGACTGGCCTAGCTCCATGGACAACCCCAACCTTTCAGTGTGCTCCCAGTTCCCACTGACTATAGACCTCCTTTTAGGAATTCTTCCCCCAAAAGAACTCAGCAGAGAAAGCTCAGTACTGTTGCTCAATTTTGGTCTCTCCATTGCAACCGGGATAGAATCTTAGGTGAGTTTTGCAGCCTACAAGATTTGGCAAGCAGCACTCAGGAGGCAGACGGGTAGATTTCTCCCTCCCTCCCTTCCCCCCCCTCTCTGTCTTTGAGTTCAAGACCAGCCTAATCTACATAGGACAACCAAGGTACATAGAGAGACCCTGTCTAATATATATATATACCAGCCACAGCTATGTAAGGAAGTGAGTGGGGCTTTGGCTGTGCCCTGCAAGCTTTGGAAAAGCAAGACTCTTGGTTAAAAGCCATCGGTGGAGAGCTGGGTAGGTGACTACATCTGTAATCCCACTAGATAGAGGCAGAAAAGTCTAGGAGTTCAAGGTCATCCTATGCTGTATAGCCAGTTCAAGCTTAGCTGAGCTACCTAGCAGACTGCCTCAAAACAAAGAAACAAACAAAACTCAAAAAGAACAAGAAATTCTATTTTGCATTAGTATGTCCCCATTGTCTCAGGCAGCTTTTTGGAATAGTTACCCTAAAAATAGTATTCATTGTTTATCTGGAATCCAGACTCACCCGGGTGTCTGGCATTTCTCCGACAATCCCACAATCCTACTAGAACAGAAAGTCTAATCAGGAAGGGGTAGAGAGCGAAAGATACCAGGCTGAAGTTTATTTCCTGAATGGTCTGACGGGGAGGGGAGGGTTCAAGGAACCTGCTGAGGAATGGGAGAGTGGGTCAGCAGGCAGGTTTCTCAGTGGCGGTGCTGCCTCCAGTCCAGCCGCAGGCGCCGGAATTCCTTCCGCAGTCTGCGATTGCCACGGCAGCTTTCCTGGAGTTTCCACCCTATGAGGCTTTGCTGTTTGTACCCACTTCCTCACAGAAGGTGACTTTCTTCTCCCTGGACTAGAGAAGAAGTCCATTCCTCTACCCTGCCTGGCCCTGCCCCGTCACCTGAAGGACCAAGAGTGCCCTGCAGCTCATAGGTGGGGTGGGGACCCAAGTGTGAATGATACAAGAGGAGAGGAGAGACGGGGCTCGGGGAGGACACAGGTTCTTCCTCCTACAGATTAGCCTTGTTTTTACTTCACAAAAAAAATACCTTTAATCCTGGCAGAGACAGGCAGATCTCCCAGTTTGAGGCGAGCTTAATCTAAAAAGCAAGTTCTAAGACTGCCAGGGCTAGCTGGGCATGGTGGCGCACACCTGTAATCCTAGCACTTGGGAGGCAGAGGCAGGTGGATCTCTGTGAGTTGGAGGCCAGCCTGGTCTACAAAGTGAGTCCAGGACAGGCAGGGCTATTACACAGAGAAACCATGTGCCAAAAACCCAAACAAATAAAAAAAGACTGAGAGAGAGAGAGAGAGAGAGAGAGAGAGAGAGAGAGAGAGAGAGAGATGCTTATTGAGCAATTATTATGTTCCAGGCAGTATTATAAGGTTTAGACAATCAAGTGACAATTTAGGTGAAAATGTGCATACTGGTAAGGAAACAATAGGCATTAGATGCCAAAACTAACTGATAGTGCTCGCTCCATCTTTAACAGAAAAGAGGAAAAATTCTGTTAATATATTATTGGGTTGTTCTGGCTGTGATGGTGCATGCCTTTAATCTTATACTCAGGAAGCAGATACAGGTGGATTGCTATCAGTCTGAGGCTAGCCTCATCTATATAACAGATTCCAAGCCAGCCATGGCTATGTTGTGAGACTTTGTCTCAAAAACAAAATAAAACACATTAGGTTTCATTGATTTTAAAATATAAGTTGCTGGCAACAGGGAGGGAGGGTAAGACCAGGAGGATAGGCGGGAGGGGGCTATGATCCAGATGTAAAGTGAATAAATTAATTAATTTAAAAAATAAAAAATAAATAAGTTGTACTGATTGTAAATTAGAAATTATTATGATTTGCATGCTTGGGAGGCAGGGACAACTCTGAGTTCAAGGCCAACCTGGTCTGCGTGCATACTGAGTTCCAGGACAAGCAGAACTACATAACAGAGAGAGCCTGTTTCAAAAAATAACAATCATACACACACAATAACATTATTGTTAATAAACATTACTTAGCCCCCTCCCCCTTTTTTATTTCAAAACAGGGTTTCTCTGTATAGGCTTGGCTGTCCTAGACTCTCACTGTAGAGCAGGCTAGCCTTGAACTCACAGAGATTCACCTGCCTCTGCTGGGATTAAAGGCGTGCGCCACCACTGCCAGCCTGGTTGTGTTGTTGCTGTTTTGGATGTTGTTGTTGTCGCTGAGCTTTTGTTTTTATGGCCCAGGGCTGGCTGTTAGGCCTGGCTCCTCTTCACCCACTTCTAGAAATGGATCTGATGTTATCATCCTGCTTTTTCCACCTCTGGTTACTCCAAGCCTTAGGTGATTCCATTTATACCAAAAGGCATTATGAACAGTCCTGTGGTGCCAGGTAACCCAGACCCAACTGGAAATGGATGTGAGCTATGGAATGAGGAAGCTGGAACCTGTCTGGCTCCACTGAGGCATGGCCAGGGCCAGGGTACCCTTTCCATCTCCTCTGACCATCAGACTCGTGGGAGGTGCTTGTGGAAAAAGAACTTGCAGATCCCCTGGGGGGGGGGATGTTTCCCTCCAGACTGAAAGCCAGCTGTAAGCTGAGGCCCCAGGGGAGTCACTAGCCAACGCCAAGTTATAGTTACTCATGGCTGTGGGCCGTTGGGGACAGTCCTTAACTACTCTGAGCCTTGGTGGCTTTGTCTGTACAGAGATAGGTAATAATAGAATGTGTTTGTAAGGATTAAAAATAGGAGCTGTCAAGTGCTTGGGGCAAGGTGGAAAAAGTCCCTTGTTATAGGTCAGTGGCGCAGAGATGGATTTGAACTCAGCCTGGTGCTTCAGTATTTAACAGGACCTGTTGGGATGGATTTGTCCAGGCGAACGAGGGTTCTCAGCAGGGCCAGGGTCACACTGGACCCTTGTACCCTGGCCAGTGCCACCTTCTATCTTGGTCAGGCCTGTTTGGAGTGTTCAACACCTGGTTTCCCCCTGAGTGCACACCGCTTCTTCTGCCCTTAGGCTGTGGATGACCTCTTCCATCTTTTGCTCCTCGCCTCCCAATCAGGAACCTCCCTTTAACATTCTTTGCACACATCTAAGACATTTGTTCTCTGAGAAGAAAAGAGCCAGCCTCTCAACTTGCTTCTCGCCCAGGCCTGCACTGTGTTCCCAGCATCCCATACTCCTGCCACCATCCCCCAGCTTTGCAGTTCTGCAGCGGCTCTGCCTCTAACAATTCTATGACCACATCAAGCTCAATGCTGTGTTGAGCTTAGCGCATTTCCCGCCCACGGCTGGGGATTGAAGCTGGGGATTAAAGCCAGGGTCTCACATATGCACAGGGTCTGTGCAGCCTCTTCCTCCTTGTCCCTTTAAAAAAAATTTTTTTTTTGGTTTTTCTTTTTTTATTTTATGTGCATTAGTGTGTGAAGGTGTCAGATCCCCTGGAATTGGAGTTACAGACAGGTGTGAGCTGCCACGTGGGTGAACCTGGGTCCTTTGGAAGAGCAGACAGTGCTCTTAACTATAGAGCCATCTCTCCAGACTAGTTTTTTGAGACAGGGTTTCTCTGTGTAGGCTTTGCTGCCCTGGACTTGCTTTGTAGACCAAGCAGACCTTGAACTTACAAAGATCTGCCTGCCTCTGCCTCCCTAATGTTGATCTACAATTAGATAAAAAGGGTACAAAATTTTACACTAACTGCACTTGAAGTAGCCCAGGCTGGGCCTTGAACACACTATGTAGCCTAAAACAGCCTTGAGTTCTTTATCCTCCTCCTTCCACTACCCAAGTGCTAGGGTTACACGTATGGACCCGCTAGATCAGCTCTGCGTTAGTTTGCTTTTTTCCCCACAAAAAAAACCCCTGCCCCACCCCACCACAACCCTGTGGTGGCTGCCATTGACATCCAGATAATATACAGACACAGTCAGATCCAGGCATGACCACTAGATGGCATGGTCTAGCTATCAGTGCTTGACAAGACTGTAGGCACCAACAATTTTGGAGAGACCTGGATGGTACATTAACTCACTGCTTTCAGTGCTGTGCCCAAAATCAACTAGAGGATCCCAGCCAGAATTAGCAAAGATAATAAGACAGACTAAATAAAGGTGCAATATTTCTCAGTTTAACTTGGTTTCCAGCTTTTTTACTGTATGTGGCTACTGTGTAACTCTAGGGGTAAAATGTGAGTTCTCCCTTCAATCTAAGCTTTATCAGGGCATCATACCAGGAGATTCGTGTTAAAAGGCTACAAAGGGCTACCAAGATAGCTCAGCAAGTAAATGGCTTCCTGCCAAACCTCGGCCAAAGTTTGACCCCTGGGAACCACATGGTAGGTAGGAGAGAAGCAACTCACCAAAGCTGTCCTCCGACCTCCACAGGATCCCTGTGGCACGTGGACACATGTGCAATACACACATGCACACACGCGCACACACACAAGGTTTTTCCCTTTTTAAAATTAGTACTTTGAGAGTTTTTTGTTTGTTTTGTGAAAGCTCCTTCAGTTTCTTCCCTTCACTTCCTGCTATTTGTTAAAAACACTATGGCCAAAAGCGATTTGGGAAGAAAAGGAAAGTCAGGGCAGGAACCTGGCTAGAAACTGGAGCAGAGACCAGAGAGGAATTCTGCTCGCTGACTAGCTGTCATGCTCAGAAAGATCATAGCTCAGAAACGTTAGCCGAGGCCCACCTGCCTAGCGATGGTACTGCCCGTAATGGGCTGGGCCCTCTTGCTTCAATTAGCAATTAAGAAGATGCCTGTCAGATGTGCCCACAAGATGGGCAGCTGACAGCGGCAACCCCTCAATGGACCCTCCTTCTTCCCAGGTGTGTCAAGTCAACAACCAAGATCAGCTTCAATTTGTTTCTATGCTTGCGCTGTTCAGAAGGACTCACTAAATTGCCCAGAGTGGCCTTGAACTCATCTATAGGCCACACAGGCCTTGAACTTGAAATCCTCCTGCCTCAGCTTCCCCCAAAGCTGGGATCATAGACCTTTGTCATCAGTTGTGGCTTCTCACTGTTTTTAGATGCTTTAAATTCTGGGGTGAAGGAGAAAGGGTTCAGCATAATAGCAGCGTGAGAGTCCAGGACAGGAAGTTTGAAACTGACCTGAACTTCCAGTGAGATCCTGTCTTCAAAATAAATCCACCACTGGATGTGGTAACTCACACCTTTAATCTCAGCACTAAGGAGGCAGAGGCAGGGGAATCTCTGTAAATTGGAAGTCAGCTTGATCTATAAATCGAGTTCTAGGTCAAACAGAGCTACTTGTAAAGAGTCCTGTCTTTAGGGAGGAAAATAATCTCCATAGTTAAAAAGTTAATTTTAGGGGGTAGAGAGATGGCTCAGAGGTTAAGAGCACTGTCTGCTCTTCCAAAGGTCCTGAGTTCAATTCCCAGCAACCACATGGTGACTCAATCATCTATAATGAGATCTGGTGCCCCTTTCTGGTGTGCATGCAAGCAAAGCACTGTGTATATATGATAAATAAATATTTTTTAAAATATTTTTAAAAAATTAATTTTAGAAGCAGGGCATGGTAGTACATGCCTGTAATCCCAGCACTGGGAGGCAGAGGCAGGTGGATCCTGTAAATTCAAGGCCAGCCTGGTCTACAAAGTGACTCCAGAACAGCCAAGGCTACACAGAAAAACCCTGTCTCGGAAAAAAAAAAAAAGTTCATTTTAGGGGGCAGTGGTGAGACACACCTTTAATCCAAGCACTCAGGAGACAGAGGCAGGCTGATCTCTGAATTTGAAGGCAGCCTGGTCTACAGAGCTAGTTCCAGGACAGCCAGGGAATCTTGGCTGGGGCCAGGGAGGGCGGAAGTTAATTTTAAAAGAAACAGAAGGCCAGGCGTGGTGGCCCATGGCTTTAATCCCAGCACTTGGAAGGCAGAGGCAGGTGGATCACTGAGTTCGAGGCCAGCCTGGTCAGGACAGCCAAGGCTACACAGAGAGACCCTGTCTCGGGGGAAAAAAAAAAAAAACCAAGACAAAACAAAAAAAAAGAGAGAAAAAAAGAAAAACCAATAAATAAATAAATAAAACAGAAGAAAAAATGAGCATAAGGAAAGAGAAGGGACTTCATCTAGATGGGCTGCTCAGAGGAAGCATCTATGATAATAGACCATGTAAGGGTAGCCTGAGACTGGAGGAGAACTCTGTGTGTGTGTGTGTGTGTGTGTGTGTGTAGTGGAGAAATCTCTATCTTCACACTTGAGCATGTGGTCCCCTGCCCTCACCCCCCACCATGTTTTTTTGTTAGTTTTTTTTTTTCTGAGACAGGGTTTCTCTTACAGTCATGGCTGTCCTGGACTCACTTTGTAGACCTGGCTGGCCTTGAACTCAGAGATCTGCCTGCCTCTGGTGTTTGTTTGTTTGTTTGTTTTTTAAAGATTTATTTAGGTATATAGTGTTTTGCCTACATGTGCACCTGCTTACCAGAAGAGGGCACCAGATCTCTTTTTATAGATGGTTGTGAGCCACCATGTGGTTGCTGGGAATTGAACTCAGGACCTTTAGGAAGAACAGCCAATGCTCTAACATTGAGATGAAGAGTCACCCTAATTACTTAGCAACTTTGAGGTGAGCTTCGACTACATGAGTCCCTGTTTCAAAATAAAAGCACTGAAGGGCTGAAGAGATGGGTCAGTGGTTAAAAGCACTTGGCTGCTCTTGCAGAGGACCCAGGTTTGGTTCCCAGCACCCACATGGTGGCACACAATTACTCCAGTTCCAGGGGAGTTCCAATACCTTCTTTTGACTTCCCTGGGTACCTGGCACACACATGGTACAAATACATACATGCAGGCTAAACAGTCATACACATAAAATTAAATAAATAAATCTAAACAAACAAACAAAAACATCAAATCAAACAAAACATCAAATCAAACAAAACAGCACAACCCCCAAATAAAAATAAAAGCATAAACGGGTGTGGTGGCGCACACCTTTAATCCCAGAACTCAGGAGGCAGAGGCAAGCAGATCTCTGAGTTCGAGACCAGCCCGATGTCTTACCTTGGGTAGGAAGCAGCCTATCAGATGGTGCTAGGGTAATTATCCAGGTTTGGTTCCCAGCCACCTGTGTGGTGGCTCAGCTGTCAGCATAGTGTGACTGCAGAGTACAGATTTCAGGTCCACTAAAACCAGAACTGAGCCCAGCCTCTCACTAGCTCTGTGAAGGAGTAAGTCACTCAGCCTGTCTGAGCTTCGGCTGGCTCATCTCCAAAAAAAGAGGATGTCATTGTCATCCTTATACAGTTGTCATGGTGATGAGTAACACATGTTTCATGGAGGCCTTCTGCTTAGCAGAGTCTACACTCTTGCTTTTCCTTTCCCATGACTGAACATTTATTACACTCCAACTGTCAAGCGAGGTGCTAGGGGCTTAGTGTGTGTTGGGGTGTTGGGTACCAGGAAAGAGGAGTGCAGCATTGTTCCTGCCTAAAGAGAGGGAGACAGTGGGTCCCTTCGAGTCCCCCATAACCCAGTACAAAAGTAGCACTTATCAAACGGTTGGCTTCTGACTATGGTGTGGCACTTTCCCCAGGTGGAGATGAAGTACTGACCAAACACCTTCAAGAAGGAAGTTGAATTATTTTTTACTTTGCAGTACTGAGAATCAAACCCAGGGCCTTTCTGTGCCATGCAGGTGTGCTACTGCTGGCTGAGCAGCATCCCCAGCCAGCTGAATTTGTTTTTAGCTGCAAAGGAACTGAAAGGAAAGGCGCATCATCAGCTTCCCTGAGGTCTGAACTACACACACCGCAGTCTATTAGAGTCCCCAGATCTGGAGCTGGGGCCTTAATTAATCTTAATTCCTCCAGGGAGAATAGCCTATCCCATGGCAGGGGGCGGGGCTGGGCAGGAGGCACCTGGGACCTGAAGAAATTTACTTTGGCGGATTTCTCAGATGGCCAAGATGGCTACTTCTGGGATCCCAGAACTTGGGAAGGGAAGCAGGAGGGTCAGGAGTTTTAAGGTCACCGCCAGCTGTGTAGGGAGCTTGAGGACTCACGAGAGCCTCTTTTTCTTTCTTTCTTTCTTTCTTTCTTTCTTTCTTTCTTTCTTTCTTTCTCTCTTTCTTTCTCTCTCACTCCCCACCCCCTAGACAGGGTTTCTTGCCTGTCCTGGACTCACTTTGTAGACCAAGCTGGCCTCGAACTCACAGAGACCCACCTGCCTCTGCCTCCCGAGTGTGGGGTCACAGGCGTGCGCCACCATGCATTGTGAGAGCCTGTCTCAAACAAAACAAAGATGATTTCTCCAGAAGCTGTGGAAAAGAAGACACAAGCCAGTAAGCAGTGCTCGCTGGCTGAAGGAAACATGAAGGAAACACAGAGCACTAGAAAACTGGTTTAAACCATATTGCTAAAGCAAGGGATGTGCACTTGGTTGTGCAGATACTGGCTTGAGGCAGAGCCTGTGGACTCCCAGCACGGCTTCTCTACTACTTGAGGTGGACAGGTGTGAAGGGGCCTGTAGTGGGACAGACATGAGATTCTCAGGACTTGATTTATGATGACGGCAAAGAAGGATCACACCCTGGTAGTCTTTCCTCCTATGTTGGAGCACTTGTGAGGCTCACAGGTTGATTTCACAGTGATGGTACAAGAATTTGGGCCTGATGGCAAGGGAGATGGCTCCATGGGTAGAGCCTTGTCCTGCAAGCCTGAGAGTCTACGTTCAGACCCCTGTAACTCATGTGAAAACTAGGTAGTGTTCCTGTGGGGAGATGGAGGTAGCGGCACTCAGGCTGGTGTAAGCAACAGCAAACAGAAAGGGAGACCTTGTCTCAAACGAGGCAGATGGTGAGGACCAGCACCTCAGGCTGTTCTTTGCTGTACACAGGAGGTGCAAATGCACACCCACATTTATACAGACCAACAAGCACACATCACACACATGCACACACACACACAACTATGTATCATACAAACACACACATATACATTATACACATCATACACATGCACATACAATCACAGAGCAATCTGTACACGTAGGTATACACATACATTCACAAATATGCACATATAAACATCACATAGACACATACACAAGATTTTTGTCACCATGGGCTAGAGAGATGGCTCAGTGCTTAAGAGCACTGGCAGCTCTTGAAGAGGAATCAGGCTTAGTTCCCAGCACCCACACAGCAGCTCACAGCCATATGTAACTTCAGATCCAGGGGATCTAACGCCCTCTTCTGATTTCTTTCTTTCTTTTTTTTTTTTAAAAAGGAGCTCTGGCAAAGTTTTATTAAAGGAAAACTTTCCTGGTTTACTTTTCACCAGTCTGTTCTGGCATGCTTCTAATAATATCAGAATCACTTGGGTCAATGATAGCCAGTGTGCATACTCTGTAGTATTTTCCATACGCTGTGCCCAATTCAATATTATTGCCACTGTAGTGATGGACACCAGTTTTAGCCAACATGGGATAGTATTCTATTTCAAATTTCCTCAAAGCTAGGCAGTTGTTGGTAAGGATAACCAATTTCGCTTTGCCTTGTCTGATCATCTTCAAAGTCTGTTTGTACCCCAGGATATACTTTCCACTTTTCATCACAAGCTGGAGCCTAGAGTTGATCGACTCCAGAGACTTTTTTTGTCTTCTTTGCGGCCACCATCTTCCTGCCTTAGGTGCAGGACAATCCCCAACCAAGATCAGCCGCCAAGGGGAGCCGGGGAGCGAGAAAGCCCTTTTCTGATTTCTAAGGGCTCCGGGCATATACACAGTACCCATACTTACATTACTCAAACTCTTATACATATAAAAATGAAAAAAAAATAAAGAAAAATAATATTTTAATTGCTACCAAATTAGGCACCAAGTGGAGGAAAGAGGCAGTCCAGTTGACCAACCTAGTGCCTGCCTTTCGCATAAGGAGCTCCATTATGGAGTGTCAGAAGTACATGTAACTAGGGGACACCATCACCTACACCAGAGTCAGGATAGAAAATGTCTCTTCTAGGAGCTGGCCTAACAGCTCATACATCATTTGGCAGATATGTATTCAAGTCTCTGTGTGCCAGATGCTGTCTCCGGCCTGGGAGTACAGCTCGCAACCAAGAGTCTGGAATCTCTGCTCTTGAAGAGCACACAGGGTCCTGAGAAGAGGCCTCTGCCACAGTCTTCCTTAGTATCTAACACTGCTCTGAAAGTCTGTGTCTTTAGTTTCTTGTCTCGAAAAACCAAAAAATAAAAAAAGCTGAGCTGGGCATAGTGGCACATGCCTTTAACCCCAGTACTCTGGAGGCAGAAGCAGGAGTGAGTTCAAGGCCAGACTGCCTGGTCTACAAAGCGAGTCCAGAACAACCAAGACTACAAGACTACACAGAGAAACCATGTCTCAAAAAACAAAACAAAACAAAACAAAACAATGAATGAGGAACAGGAGAACAATTCAGTTACTAAGAAGACTACAGGATCCTCAGGAAAAGGAAACTAGCTCAATGTGTTGGAAAACCAAGGTTTCAGTTTCCTTTTTTTTTTTTCTCTCTCTCTCTCTTTTTCTTTCTTTCCTTTTTTGTTTTTGTTTTTTTTGTTGTTGTTGTTGTTGTTTTGTTTTTTGTTTGTTTGTTTTTATTTTTGAGGCAGGGTTTTTCTGCTATAGCCCTGGCTGTCCTGGAACTCACTCTGGAGACCAGGCCAGCCCTGAACTCAGAGATCTGCCTGCCTCTGCCTCAGTTTCTTTTCAAGCCAATAGTTATTGAGTGCCCACATGGCAGGCATTTGCAGAGTGAGCTCAGGCGTTATCTCCTTGGATCCCCACAGAAGCCCCTGTAGGTAAATTCCCTTCTCTTGTCGCCTACATGTGAGGAGACTTGGTCCAGGGAAGTGACATAACTTACCCAAGGTCACACAGTTAGGAATGACAGAGTTAGGTCTTAGAGCCAAGACTCTGAAATGGGTAGCCCTCTAAATCCCACTCGTGGGACAAACAGGAGGATATGTATGGTGGTTTGAATGAGAGTGGCACTGGTGAGCTCATGTATTTGGGTGTTCAGTTACCAGTTGATCGAACTGTTTGGGAAGGATGGGGAGGTCTGGGCTTGTTGGAGGAGGTGTGTCACTGGGGGCAGGCTTTGAGGTTTCCAAAGCCCCGATCTTGCCAGTGTCTCTCCTTTGCCTCCTACTGGCTGATGATAAGGATGTGAGCTCTCAGCCACTGCCTCAGCACCATGCCTGCCTGCCTGCTGCCATGCTCCCCGCCATGACAATCATCAGCTCTAAGATCTTTGAGCTGTAAGTCCCAAGAAGCTCCTTTTTCTGTAAGTTGCCTTAGCCATGGGGTGTCTTCACAGCCATAGAAAAGTAAGACCTTTCCCAAGATGGGGACAGTCTTAGCTACTTTCCTCATAGCTCTGACAAAGGAAGATGGATTTGGGCTGTCCGTTTCAGGGTACAGTCTACCATGGCAGCGTAGGCAAGGCAGCAAGAGCAAGGGGTCGGTCACACTGCACGCCTAATTAGGAAGCAGGAAGCAGAGAGAAAGATGAGTACTGTGCTTAGTCCCCTCCGCCCTCTGAAACAGGGTCTAACCGTGTAAATTTGGCTGGCATGGAACTTCCTGTGTAGACCCATGCTGGCCTCAATCTCCCAAAGATTCCCCTGCCACCATCTCTCTCCAGTGCCAGGTTTTAAGGCATGTACTCCCGTGCCCAACCCTTGCTTTCTTCTTTTCTTTCTGCCTTGAACCCGAGTACCATTCGTGGCACTTGCCTCTTCCCTTAACCCAGTCAGAAACTTGCTCACACACCTGCCCAGGTTCATCTCCTAGTTAATCCTAGGTCCTGTTCAGTTAAAAGTCAATATTAAGTATCACAGGGACAGTGAAGAGGCAAGTGAGGTGAGATATCGGTATGATGATGACGTCAGCTTTGGACAAATGACATGGCAAAGCCTCTGAGGCACCTACATGAAAGTGACCGGCAAGAAGGTGGGCACTGAGACTGCTTCCTTCAAGGCTTGGTTGCTTGTGACTGACAGTCTGTGTGGCCAGGCTGGATTATAATTCATGTGTTCCTCCTGCCTCATCTTCCCAAATGCTAGGCAAGCAGGTATGGACCACCATGCCCACTTTTCCTCGAGGTCTTCAGAGATACAGGCTTTGCCTTCATTTATGCTCTACCATCTGCAGTGCTCTGGAACATTCCATTATTGCCAGTGGTGGTGGCAGGTCGGTATGTTTGTGAATCAGAATGCACATGTGTAGGTCAGAGGACTACTTTTTGGGACTCAGCTGTAGACTGAATTCAGGTCATCAGGCTGGGCTGTAAGTGCTTTGTCCGGCTGAGCCATCTTGGCCACCCTGGAATATCCTTTTAGACTGCTCCATGACAGTACCAAAACGGCTGCTGGAATACAAGACTCCACAAACAGATGACAGCATCCCAGAACAGTAAATGTAGCTTTTTGATAGAAAGAAAGGGGACATTTGAGAAAGCAAAGCTGAGGTAGGTGGTGATCAGGAAGGGGAGTCCCAGCACTCAGGAAGGAGAGGCAGAAGATCAGGAGTTCAGGGGTCAGTCTCAGGTGCAAACGGAGTTCAAGAGGTCAGCCTGGACTTCCTGAGAGCCTGTCTTAAACAAACAGCAACAAAAAGCTGCCAGCGGGCATGGGAGGCATCTCATGGTAGAGGGCCTGCCTGGTTTGCAAAGGACCCTAGGTTTAGTTAACTGCTACTGTCTTAGATCCCTTTTAAGGACAATGAAAACTTTTTTTTTTAAATATTCATTTATTCTATATCTGCAGAAGAGGGAATCAGATCACATTATAGATGGTTTTGAGCCACCATGTGGTTGCTGGGAATTGAACTCAGGACCCCTGGAAGAGCAGGCGGCACCTTAACCACTGAGCCATCTCTCCAGCCCCGACAATGAAAACTTTTGAAGAAGGTCTCCAGCCTATCTCTTTTGTCCTCTCACCAGCTATGTGACCTGAAGCCACTGAATTGATCTCTCGGTATTTGATTGATAGGGTCGTGTGAGAGGCAAGGGTTCTATTTAAAGGGCTGAGGACAGTGCCTGGCACATGTTGTGTGCTATATAAATATTTGCTATTATTATCTCATGGCAGGAATTGCATCACATTCCAGGGTCTAACCGATAGTTGGCAAGGTACCAATTGGCTTAGACCAATCAGAATCCACCCACCAAGGCCAGAGAGGAACTAAAGGCTGAGCTGTTAAAAGGGCAATGGGCAAAATAGATGTTAACAAGGAAAAAATGGGGAGTGGTTAGAGAATAAGCATTAATCGGCCAACAGAATCTGCCAAGTCCACGTTCTAAAAAAATAAAACAAAACAAAACAAAAGGCTAATCAGTTTCAACATGTGAACACAATTCTATTTGTGTGTGTTTTAGTTTTTTTTTTTTTTAACTCTTTGTTTTGAGATAATCTCAGGTGTACAAAGTTTATTTTGTTTTGTTTTTTGTATCCTAGCCCTGGCTGTCGTAGAACTTGTTTTTTAGACCAAGCTGGCCTTGAACTCACAGACATCAACCTGCCCCTGCTTCCCAAGTACTGGGATTAAAGGCATGTGCCACCATTTCCTAGCAACAGAATATTTTTGAAAAAGTACAGGAGATCCTGTACCTGTCACCAGGTTTTCTAAAATGTTCATTAAAAAAACAAAAAACAAAAAAACACACTATAAAATTAGTGTGAAGGCCAGGAAGTTAACACTTACTAAGTCTAGTAATTCGTACGTAGTCTATTTCCAATTTGACTTAGGGTCCCTTTCTCTGGCTTAGGATCCAGAGTCATACATTTTCATGAGGAACATCTTTCTGAGGTTCCTCGGAGGCCTGGTTGAACCCTCCTCTAGCTGTGGAACCTCTAAGTTGGTGAGAACTTCCCTCGCCTCCCCTGTAACCCTGGATGAGCACCCCACCCCACCCCACCCCTACAGTCTTCGACCTTCACATACCTTTTAAATTCTGTCTTTGGGGAAGTTTCCATTGAATGGAATTCCTTTTTCTTTCTCTTTTGTTTGATGCTTCTGGGGACAGAGTCTAGCACCTTTCTCATATCAAGCATGTGCTCTTGCCACTGAGCTATGCCCCTAGCCTGACATTAGGACTCTCTCTCTCTCTCTCTCTCTCTCTCTCTCTCTCTCATTTCCTTCCTTCCTTTCTCTTCCTTCTTCCTTTCTTTCCCTCTCTTCCTTCCTTTCTTTGTTTCTTTTTCTCTTCTTTCCTTCCCTCCTTTCTTTTCTCTCTCATTTCTTTTTTGTTTTTGGTTTTTCAAGACAGGGTTTCTCTGTGTAGCCTTGGCTGTCCTGGACTAACTTTATAGACCAGGCTGGCCTCGAACTCACAGTGATCCACCTGCCTCTGCCTCCCAAGTGCTGGGATTAAAGGTGTGCACCTGGCGCGTGCGTGCCCCCCCCCTTGTGCATGTATGTGGTATGAGGGTATGTTCGTGTGTCAGTACAGGCATATGTGCAAGTTGATCCATCTCTAAAGCCCTATTTTTTAAATTAATAAATGAATTAATGTATGCATGAATGTATATATGCAGCACTAGGGGTTGCTAAGGACTTGTATATGCTAGGCTCTACCACTGAACTACACCCCTAGCCCTCTGGGAAATTTTTTTTTCCCAAGACAGGGTTTCTCTATGTAGCCCTGGAACTCACTCTGTGGACCAGGCTGGCCTCAAACTCACAGAGATCTGCCTGCCTCTGACTCAAGTGCTGGGATCAAAGGCATACGCCACCATCGCCTGACTTAAGGGAGTTGTTGTTGTTGTTGTTGTTGTTGTTGTTGTTGTTGTTGTTGTTTCATACAGGGTACAGCCTTGAACTTTGATCCTCTTGCCCCAGCTTCCTGAGTGGTGGTGTTATCTCATGCACACTGTACTAGACTTTTGAGGGAAGCTTTCATTTGAATTTGCTCTTAGAGTGAGAAAAGTGGTGGCCACAAGAACACTGTTCAAACATGCACAGGAGGCTCCTGGCGCTCCTTCTGAGGATTCCTGTGAAAATAGCCAATGGGTAAGGGGCTGAGTGGCCACAGGACTTGTGTCCTTGAAGGACATATGCTGAAGGCAAAGGAAATGAAGATGGGGTCTGGGGTTGAGAATAACACGTGTGGGAGTGAGACCGTAATGGGAATGCTAGAGCATGATGCTGTCCCACACCTGCAGATGTCATGAGAGGAGACAGGAAGAAACTCTTGAGACTAACTCAGAGAGCCAGCCACCTGAGAGGAGAGTGGATTAACATCCCGAAAACCTGTCATTCTTACACCAACAGCCAGCAGACCGCTATAGAGAGAAGGAATGTGGTTGGTTGCTTTTATTTGCTTCCTCAGCTTGACACAAGGTAGGGTCATCTAGTAAGAGGGGACTTCAAATAAGAAAATGCCTCCATTAGGTTTTCTTGTAGACAAGTCTATAGGGCATTTTCTTGATTAATAACTGACATGGGAAGGCCCCACCCCCCTATACATGGCACCACCCCTGGACCAATGGCCCTGAGAGGTATAAAAAGCAGGTTGAGCAAGCTGTGGGGAACAAGGCAGTAAGTAGCCTTCCCCCACAGCCTGCACTTTGGATTCCTGCCTTAGCTGCCCTGACTTCAGTGATGGACTGGAAGTGATAAGATAAAATAAATCCTTTTTTCCCCAAGTTGCTTTTGATCACGTTGTTTATCACATCAACAGAAAGCTAGCTAGAGCAGGGCACGGAGGCTGTCAGTTGCTCTGCAGCTCCCTCTTTCCCTTAGGTGGCTAGCTCCATGGACTTCCCTCTTTATCATTGCCTGCACTCTTGAATCTCTGAGTCACATTCTCTTTTGCCTTGTTCTCCTTCAGGGGCTGGGAGAAGATTGACTCAAAATGAGCAGACCGTTAGTACAGTGCGGATGACACGCACGTGCTGATTCCTTCTTTGATATGGAGCACAAGTGTGTCTCTCTAATACAGAATAAGAAAATGTCCCATCAAGATGGGACACCAGCAAGACTCAAGGACCACTGAGCACTGGTGTTGGCGTTCCAATAAGGCCTGAATGGCCCTGATTTACAGGAGAAAGTAGTTTCCCTGCATGCCATCCATAGCTGGATGTCGTGTTTCCACAAATGGGCTGGGAGGCTGCTAGGCTAAAGCTGGAGGGAGTAAGGGTGAGTGCTTCAAGGGGCTGCACCTCAGACCAGACAAAGAGGCTGTGGGCGTGGCCCAGCGAGTTTAGAGTTTCATCCCCAGAACTGGAAAAAACAACCAACAACAAACAGTGGGAGGGACCAGGCGGTAGTGGTGCATGTCTTTAATCCCAGGACTCCACTGGGGAGGCAGAGGCAGGCAGATCTCTGTGAGTTCGAGGCCAGCCTGGTCTACAAAGTGAGTCCAGGACAGCCAAGGCTATCACAGAGAAACCTTGTCTCGAAAAAACAAAAAACACAAAACAAACAAACAAAAAACCAAATAGTGGGAGGGAAGAAATACAGACTGAAATTTGGATGATATGGCTGAGAGAAAATGAATAATTCAAGGAACCAAAGGATGCTGTATTAGGGATGAGGGGCCAGGGAAAAGGACACTGGAGTTGAGCATTTTCAGAGGCAGAGTGGTCCAGGTCAACAGCAGGTGTGACCTGTGAGCAGGCCGTTGCTGAACTACATAGGAAACCTTGGAACTGAGGTCAGGGACAGAGGCTAAAGTTCAGCTTTGGATACAGTGCAGAATGCAGGGTGTTGGGCCAGTAGACCTAGAGTAAGTGACTATCAGTGAGGGGAGGTGGCAGGAGGCCACATTTAACAAGTGCCTGGAGTGGACCGAAGTTCCCTATAGTCCAGCTCTACTGAGCTAGCATGCTAAATGAGCTAGTTGGTTACTTAGAGCCAAAAATCAAACAAAAAGAATAAAATAGCTAGCTCGCAGTGGCGGTACACCCCTTTAATCCTAGCACTTGGCGGCAGAGGCAGGCAGAGCTCTGCACAGAGCTACACAGAGAAAACCTGTCTCAAACAAAACAAAAAGAATAAAATATCTGTTTAAAAGATAGATATGATTGTACATACCTGTAGTCTCAGCTGCTCAGGAGGCTGAGGCAGGAGACTGCTTGAGTTCTGTGCTGTTGTGTGCCATGCCGATTAGGTGTCTGTACCGAGTTTAGTATTAGCATGGCAATCTGCTGGGATCTGGGACCACCAGGTTGCCCCAAAAGGGGAAAATGGAACCAGGTTGGAAATGGAGCAAGTCAAAACCTTTGTGCTGATCAGGAATAGTGCAGCCCTGCCCAGTGACAAGGCAGAAGCCACCGGTTTGGTTTCTCTGAAGAGACAGGTCAGTGGATGGACAGGAAAGAAACCGAAAACATGAGGCAGGTTAAGTCAAGCCAGAGCAGATGAGAAGGAGCAAAGAAGACCCTTGGAGCAAACCAGGTTTTCAGACATGCAGCACGATGGCTCAGAGGGAAGGTCGCTATGGTCACAGTGAGCTCTGATTTTGTTTTTTGTTTTTGTTTTTGTTTCTGGAGACAGGGTTTCTCTATGTAATTGCCCTGGCTGTCCTGGACTCGCTCTGTAGACCAGGCTGGCCCCAACTCACAGAGATCCACCTGCCTCTGCCTCCCAAGTGCTGGGATTAAAGGCGTGCACCACCACTCCTCCCCACAGTGAGCTCTTGATGACGACAGGACAATGGAGCTGGCCAAAGTGTTCCAGCCACCACTTTTGCATTGGGTCAAAGTTCCTTTCTTTCTTCCTTCCTTCCTCCTTGCCTGCCTGCCTTCCTTCTTTCTTTTTCTTTTTCTTTTTCTGCAAACCCCCCCCCCCCCAAGGCAGAGTTTCCCTGTGTAGTCTTGGCTGTCTTGGACTTGCTTTGTAGACCAGGCTGGCCTTGAACTCACAAAGCTCTGCCTGCCTCTGCCTCCCCAAGTGCTAGGATTAAAGGGGTACACCACCACGCCCATCTGGGTCAATGTTTCTAAACCAAATTGACTTTGCCACCTAGTCTAATAAGATATCCCTATTCTTTTTATTTGTTTTGTTTTGCTTAGCTTTGTTTGAAACAAGGTTTTTCTGTGTAGCCTGGCTATCCAGAAACTTATTCTGTGGACCAGGCTGGACTCAAACTCAGAGATCTGCCTGCTTCTACACACGCTGGGATTAGAGGGGGTGTGCCACTTCTCCTGGCTGATACCTCTATTCTTTAATATTGAAACAGCTCCATCTATCAAAGCTCCTCCATGGTGTTATTGACGTCATCATTATCATCATCATCACCATCATCACCAATGGTATCCTGTAAGTCATCTAAGCACCAGGCATCCAGCTTGAGCCATAAGGCAAAGGTGAAGTCAGGCTGTCCTTCCAAGGGACAGAGCTTTGGCTGGCAGCTGGAATAAGGAGCAGACATGAGAACATCTGACTCTACCCTTGGAACCTGGATGAAGGTCGCCTGTGTGTACGTATGTGTGTGTGTGTGTCTGTGTGTGTATCTGTGTGTGTGTGTGTCTGTGTGTGTTTCTGTGTGTGTGTCTATGTCTGTGTGTGTGTCTGTGTGTGTGTGTATCTGTGTGTGTGTGTATCTGTGTGTGTGTATCTGTGTGTGTGTGTATCTGTGTGTGTTTGTTTTTATGTGTATGAGTTTTCTATCTGCATCTATGTCTGTGTACCATTTTCAGACTTAGTATCTGCAGAGGCCAGAAGAGGGGGTCAGATCCCCCAAAGACTGAAGATACAGACAGTTGTGAGCTGCCACGTGGGTGCTGGGAGTCAAACCTTGGTCCTCTAGAAGAGCATTCAGTGCTCTTAATCACTGAGCCATCTCTCCAGCCCTGTTTTGTGGCTTTTGTTTATATTTGTTGGGGGGCGTTTTGGTTGTGTTTGTTTGTTTGTTGAGACAGGGTCTTGCTATGTAGACTTGGCTAGCCTTGCAGTCACAGCAGTCCGTCTGCTTCAAACGTACTAGCACTGGGATTTCAGGGGTTCTACCATGCCCACTGCCCATTTGCTGCCGCTGTTTGGTGCATGCATTTGTTTGTTTGCTTTTGAAAGAGGGTATCACTATATAACCCAGACTGGCCTCGAACTCATGAACCTCACCCTTCCCATTTCAGACCTTATAGGAGTGCATCATCACACATGGCTGTGATTACTAACCGGCCTCTTCTTGGAGGGTCCCAGAGGCAAACTGTAGCTTCAGCAGTGCCTCTGAGCTATTCCATGGAGTAAGCATTGTATGGCCAAAGATCCCGAGTGGGTGAATGCTCAGAGACAGCTCTCCTGCAGCTTTCCTGGTGTGGACTGCAGGTTGACATCCATACAACTGTCTTGCAGGGACAGATCCCACTGGTCAGAACAAAAGAGTCCCAGTCTTCTCACAGTCACAGTGCTGAGCAGCAATAAATTGTCATTTAGCCATTCTTTGCTTCTGTCATTCACTCATTCACTCACTAAACATTTAATGCTTTCTCTGGACGACATTGCACATACCAGCAACTCCTTAGGGCTGACATTGCAGTGGGAGTGACAGGTAAGAACCACAAGACAATGTCCAATTGTGAGAAGTACCTTGAAGGTGAAGGAAATATAAGAGTAATTATCTCGGTTGCTTTTTTCTACTGCTGTGAAGACACCGCGACCAAGGCAACTTACACAATGAAAGAGTGTATTTTACAGCTTCAGAGGGTTAGTTAGCCTGTGACCATCACAACGGGGGTGGCAACAGGCAGGCAGGCATGGGGCTAGAGCAATAGCTAAGTGCCTACACTCTGAGACAAGGCAGAGAGAGAGAGAGAGAACACTAAGGGAGGATGATGTGGGCCTTTGAATCCTCAAAGGCCACCCACAGTGACACACCTCTTCCAACAAGGCCACACCTATAATCCTTCCCAAACAGTACCACAGACTGAGGGCCAAATAGTCAAACATATGACCTAAGGGGCCCATTCTCATTCAAACCACCACAGTAATGTAAGTGATATAATAGAGTGTTGGGGGGCCAGCAGAGGCCTCTGGGAGGACCTACTATTTTGGGGGGGCATATCTAGCCTCTGTGTTTCAGTCATCCTGAGGCACACAATTCTTTGTTGTGGGCTTGTCCTAGGCACTGCAGGCCTTTATCAGGACCCAAAGCATCCACTTCTAGATGCCATAGCCTCCTGGGAGCCCCAGTAGACAGAATGGAGCCACTCCTCTGCTCAACGTGCAGATTACTGCTCATCTCCCATGTGGGAAGAGCATGTACAAAGGGCCTGTCTTGGTTTCCTTTTTTCTTTTTTCTTTCTTTCTTTTTTTTTTTTAATTTTTTTGTTTTGTTTTGTTTTTCAAGACAGGGTTTCTCTGTGTAGCCTTGGCTGTCCTGGACTCACTTTGTAGACCAGGCTGGCCTCAAACTCGCAGCAATCCGCCTGCCTCTGCCTTCCGCCTCCCAAGTGCAGGGATTAAAGGTGTGTCCACCATGCCCAGCCTTATCTTGTTTTTTTTTTGTTTGTTTGTTTGTTTTGTTTTTTGTTTTTTGTTTTCCTGTTGCTGCAATAAGAGCTCCTGAGAAAAGCAACTCAAGAGAGAAAGGCTTTTGTTTAGTTTTGAGACAAGGTCTCAACTATGTAGCCCTAGCTGGCCTGGAAGTCACTACAGAGACCAAGCTGGCCTGAGGTAGCTCACAGAGATCTGCCTGTCTCTACCTTCTGATGGCTGGCATCAAAACAGGATACCATCATGCTGAGTCTAAAAGGGAGGGGTGTCATTTTAACTCATAGTCCTTCACGGCAAGGAAGTCAAGACAGTGGGGCCTGCAAGCAACTGGTGATGTTGCATCCATAATCAGGAAACAGGGAGTGATAGATACCCGTTTAGGTTAGGGTTGCAGCCCAGGGAATGGTGCCACCCACACGTATCCCAGAGAGGCAATGTCATCTCACCCCAGTTAACCTAAGCAATCCCCAGAGAGAAAGAGGCCCACCTCCCAGAAGTTCTAAGTCTCATTAGTAGTCCATAGAGATTAGCCTCTTAGGGCCTGAGGTGGTAATGACCTCGGTACATTTGAGGGGCCAAGCAGCTGACCCAAAGGGGAAGAATGCCATTTGAGGAGGTTGAAGACAGGCTCAGCCATCAAGCAGAGGCCCTGTGGGCTGCGAATGGGACTTTGACATTTCAAAGAACATTTAGTAAGCGTTTAATATGTATCCGGCACCAGGCCAGACACCGGCGAGCTAAAGATGAATACATTAAATTATTGTCTCTGCTCCGGAGAAAGACAGTGAAGCCCGAGACTACACTCTGCTATAGTCAGCAAGTGGAAAGGTATGGCATTAGTATCCTACCGAAGGGGACTGTGTGCACAAGTGTGTGCTTGTACAGGACAGCACGTGAGACCTGAGTCTGTAGAACAAAGAATGAACAGCACTCCAGGCAGAAAACAGTGTACACAGAAGCATGGGAGCACAAAACAATATGGTAAGTTCTAGAAGCTGTGAATAAGTAGGTATTGCAGGACAGAATGCAGGAAAGGGGCGAATAGCATCTAGCTTGCCAGAACAGCACATTCTCCTGTGACAGGAGAGAGAACTGCGCTGATTTGGAGCAATCATGGAATATCTTCCAGAATAGTCCAGAATGGGGGCAGGGCTCCCTGAGCCTGCGTGAGTTTGCATAGACAAGCCCCTTCCCTTCCGAACTCCAGCCCTGCTGTGAATCTAAGGATTTCATAAAGTGTCTTGAGTTTATTGTGTATAAATTTGTTAATGAGTGTGTATGTGGGGAGAGGGGGTGCAAGCACCTGCTCATGGTGGGGGTGGGGCTGACAGCTAAGATTCAGTTGTTTGTGTTTGCCTGAGCCTGCATTTCCTGTTTCAGATTACAGGGGCTGCGTTTTAATTTCTCCATATAATTCTGCTTCATGGCACCTTCCCTGAAGCGGGGTATGTTCACAACAACCCACAGTCCTTCAGTTTTGCATGTACAGACACAGAGACACAAACTCTCCTGGGCTGGACATGCCTTCTGTGAATTCGCTTCTTGGTCAAGGTCTTGCTCCCCACCCCTCCCCCAGGCCTCGGCAGCTTCATCCCTTCCTGTGCCAGGGCACTCAGAAGTAGAACTGCAGGCAAGAGACAGGGAAGGTGCAGGCTACAGCTTGTGTCCTTCAGGATGTCCCAACAAAAAGGAAACAATGTCTGGGGCTTCCAGATTAAAGCCAGAAGTGGGTGAATTACCACGCGGTTCGGAGACAGTTTCACCCACTCCTTGGCTTTTGGTGGGAAGCAAGTGAGGGAGGATGAAGTACAAAACCGTACATAAGCCGAGCGTGGTGGCACATGCCTTCAATCCCAGCACTCAGAGGTAGGCGGATCAGATCACTGTGAGTTCCAGGCCAGCCTAGTCTACAAAGTAAGTCCAGGACAGCCAAAGCTAAACAGAGAAACCCTGTCTTGAAAAACCAAGCCAAGCGTGGTGGCACACGCCTTTAATCCCAGCACTCGGGAGGTGGAGGCAAAGGCAGGCGAATTGCTGTGAGTTCGAGGCCAGCCTGGTCTACAAAGCGAGTCCAGGACAGCCAAGGCCACATGGAGAGACCCTGTCTCGAAAAACTAAAAGAAAGAAAGAAAGAAAAGATGAAGAAGAAACCCAAAACAACAACAAACTATACATAAGAACCTACAGTTGCACAGTGGGCATTGTGACTGCCCCTGGGACCGCAGAGGGAGATGGACAATGTCATGTGGGGGGGTCTGGTTATCTAGGACTCTCAGACTGAGCTCAGGAAGCAGGGAGGAAAACAAGAGTGTTGCCTCACCTGCTCCCCTCCCCTTATCTCCCAGTGGGAATGATGGTGGGCTTGAAGCTGCGGCAGTTCCTTCCCTTTCTGCAGAGGGCTAGGCAAGACGCAATCCAGACAGCCCAGCCCCAGCTCCTTTGTGCCTCAATTTGGCCATTGCACCACACTTGCTCTCACACCCACTTCCACCCCATTGACAAGAACAGCTTCTAGAACTCATTAGGAAGGCAGCAGTAATAGGGTGAGGAGACACCACTGTGGAAATCACACTGGGCATGGCTGGCGCCGAGGATGTCTAGCTACTAGACCTGGCTCTGCCACTCATGGCTGCGTGACCTTGATGACGTCTGTGGACTGTGGCCTCTTTTCATCTTTGAGACATGGGTGAAATGTCACATGCCCTCCTCATCTAAGTTGGTCCTCTGTCTTCCATATCATTTGCTTCCTTGTAGATCCCATTCCCTTATACGTTTCTCAGCACATCTATCTATATGTTTGTGAGCACATATGCACATACATATAATTATATCTGTTTGCCTACTTAGTCTCATTACTGTATTCTAAAGCATAGGCCCCACGAATGCTCCCATCCTCCCTGTTGGGGATTAAACCCAAGGTCTGGCACAGGCTACACCAACAAACTACTGCCTCAGCCTGGATACTATGTGCTCATGTGGGCTCAGGCACCTTGTGGAGAGTGGGTCTTTCCTTCCCAGTGAGTCCAAGGGTTCAAATTCAGGTCAGCAGGTTTGGTAGCAAGTGTTTATCTGCTAAGCTATCTCTGGCCTCTATGTGTCTTTAGACCTGGCACAATGCCTTTAATTTAGTGAATGAATAAATGGACAGTATAAGACCCAGTGAACTCAGCCAGGTGTGGTGGCGCACATCTTTAATCCCAGCACTCTGGAGGCAGAGGCAGGCGGATCACTGTGAGTTCGAGGCCAGCCTGGTCTACAAAGCGAGTCCAGGATAGCCAAGGCACGGAGAAACCCTGTATTAAAAAAAAAAAAATCCAGTGAACTCCTGGGTTCCTTTTAGCTGATAGAGTTTAGGAGTCTAAGGTTTCACCAGGAGGATCACCCAAGGCTTCTCCTAGAGTCCCAGAGAAGAGGCTTCTGTTCTCCTGCGGGACTCTTGGTCTTTGTGGCCCTGATTAGCACACTGTTAAGCCAGCTGGAGCTCCGCCTCCAGACCCACCAGTAGGAGGAGGAGACAGTCCGCCTTTAAACTAAGGATTTGCTGTGCGTGCCAGGCCACAGCTGGCGAGGGGATGGGTCAGAATGCGATGTGATGGGCGGAGCTAAGTGCCCCCGCACCCCACCCCCCAGCGCGCAGGTGTCGGGAGCCCCGCCTCTCCGCGCTAGGGGCCGGGGCGGGACCGTCGCCTAGCAACGCCCGGCCCCGCCCCCGGTCCCGTCCCCTTCAGCATGGCTTGGCAGGGCTGGCCCGCGCCCTGGCTGTGGGTCTCCGGCTGCGGGCTGCTGTTCTTCGGCTTCGTTCTGCTCCTTAGTCCCCGCGGCTGCCAAGCGCGGCGGGGCTTCCGCGGCCTGCTCATGACGCGCAGCCAGAGGCTGCTCTTCCGAATCGGGTTAGTGCCCTGGCTCCAATCTGTGCAGGCTCGGGAAGGAGGGCACGTTGGGAGAGGGGACACCGAAGGGACACAGGGTGCTAGGACATCTTGGACTAGGGGTTTTTAAACCCCCGGAGCAGAAGGATGGAAAAATGAGCTGAAGAAGCTCCTAAATTCGTGGACTGAAGAATTGGGATGGGCCGGGTGGGAAAAGAGGATTAGGGGCACAGAGTATGATGTGGTAGAGGACCTAGAGGACTGAAGGAGACAAGCGCCAAGTGAGGTGCTGGAGCACAGGGAGCTGGAAAATCCGGGAGTGCGGGAACTGGTGCAGGGCAGAGCGCACCCCGCCGCAGGGCAGAGGTCAGCCGACCCAGCTCTTGCAGGTGCAAGGGTAAAAGCGTGCCCAGGACGCATAACTTTCCTCCGTTCGCCCTAGTCCTTCCGCACATCATCCTACGCTCCACAGCTCTAAGTAGATTGTTCACTTCCCTCACAGAGTGCAACTCTGTAGGTCAGCCTGACTCTTTACTCCTTTGCCTTCCACTACTGGAACCCAAAACCCTGTGCTGTGAAATTTGACCCAACAGCCAGCCAAGGACCTCCAGTGACTTTCCCCAGCCAACTCTCCTCCCTCTGCCTGCCCATGGAAAGAGTCCCTGCCTTCAGAAGCAGGGAAGACACCCGAAGACAGGCTTCTGAGGGTCTGCCTATTGGGCAGGACCTCAACCATACTTTAGGGACAACAGTGTAAGGATGGAAATCACCGCCTGTAGCTGGATTGCTGGGGAGGCCTAAGCCTGGGAATTTTCTTAGCTTCAGAGAAGACATTGCGCAAATCCTCTTTCCTTCCTCCTCAGATCCCCCACCCACACCCCCACACCCTCACACCCCCACCACATACACATTCCCCCAAACTTTAGGCCCGCGGGCTCCATACACGCTCTCTAAAATAGAGATATAAAAGTCTAGTGGTCTGAAAAACAGAGTCTGGATAATGCTCCGACCAAATTGCCGTTACTTTGTGGGTTTTTGTTTTGTTTTTTAAAAAAGCATTAAAGTAAACATTAGAGGTGGCAGGGTTTTTGTTTGCTTAGCTGGTTGGCTTGGTAGGACAGCCTCACTATGTATCCCAGGCTGGTCTTGAACTTGTGATCCTCTAGCCTCCTAGGTACTATCATTACAGATGACTATCACTGGATGTTGTATCTGGATTTTGGAAATGGGTGTGGGGTTGTTTGGCCCAGAGCCTCATGAATGCTAAACATATGCTCTACCGCTCATCTGCACAGCATAGTCACTTTATTTGGGGCGTGTGTGTGTGTGTGTGTGTGTGTGTGTGTGTGTGTTTGTTTGTGTGCATGCATTGCTTTGCTTTGGTCTTTTAGTTTTCTTCACAAGGAGCCGGGCATGGTCGTGCTCACTTTTAATCCCAGCACTCGGGAGGCAGAGGCAGGAGGATCACTGTGAGTTCAAGGCCAGCCTGGTCTACAAAGCAAGCCCAGGACAGCCAAGGCTACACAGGGAAACACAAAACAAAACAAAACAAACAAACAAACAAAAAACCCAAAAAAACCAAAAAATTTCCTGGGAATCATGTAGTTCTAGTTAGAGAAGGGTTTTTTTGTTTTGTTTTGTTGGTTTTTTTGAGACAAGGCTTCTCCATGTAGCCTTGGCTGTCCTGGACTCTCTTTGTAAACCAGGTTGGCCTCAAACTCACAGCAATCCGCCTGCCTCTGCCTCCCAAGTGCTGGGATTAAAGGTGTGTGCCACCATGCCTGACTGAGAAGGGATTTTAAATCTATCTTTAGCATCCAAAATTGGTAAGCCTGAAATCATGAAAATGGCCAAAGGAAGTGGAAAACAGGAGTTCCATGAAGAACTCAAATCAGATCCATGAGACCAGGACGCCAATAATCACAACATCACAACCATGAGAGTCTGGGGACTCCCGACCATAGAGTCATGGGATTTAGGAGGTTTTCAAATCCCTTCATTTTGATTTCTTGGGGAGCTTCTTCATAATTCTCTTGAGGGGATGGGGGCATATTAGGGGTTCAGATAGGAGTTTGCAGCCGGGCGATGGTGGCGCATACCTTTAATCTCAGTACTTGGGAGGGAGAGGCAGGTAGATCTCTGTGAGTTCAAGTCCAGAAGAGCCAAGGCTACACAGATAAACCTGCCTCAAGAACAAAACAAAACAAAAATAAAAGGAGCTTGCTATGTCCCTGGTTGGCCTCAAGCTTTGCAGCCATCCTGCCTCAGCCCCATGGTCAGTTACAGGTGCGAACTTAGAACCAGACTTAGAATTCAATGGTTCTGGGCTAGAGAGATGACTCAGCTGTGTAGAACACTGACTACTCTTGCAGAGAACTCAGGCTCAGTTCCCAGCGCCCACATGGTAGCTCACAATTGTTCATAACCACAGTTCCAGGAGCGCTAACGTCCTCTTCTGGCCCCTTCCAAGGGCACCAGACACAAACATGGTGCACAGATACACTTGCAGGCAAAAAACCCATAAACAAAAAATAAATCTAAAAACATTTTTTAAACAAAGAATTCAGTGGCTCTATGGGGCTTTCCTTTGTCTAGATTTCCAGACTGAATCAACTTTTCAATTCTGCAGAGCCGAAGGGTGTGCCTAGAATGGGATTTCCAGGCCCCGCTGTTTTGTGGTGTGGGAAACAATCGGTCCAGTCCCTTGAGGGGAGACATTTCGAACCTTCTGCATGGGGCAGGGATGCTAGCAGGAAACATGTGGCAATTATGTAGGTGTTGTTACGAGGTGCCTCTGAGCCTACAGGAAGGATGGGCACCAAGGAGGAGCCCATACCCACTCCATACTGGCTTAGCAACGGCTGAGAGGGAAACTGTTCGTGTTATCATTAGCCATGATAATGCCACAAAAGGCTTTCCTCAACAGCCACTATTATCTGGGCATGAGACTAACTTAGGCTCAGCTGAGAGTAGGTCGAACTGACGTAGGCGGACAGTAGGCACTGGGGGCTCTGAGAACCAGGGTACAGAGTAGCTAAGCATACCATAGACAGGGTAGCCGGGCAAGTCAGCTTTTGAATTCTGGCTCTGCTGCGTATTGACCATGTAGCTGGCACTGGACACATAATCTGGCTCATCTGCACCTGAAGAATGGCAGGTGGTGTTAGTGTCTGCCCACTGAGGCTCCAGTGAAGATCATATGAACCCACAAGTAAGTGACCAGGAAATGAGAGCAGTCATTTCTGTGGTAGCCTGTGATGGCAGGAGGAAAGATGCATGTCCTCCTGAAATTCTCTCACAACTGCCTTCTAAGTGTATCCAACCACTACTGGGAAATGCTGTGTCCTTTTTTGCTCTGTAACACCTAGCTGCCCTGGGTCAGGACTGTGCGGTCACACCAGGGAACAGTATCTGACCTTCTGAGTGAGGTGATAACTTTGTCTGAACTCCAGCAACAGGGGATATGACACTTTCTTCTGGCCTCCTTGAGTAACTATGTACGCGCATACACATACATACATATACACATACATACATATACACATACATACACACACATACACAGATAGATAGGGAGGGAATTAGCGAGGGGCAGAAAGAGAAAGACAGAGACAGAGAGAAAGAGAGATCCTATACAAGCTTGGTAGTGCTTGTATAATATATGGAAGGCTTGACACCCTGTCACCCAAAAGGTTATGTAGAAGACAGGACCACATAAACAGATGGGAACTAGGATCCATACTGTGACAGAGATAGGGCACAGCAAACTCCCAGGTGTGGCGGGGTACAACTGAAGAGCCTGTGATCAGGAGAATAATACTTTTTCCTGTGGGTCTTCTGAATCAGCCTCAGTTTCCCTTTGCCCCTTTGCTTCCTCAGTGGCAGTAGAGAGGGACTGACAGAGCAAAGCTCTATGGAGAGCTGGCCTGTTGAGCGGAGGAGAATAGAATGTGAGGCTGGGTTCTTGCTGCACTGAGGGAGTGCTGCGGAGCTGAAGTGTACTGTAGCTGGCCTCTGCTGATGGATAGTCTTAACCAACCAAGCCTCTGTTCTTTCTCTTTCTTTCCTTTTGGGGGCTTGACGGTACAGAACTCCAGTCTTCTGGGCAAGCAGCAAGCACTGGTGTTTTGCCTGCATGTGTGTCTGTGGGAGGGTGTCAGGTCCCCTGGAACTGGAGTTACAATTTTGAGCTGCCATGTGGTTGCTGAGAATTGAACATGGGACCTCTGGAAGAGCAGCCAGTGCTCTTAACTACTAGGCCATCTCTCCAGTAGCCCAGGACATTTTCCTTGACCCTCACCCCAACCTTGTGGTAACTGTTCCCCTGGGTGAACTTCACTTTTACCATTTCAGAAAGAGGAAGCCTCCTGTCTAGGCCCATAGGGCCCACTGACCCAATGCCCAGGGCGGCAAAACCCTGACATGAGGATCCTTGAGTAAAGCACCCTTTGTTTGTGGCCAAGATGAAAACCTGGCGTTGTGAGCTGGGCTGTCAGAGACGTAGCTGGCAGTGACCCTAGGTGTTCTCAATAGAAGCTGCTGGTTTAAATCAGAAACAGGGGCCACTGAGATGAGATGACTGAGTATAAGGTTTCAAGCCTGACGCCTGGAATTCATGACTCCTACAAGCTGTCCTCTGAGCTCCAAACAGGAGCAGGCACCCATACCATAAATGTAATAAATCAAAATTATATATCAAAAGCCCAGAGACAGCCAAGTGGTACTGGCACATACAAACGTGTCACTTCTCTGCTCAGATCCCTCTAGCAGGATCTCCTCTCTCATGAAGGCAGACTTGACCCCTATACTCTGCCCTCTCCTCAACCACAGGAACTACTTTACCCTTTCCCGGACCCTCCCACACAATTCCCCCCCCCAGTGTTGTGACACTCTGACCTGCGCACAGCCATGTTGTCATCCCTGTTCTTCCATTCCCTTCAGCCAGCTTTATTCGCAATAGTATATGACAGCAGCTGCTGCGCTGTGTACTGACTTGTCTGTTTACCGTTTTTTTTCTCCTCCCACATGAACATGGCCACACAAAGATTAAAACATTGTTCCTACCGTACCTCAGCTTCTAGAGCAATGCCTGCCACATAGTCAACCCTTACCAGACATTTTGAATGGAGGGAGGGAGAGAAGAATGGGTGGATAGTCTCAGCCCAGGTGCCATGGGCTCCATGAAGCTGGCTTAGCCTCGTTAGTCCAAATTCACCTTTGCTTCCACTGGGCCTGGCCACTTTGAGCTTTCAGTGTGCTTCCTCCTCTGGGCTCGCCTGCCCCAGGTCTGGCTCCCCAACTGGACTTCCATAGGCCTGTCCATGGAGCAGGGTTCTGCCAAAAGAGCCTGTGCTCAGTACTATGCACGCCTTTAACCCCAACACTTGGAAGGCAAAGGCAGGCAGCTTGCTGTGAGTTCGAGGCCAGCCTGTCTACAAAGCGAGTCCAGGATAGTCAAGGCTACACAGAGAAACCTTGTCTCAAATAAAGGAATAAATAAATAAAAAAGGGCCTGTGCTAAGAATGAGTGAGAGAACCAAAGGAAGTGAGTCCCAGCCCTTTTGGCAAGCCAGGTGGCCTGGGGACAGCCCTAATGGCTAAGATGGGGCTCACTGGGAGTTGGGGGGGGGGGTCTGTGATCCTGATGTGTTTCTCTTCTTGGTGGAGCACTTCTAGCAGTCATAGGTCCTTCTGCAAAAGATATGTCATCTGTCATCTGGAGAGGGCCACAAAGACTAGGAAGGCTGGGAAAACCCAGACAGGAGCCTCTGACCTTGCATGCCCTGGCTTCTCCTGGACACGTGGAAGTGACCTCCTGGCATGCAGGAAACCCTCACCCAAGCTCCTTCAGCTGCCTCGTTAGCTTGGTCCACCCACTCCCCCACCCCCTGCCAAGAAAGCACACAACAGGGAGTGACTCTGTTCCTGAAGGCCTTGAGCCAATCCTGCTCAATAGAACCCTGTGACCTGGTGGCCTTCCTGGGCTGGACCTTCACCCCTCAGACAGCCATTCTAGGTTTGTTATTAGGTGTGCCTCATCGCTGGTCACATGCAAGCCTGGACAAGCTAAGTCTTGGCCAAAAATACCACCCTGGGCCTGTCTCACTACTCTGAGCCAGCCTCTTAGGTTACAGTAATGTCTTAGGTCTCTCTCGACCCGCACATAGGGAGTGTTGGGAAGGAGGTGACGGAGGTAATCTTGGCTGCCATGTGTGTACAGCATCCTCTTCATCTTGCTCCCTTCTGTCTGAGATAGGACCCTGGGCCCAGCTGAGGCCAGTCACTTGACAGCCCTGCAGCTTCCTTCAGAACTGCCCTGGGGAGGAGGGGAAAGGAAGAAGATCCAGCATTGTGTGTTTTCTACTGTGCACCAGAAGAGGGGCCGGGGAGGGAGTGCCATATTCACTGCCAGCTGTCTCCATGGCTTCCATGGCTTAGGCTAGGCCTCACATAACAAGAGAACCCATGCCCTGGCTAAGGGAAGCCAAGAACGGGTGCACTGTGAGCCCAAACTAGGGAGCTTGTAGCCCTAAGTCTCAGGGAGGGCTGGGGATGGCTGTAGCTGGTCAGCAGCGCTACATTTTCTCCCACCTGAGACCAATTAAGAAACTCTATTTTCTTTCGGATGTGGTTATGGTGGGTAGAAATGCTGAGCCAGATTTCAGAACTGGGGAAAAGACTGAGCTTAGCAGGAGCTAGCATGCCCAAGCATGTGCCATGCCCCAGGTTCATGCCCTTGAACTGCAGACTGTAGCAGGGGATGGAAGAAGTCAGAATCTCTTTCTGTTGTTTGGTTTTTTGTTTTTTGTTTTTTTTTTTCTCTGTTGTTTTATTTGGGGGGTTTGGGGTGGGGGTGGGGCAGGGGCTGAGTTGCTGCTGTTGTTGTTTTGAGACAAGTTCCCACTCTATCTCTTGCCAGCCTGGAACTCCTAGAGATCTACCTGCCTTTGCCCCCCTTTTAAGGCTTGCATTAAAAAGGCAGCCACACCTGGCCCAAGAGGTCCAAATCCTAATGTGTACTGGCCACCCAACTCTAGTCTCTTGTTCTGATATGCCGCTGTGAATAATATAGCCCTGCTCGCTGACCGCACCTGGGGACCGCATGCAAAAGTCAGCGTCACCTATTAATCACACAGATTTTTTAGAACACTTGAACAAAAAAAAGAAAACAGCCTGGGGAGTGAGTTCCTGGTTCACACAGCCAGCATTGGAAGAGCAGTGGTAGGCTGCTTGCCTTTCATGCGTCAGGCCCTGGGTTCCATCCTCAAGCCTTTGCATGGAGCCATGGCATCCTGTCAGGTGGGTAAGGGTTGGCTGTAGGACACACCTTCTACAGCAGTTCCCCACACTGTCCCCTCCAGTCCCTACCCCTTTTCCTAAATTCTTCTCTCCCTCTGGCTCCCAAGATATCTGCCCATTCAACCACTAGCCTGCCGGCACTCCACTACAGGAACCATAGAACCTTAATTTTAAAGGGACCTTCAAAAGCCCCTGGGCCAGGTGTCCCATCCTGACACCCCACCTCACCCCCCAGGGCTCCCTGCTCTCTCTCTTTCTCTCTGAAGTTCCTTGAAAAATGCTCTCAAATGCTGGTTCAGGGAGAAGAGGCAGAGTGGTTGGTTACCAAACTCCAAGATCCCGGATCCTGGGCCTCGTGCCTAAGTCTCTGTAGCTACCCTATCATTTTTCTCTGAAAAGGCCCTCGGAGGAATTGAGGTAATCCTGTAATCATTCAGGGCCACTCATCTAGTCCGACCCCTGACTTGGGGTCTGGGAAGAATTTTAGTGGGTTCCAGGGCAGACTTGTAGGGAGGTAGGTACCTCTGCCAGCTATTCCCTGTCCACCTCCAGTCTTCTAGGCTCCATTTCCTGTCTGTACGATGGGAGTGTGGTACCTGCCTCAGACTTGAGAGGAGGACCCGAGATAATCCATGGGGCGCTCTGGGCTCCCTCAGAGCTTGTTCACAAGCTCAGGCAAGAAAAGTTGTGGCAAGCTAGCGGTGGTGGTGGTGGTGCACGCTTTTAATCCCAGCACTCGGGAGGCAGAGGCAGGAGGATCTCTGTGAGTTCAAGGACAGCCTCATCTACAAAGTGAGTTCAGGACAGCCAGGGTGACACAGAGAAACTCTGTCTCAATAAAACAGCAACAACAAAACACATCCACACACACAAAGAAAAAAGAAAAAGAAAGAAAGAAAAGAAAAGAAAAGCTATGGCCTTGAAATTGTTATAGATGAGGCAGTGGGCTCCAGGGAGGAGCGGTGATCCCGACCCTATGGGCAGGGGCAGAGTGAGGCCTGGAGATCTCTTGTGAACGTCTAGCCATTGTTCCTTCCGTTTCCTCACACGAATCTCTCTTCCATCTCTCCCTTCCCACTGAGGCCCTGGATGCAGCCTACATGGCAGGAAACATTAGGATTTTATGTCCCAGTGACACATCCCCCACTTATGCCATTGAATCTGGGTGACCTGGTTGGCAGAGCACCCTGCTTGTCCAGGTTTGTGGGGGCAGTGGGGCAAGAGGAGGGAGTCAGGGTGGAGAGGACTTCAGTTGGGCAAGCCACCGCCATTAGACTTGCTGGAGCTGCCAGCCTTGGCCTTGTCTGGGATCCGTTCTGGCCAAGCACTGTGCCATGCATGTGCCAAGCCCCTCCCCAGCCTTTCCTAATCACTAGCCAGCCTTTTTTGAATGCTGCTTGCTCTGCTGTGCCAGTGTGGGAGTTCCTGGGGGTTGAAACACCAAGACTCACAGGAAGCCACACAAGGGACAGGTGGGAGCCTGCTTGCCTTAGGCAGGTACTACCCAAGGAGGGTACTGTGTGAGCCACAGGCACTGGGTCTGGGGAGCTAGGATTACTGTATTGTATTCAGGTCTAGAAAGCTACCAGAGCAGAGGCAGGGAGCCCAGAGCTATTTCCTGTGTTGTTTGGAGACAGAGTCTCAGTAGCCTAAGCTGGCCTCAGACTCCTGATGCCCCTGCCTCCATTAGGATTATAGCCTGGCACAACCTGGTTTATGGAATGCCGGAAAGCCAAGAAGCCAGGGAGGCGGGAAGTCAGAGTTCGAATTTAAGAAGGGTATGGTAGCGTACATCTGTAATCCTTGCATGTGGGTGCCATATGTAAAAGTAACTTTTATTCTCCTGGCTCAACTGTTGTCTGGGAGGCTTACTGCCTCCTTCTGCTAACCTAGGCTTAGTCCTGGAAGCTTCTAGCCTCCATACAATCTAATCTAGGCCTAGAACGTTTTCAGCCTCTGAGACTTACTGCTTAATAAGCTCATCCTTGTTCTTTGTGAGCTCTGGACTGGCTCAGTCCAGCTCATTTATTTAATCTGGCTTCTTTCTCAACCCAGAATTGCTCTGCTTTGCCTCAAACTAATTTAGCAATCTGCTCTCATTTTCTGGCTCATTCCATCTTCACCTGAGTTCTCTCTCTGTGACCCATCTCTCTATTAATGTCCTGGTTTAAAAAAAAAAAAAAAAAAAGCCAAACCAAAAATGCAGCTGAGTAATCCCAGCACTCAGGAGGCAGAGGCAGGCAGATCGCTGTGAGTTCGAGGTCAGCCTGGTCTACAAAATGAGTCTAGGACAGCCAAGGCTGCACAGAGAAACCCTGTCTCGAGAAACCAAAGCCAAACAAACAAACAAAAAACCCAAACCAAACCAAAGCCCTGCCTGCCCCCTCTCTCAGTAAAACTTCCTCTTAAGTAGTTTCCCTTTCAGATGGAGACAGGAGCAATCTCCCCAACACTCCAAGGTCAGCATAACTGCAGAAACAAGTGTGCACTAGGTTTATGTTTGGTTTGGTTTGGTTTTCCCCCGAGACTCTGGGTTTCTCTGTGTAGCCTTGGCTGGAGCTATTCTGGAGCTCACTCTGTAGACCAGGCTGGCCTTGAACTCACAGAGATCTGCCTGCCTCTACCTCTTGAATACTGGGATTAAAGGCATGTGCCACTACCCTCAAGGCCAAGTTTTATGTCAGCTCGACAGAAACCGAAGTCATTTGAGAAGAAAGAACTTCAATTAAGAAAATGCCTCCAGTCAGGCAGGGGCAGTGAGTTCGAGGCCAGCGTGGTCTACAATGCAAGTCCAGGACAGCCAAGGCTACACAGAGAAACCCTGTGTATGTGTTGGGGGGGGGGAAGGTGGAAGGAAAGAAAAAAAGAAAGAGAAAGAAAGAAAGAAAGAAAGAAAGAAAGAAAGAAAGAAAGAAAGAAAGAAAGAAAATGCCTCCAGAGATCTGGCTGCAGGCAATTAGAGATTGATGGGGAGGGCCCAGCCCATTGTGGGTGTTGCCATCCCTGAGCAGGTGGTCCTGAGTTTGTGTAAGAAAGCGGGATGAGCAAGCCATGGGAGCAAGCTGGTAAGCAGCACCCTCCAGCTTCTGCAACAGCTCCGCCTCCAGGTTCCTGTCCTGACTTCCTTTGGTGATTAACAGGGCTGTGGAAGTGTAAGCCAAATAAACCCTTTCCTCCCCAAGTTGCTTAGTTATGGTGTTTCCTCGAAGCAGTACAAACCCTAGTTAAGACAGTGGAAGGTGAAAGCTGACTTCCAAGAGTTGTCCTCTGATCTCCATCAGGGTGCTGTGCCCTGTGCCCTCCCCCTGAAATACACACTGGATGGAGGCATCCGGATGATTCAGTAGTTACGGGGGTGCTTGCTGCTAAGTCTTATGACCTGGGTTCCATCCCTGGACCCACATAATGGGAGGAGAGAGCTGACTCCAGAAATCTGCCCCGCCTCCAAAAGGGGGGAGGGTTAAAAAAATAAAAACAGGCTTGGGAATGTAACTCCTCTTACTCTTCTTCCTCTTCCTTCTCCTTTGTTGTTGTTGAGACAGGGTGTGGCCCTGGCTATCTTGGGTCTTGCTCTGTAGACTAGACTGACTTCTAATTCACAAAGCTCCACCTGCCTCTGTCTCCCAAGTGCGGGGATTAAAGGCGTGCCCCACCACACAGGCCTAAAGTTGTATTTTTAGTGGGGGAAGGGGATGCACAGAGGATTGAACCCAGAGCCTCAAATGTGCTAGGCAAGTGCTCTTCCACTGAGCCTAATCTCTAGCCCTGAAATTCTAAGGAGTTACCTTAGGCATCCTCAGAACTACTAGATAACATAGCAGCCTGTGTTCCGCTCCCAACTCAATAGGACACTGCAGGTGGGGCAGAGGGTCCGCAGTGCCACCACCTCCCTGGGGCTAAGCAGTACTGCCGGCCAGGATGGTGACTCTCTTCAACAGCCCTTCTCCTTTTTACCACACGTCCACATCCTGAATGGGAGCTGGGATGGTTTCTATATGCACTGGCATTTCAATAAATGTCACAGTGTTTTCTTGGCAACGTGTCTTTTAGCTTAATGATATGTGTTTGGATTCTGTGCTTGCGAAGTCCTGGTTTCAATCATTTGTTTTCCTGGCAGTGTAGTCTCCCTGGGTCATTTTTGTATTTTGCTATTGATGGACATGTGGGGTGGGGTGGGGGGAGGGGGAGGGCGTTCCCAATCTTTCATTCCTGGGAGCACAGGGTTTCCCTGGACTCAATGGGAAGGGAGGAGGCAGAGACTGCCAGAGGATCAAATCTGGGAGTGGCTCTCTTTTGAATATTGGTTCCCACAGCAGGCTCCCTAGCAGGAGCAAGACTGTCAGAGGTGGTGTATTCGGAGCCTTAGCATTTGCCTCGTCTGTAGCCTGGACTGGAAGCCAAAACTGGGTAACGGAGGATTTTGCAAGACCTAGGGATGAGGCCAGTGGGCCTGTCCACTGTATGAGCCCACCCAGGGTGGCAGAAGGCAGAGCTGGGAAGGATCCTTGTTTAAGAGAGAGAGCTAAAGAGGAGGGGCTCTACAGGCCTGTGATTGTGACGTGGTCAAGGCTAACAGTACCCATGAGGGAGTTGAACTCAGCATCAAAGTCTAGTAAAATCATTGTGGTAGGGATGTGCCCGGCCAGGGAAGAACATCCCAGCACAGCTAGGACCTCAGCCCACCCATATCCCAGGCCCTGCTTCTCCCAACCTGACTTGACACTTCAGGGTCCCTCCCCCCTCCGGCTAACCTGCAGGGCATCCTCCAGACTGTTGCTTCCTTCTTAGCCCCACCATCTTCTTTGCCATGGGCTTCTTCCCCTGGCTCTCTCCATGGTCTCTCCCTGCCCACCCCCTGGCTCTTGCTTTGGCACTTTGACCCCCGCCAAGACCCTGAGGCCTCCTGACAAAACTCTTAGAACATGCCACCTTCCCTCCTGCCCAGGCTTTGGTTCTGAACCATCCAAAACACTTTACTACAGGCCCTATCTCTCCATTTCCCGCTGCAATCTCCTGGCTGAGAGAACAAGGCTTGGTTCTCCCCGAAGTTGAGCTCCTATCCTTCTAGTGGCTCTGAACTAACTGGTAGTTAATGATTCACCTGTTTTCCAGTTTTATGTGTGAGTTCCCCTATTTTTGCTACACTTATCAACAAGGCAGGGAGCCTTTGGCTTTGTTCTGAGCTAGTCCCATTCTGTCCAGCAATCACAGTGAATATTTTTTCCAATAAAATCAGCCCAACAGACTGACCTCTTGTCCATGGCCCCTGCACTCACAGACCTTGCCTTTTGTTAGTGTCACAAAAGCCACATCACCCATATTAGCATTGGACAGGGATGGCAAGGCTATGTCTCAGTCCCTCCCAGATGCAGGCCATCTTGCCCTAGCAGCTGTGTCGGCATCTGGCAGAATGTGCAAAGGAAGTGGCAGTTTCGAAACCCCTCTACTGTCTGGCTCTGACTGGGCACTTTCCATGTGTTCTCTCACTTCTCGAGCCACTTAATCTTTACGTGGTCCTAAGGATGAGGAACCTTATCTGCTGGGCCAAGGACATAGCGCAGCAGGAGTCAGAACTGCCGTACTTTCTATGAGTGGCCAGGAAAGAAATGATAGAACAGGGCTTGGGCACAACTAATACTCAGCAGAGAAGAGGATAGTCGTATTTCATTATGTTGCTTAACTTTTTATTTTGAAATAATTTTAGATATGGCAAAACAACGTGCACAAAAAAAATTCCTCGTACAAGTTTTGTGTGGTGGCGCACGCCTGTAAGCCCAGCACACAAAGCAAGTCCAGGATAGCCAAGGCTACATAGAGAAGCCCTGTCTTGAAAACAAAAACAAACAAACAAACAAACCAAAAGAAAATTCCTTGTACAACTAGCCCAGCCTCCCTGGATGTTAATGTTATGTGATCACAGTACAGCTCTCAAAAGCAACAGATTCTCGTCAATAAGAGACAGTTAACACATACACACACACACACACACACACACACACACACATACACACACACACACACACACACAAAGAGAGACAGTTAACACTATCAGATCATATTCAGATGTTGCCTGCTATCTCACTAATGCTTTTTTCTGGTCCTGACCCTGATCAAGGGTCCCGCTCTGTTCAGTCTCCCACAGGCCGGGCTGACATTGAGCACTGGCCAGGTGTTTTACAGCAGGTCCCTCCGTCTGGCTTTGCCTGAGGTTCTTCTCATGAATAAGTTATGGTTGCGCACTTTGGGCATGAAGGCCACAGATCCTCCATGGTCAAATATATAGTGTGACTGCTGAGTGTGACTACTGTTTGTTTTCTTTTCTGTGGGGCTGAGGGCTGGAACCAGAATGTACCTGCCTGCTAGGCAAGCGCCCTGCTGCCAATTGCACCCTCCAGCCTGACTTTATCTTTCATCAGCAGTTTCAAGCGGAGTCAGCCAAGTTTTTTCCAGTGACTAATTAGCGTCTTATAAAGCAGACAGTTTGAAACTACGCAAATCTCTCTCTCCGGTTGTGGCCGGTGACTTGCCTGGTGTCCAGGTGTTAGGCTGCACTCCTGTACATTAGAAACTGGAAGTGGTGTCTGTGTGTTGAATGAAACCGAGGTGAGAGAAAGGAGGCGAAGCCAGGGAAGGGTTCTTGGCAAAGGGCTCAGGTCTCGGACAGAATGTAGAACAGCAGGGGGAAGAACATCCTAGCTAAGAGACCTACCCAAGAGAAGGTATGAAGATAGGATCACTCATACCCAGTGCCCTCTCTCTTGCTCCACACACCCCACCCCCACCCATCCCCCATTCCCACCCCCTCCCCCACCCCCTCCCCCACCCCGCTGCCCTCCTTTCTGGGCCATACACCACCTTGCACTCAGAACCTTTGGCTGGACACCAGGCAGAGTTCCACATGAGTTCAGCCCTTGATCAAATGCAGAAAAGGAAAAGCCATTGCTAGGCGGCCTCCCCCACAGGAGAGCAGATGCCTGCAGGGCAGTCTGTTTCAGCACCTGCAGCCACACACTACCAGAGTCCCAGAGGCGAGGAGTGCAAGAAACTTTGTTCTCTACACGGCACAGTTATTTCCCATCTGACAGCTGCCTCCCACCTGCTTCCTTGCTGTGGTCTGTGCCCTCTAAGATAGGAAAGGAACACTTTTGGGTACTTTCTGCATTAGACTTGCCATCTTAATATATCTTAAAGCTTATGTGCATCTTCCGTTTATGTTTCAAATTAGTTTCTTCCCTTTTTGTGCATTTGCATCTTCAAGTAGTAATAGTTATGCTTGTTGATTAAAAAAAATAAGTAAATTATGTGCATGTATCCAACAATATAAATGGGGGAGGGCCTTACTTTTGAACCACAGGATTCTTTTAGAATCTCTGAATCTTCAGTTTCACTCTGTCTCTCCTTCCTTCTCCAAATTCATAGCGTATTTACCATCAATTAACAAAATACACACAAGCAAATGAGTCACTAAAGAGGTGCTGTGGGTGGGGCATGGGGCCCTGGATCCATCCCCAGCATACAAGAAGGGCACACTGATATGACTTTGGGACTTTTCCCTGTAGAAATACTTAAATGTGTAACCATCCAAAAGGCCTATTCGGACGTCTACTGTAATCCTTATTCCTGCAGTCTGTTCAAGGGTGTCTCGGTTGTAATCCAGTGCCCTACCCCACACACCCTAACTAGGAATGTCTCTTGTACCAGCTCTTTGCTAATACAATAGAATAGGCAAAGAATTAGCAGTGAGTTGATGGGAGCGCAGGCAGGTTCAAGTCTACTCTCCCCAAACTCCTATCTGGCTTGCCTCTTAATGAACATGTCACCCGGGGGGCCTAGTTCCCTGACCTACACTATCTGTGACATGTTATCTATCCTCCGTGTGTACATGTGTACTATAGTCCTAGTGCAGAGATCAGAAGACAGCTTGCAGAAGACCGTTCCCTCCTACTATGGCGGGGATGGGGGGGTAGGGTGAGGAGGTGGGGTGGGGTGGGGGCTGGGGGAGGCGCCCTGGGAATCAAACTCAGTAGTCAGGCTCAACCTCAAGCTCCCTTCCTATTCAGCCATCTTGTTGTGCTGGCCTACTGTATCTGAAACAGCAGCTCTCTCATTCTCTGTTGTCCCTAGTTTATCATTCTCTCTCTCCGCCTAGAAGGTCGGCCTCAGGGAGTAACGGCTGTCCGCTGTAGCGTACACAGCACCTGGCCGGTAGACAGGCAGCCATAAATGTAGCTGGAAAAGTGAAAGTCTAAAGGCTGAAAACTGAATTGCAAATGAAACCGAAGGTGGGAGGACTTACAAAAATGGACGTACAACACAGAATGCAGAACCTCTCCTGGCATGCCAGGATTGCCAGGGCAGGGCAGGGGCATAGAGCAGAAGTCATGGCTAGGCTGCTGCCGAACCTTTACTGCCAAACCACCATTACTCAGTCTGTCTGAACTGTTTGCAGATAAAGCATTTAGTATTTCTCTAAGGGGATAGGGAGAGTCTGTCCTTCCTACACAGTGTGAGAGATTTAGGGCCCACCCTCCATGCCATCTCAACCTTGCAAGCTTACAGTGTCTTCTGTTTTCTGACTGGCTTGATAGATAATCCGAGACTGACTGCCCCCTCACTGTGCCTGCTCCAGCCTCAGTTTCCCGCACAGCAGGGGCTCGAACTGGCTCCTTCCCATCCTGACATAATCTATATTGCCTAATTAATGCAAAATCCAGGTACAAAATGAGGTGTCACAGACCTGTGAATCCAGCACATGGGAGGTGATGGCAGGACGGTCATGAGTTCGAGGTCATTACTGGCAAGATAGCAAATCTGAGGATAGCCTGGGCTACTCATGAACCTGTCTCACACAAACAATAACACCTAAATAAATAGATAACTTAATTAACTAGTTAAAATAAAGCCTCTTGGTCAAGCAACAGGAAAGAAAGTATTATTCAAGGTACAAAAGAACATTAAAGACACAAAAGCCTCTTAAGATTGAGGCCACTTGGGGCTATAATAGCCAGATTCTGGAGAAGGGAAGCAATAAAATATGCAGTGTTTCCATTCTGCCATCACTCTAACTTGTAATGCTTTCAACTTGCTATTTGATGTCATTCTAAATAAAGAAAAATAAAGCCAAGCATGGTGACACTATGATCCCGGCACTTGGGAGGCAGATGTAGGAGGACCACTGCCAAGTTAGTTCAAGACTCCATAGTGATGATCTACATATGGAGTTCAGGCAGGCTACATAGTAAGGCCCTGACTCAAAGAAAAACGAGAAAGGAAGGAAAAGAAAAGGAAAATTTCCACAATGAACAAGAACTTTTCCATTCACTGTGATATTGTGCAATGTCGGTCTCGTTTGTGGTACTGTGGGTTCTTGTACATGCTGGGTGAGTGCCCTACCACTAAGTGACATCTCCAGCCCTTTTGAACTTCTTTTTTTGTTATTGTTTTGTTTTGTTGTGGCAGGGTTTCTCTGTGTAGCCCTGGCTGTCCTGGAACTCACTTTGTAGACCAGGCTGGCCTCGAATTCATAGAGATCTGTCTGCATCTGCCTCTGCCTCTTCCTCCTGAATGCTGGGGTTACAGGTGTGGTCAAGCCCTTTTAACCTCAAGCTCTGGTTGCATCTCTATCTGCCACAGAACTTTCTATTTCCTTGAGCACACTCTGCTGTCTGCCACCCCTGGACTGTTGCTTCTTCTACCCTGGTGGCTCGCAAAGTTTGTCTCTGGACCAACAGCAGCAGCAGATAAACCTGAAGTGGTTAAAAATGTAATTTCCAAGGTTGGGGATTATAGCCCAGTTGGTAGAGTGGCCTGGCACCACCGGCACCACAGGAGGCAGATGTGGTGACCCACATATATAATCACAGCACTTGAGAGGTAGCGACAGAGCCATTTTGGAAACAGAGGTAGAGACAGAGGAGTGGAAGAAATGGTTATCCTTGACTACAGAGCAAGTTTGAGGGTAGCCTGGGCTACATGAGACTAAAAAACAACAACAAAAAAATGGTAATGGCAAAGTGCTTGAGTAAGGGTGGCTTACGGAGTAGAAATGTGAGGCCTATAGATCCAGAAGAGGATTAATCTGACCCCAGATCATCTGCCCTACAGGTATAGCCTGTACACCCGAACCTGGCTCGGGTACCTCTTCTACCGACAGCAGCTTCGGAGGGCTCGGAATCGCTATCCCAAAGGCCACTCCAAAACTCAGCCCCGCCTCTTCAATGGTAAGCTCTGGCTGCCCACGGCCAGCACCGAAACCTGCTCCCACACTCAGCACACCCGCTGCCCACCACCCTTCTCCTTACCCCTTCAGTGGGCTCCCCGCCCCACTCCAGCCTCTCTGTCTGCCTCTCCTAGGAGTGAAGGTGCTTCCCATCCCTGTCCTCTCGGACAACTACAGCTACCTCATCATCGACACCCAGGCCGGGCTGGCTGTGGCTGTGGACCCCTCGGACCCGAGGGCTGTACAGGTGAGGGGCGAGTTAGCAGGCTTCAGGGGGCTGCTAGCTTCTCTTGCCGGACATAGGCTGGCTTTGGTTCCCCGGGAAATGCTCCTGCCTATGGGTGGGCATCCTCACACACAGAACCCCCCTCCCCGAATAGAGCACGGGGAAAGAGTAATTGTCCTAGGCATGGCTAGACAGAAGGAGAGCACAGCCAGAGGATGAGTGTTCTGGCCTAGGACTGTGTGGGTCCTGGCAGTTTCCAGTCTGCCTCTTACCCTCTTTGTTGCCCTGGTAGACATTTTGTTGTTGTTGTTGTTTGGTTGGTTGGGTTTTTTTTTTAATCTTTGAAACAGGGTTTCTTTGTGTAGCCTTGGCTGTCCTGGACTCACTTTGTAGACCAGGCTGGCCTTGAACTCACAGAGTTCCTCCTGCCTCTGCTTCCCTGACTGCTGGGATTAAAGGAGTGTGTCACTACACCCAGCTGACATTCTTTTTTCACTTTTATTTATATATTTATTTATTATTTGGGGAGAGGCATTTGTTTGTCTTTTCTTTTTTTAAATGCCTCTCCCTCTCACTAAATAGCCCTAGCAGGTCTGGAACTCAACATTTTCTTTTAAAAACTCATTTATTTTATTATATATACAATGTTCTGCCTGCATGTATGCCTGTACACCAGAACTTGTTATAAGTGTTTATGAGCCACCATGTGGTTGCTGGGAATTGAACTCAGGACCTTTGCAAGAACAGCCAGTGCTCTTAACCTCTGAGCCATCTCTCCAGCCCTGGAACTCAACATTTTGACTAGCTGGCCTTGAACTCACAAAGATCTGCCCCCTTCCTCCTCCCCAGTGCTAGGATTAAAGGCGTGTACCACCATGCCTAGCATAATATTTTTTATCCAATTGTATGTGCGTGATATGTGTGTGCCATGGCATGCACATGGAGGTTAGAGGACACCTTGTGGCTATCTCGTTCCACTTTTATGAGGGTTCTGGTGATGTAATTCGCCTGCTGAGCCATCTCACCAGCTACAGATACTCTTTCTTCCTTGACCTCTGACAGTACCTGCCCTCTCTGCCTTTCCCTTCACGTTCATTCATTCATTCTCTACTCAGTCTCATCTCTCCCCCCCCTTGTGTGTGTGCTC
>OU015743.1:32939801-32956870 GCA_907169655.1 Acomys percivali
CCCCCCCTTGTGTGTGTGCTCACGTGTGCATGTGTCTGTGTGTACATGGTGTGTGGTCCTGGGAACAGAAGTTATTTCTCAATGTGAGTTGTATCTATGTCAACTCCTGATCCCCTGCCCACCCGCCTCCCCCATGCTGGGTCTCTGCTCTTCCAAGTCCCCTTGCCAGCTTGTTCATTCCCTAGCCCGTGTCCTGCCTTTCCTGTCTTTTCCACCCAGCCCCCAACTAGACTTCCAGCATGTCACCCCTGTGTGCTGTTTCCACCCTCAGTGCCTCTTCTCTCCCCTTAGGCTTCCATCGAAAAGGAAAGAGTTAACTTGGTTGCCATTCTCTGCACCCACAAGCACTGGTAAGGGCCGGGAATGGTGGGGCTCTGGTTGCAGGCCTGGGCTCAGAGGGGTCCGATGGGCAGGACCCACCTTCCTCATGAAGTCATTCAGGCACCAGCAGAGGTGGAGAAAAAGGGACTGAGCCCCTTATCATGCCACTTAGCAGCTTGAAGCCTCAGAGGAGGGCAGGCATCGCTGTGTTCCCATTCATAGGCAGGTGGTAGGTACCCACAGAGTGTGCATCTAGTTAGTTGGCAGGTGGCGCAAGGTACAGAGGGTGAACTGTTAGGTGAGTGTGGTCGGCACCACTTGGCGGAATTTGAGAATGACAACGGGAGCTGAGTGAGAGTCCAGGATGACCAGTTGGAATTGGCCATGGGAGCATAGCCAGTTGAGGGGTGACTTGAGCAGGGAAATGGCTTTAACAAAATCCAGGGGGTACTTCAGGGAAGGAGGAAGTCCAGGTCCAGTTGACTTTTTAAGCCCACTCATGCTCATCTCTGCCATCCTGCAGGGACCACAGTGGAGGGAACCGTGACCTCAGTCGGCGGCACAGGGACTGTCGAGTGTATGGGAGCCCTCAGGATGGTATCCCCCACCTCACCCAGTAAGTCCCTGACCCAAACATGAGTACGTATCTCCTACATCCTGCCTTTTGACTTCCAGGGTATCCGCAGTTGGATCTTTGGTGACGCCCCACCTAGCCCTTAGCTAAGTGGAATCCATGTAAAAAGACTGGCCACAAGATGACCCAGAAGTGGTCAGAAGAGGAAGGCTATGGTCTGAGCCTCTGCACACCTGTGCCTTCTCCCTATTATAGAAGTCCCCTCCTATAAGTCACTCAGCCTTCAAGCCTGGGGTGGTAGCAGTGATCAGCAGGACACAAGCTTGAATTCCCTCTCTTCCCTGTTGTTTTGTGCCCCAGCCCCCTGTGTCATCAAGATGTGGTCAGTGTTGGACGGCTTCAGATCCGGGCCCTGGCTACACCTGGCCACACTCAAGGCCATCTGGTCTACCTGCTGGATGGGGAGCCCTACAAGGGTCCTTCCTGCCTCTTCTCAGGCGATCTGCTTTTCCTCTCTGGCTGTGGTGAGTTTCTGCAAAAGAGACAGGAATAGGAGAGGAGGGAGAAACAAAGGCCAGAGCAGCCACCATTCCAAGTCACATTTGGAAATGTCCTTTTCCAACACCCCAGTGGCTCACTAGCAGTCACTTCAACTTGAGTTGCCTGACTGTTTTATGGTCTCGAGACACTCAGAGGGGATGAACCTGAAGCAAGGACCCTTTAAGCAAAGACCCCTATAGGGCACTAATTTCCACTGAGTGGGACCTGTCTCCCCAAGACAGTGACTGGGAAGAAGAGGCCATGGAAAGTTGAGGGTCCTTAAGTGAGAAGAAAAGACCTTGGGTAGGTGAGTCCTAGACTGTAGAGTCCCAGACAGCAGCCAAGTCTAAGACTCCTTTGGTTGAAGGAGCATCTCTGTCCACCAAGCCTGGACCACAGGAACTCAGTCTGAAGACTTGACAGCTTTGCCGTCCACATGGCACCATATGTGGGGGGGGGGGGGCTCACACCAGCTCTGTCAGAATAATTGGGCCCAACTTTCATGAGGAGGGAGTAGATGCCTTGGGATGGCCAGGCAGGGCTCAGTTAAAGGACTAGTAGGCTAAACAAAGCTGCCTAATTTGTTCCCTCCCCCTCCCCCCCACTTCCCCCACTCCCCACCCTCATATACCTTATATCATGCCGTGCCATCTTTGAACATCTGATCCCATTGCAGGACGGACCTTCGAAGGCACAGCAGAGACCATGCTGAGCTCACTGGACACTGTGTTAGACCTGGGGGATGACACCCTGCTGTGGCCTGGTGAGGTGCCCCTCCCCCCTCCTCCCAGCCCCATGTCTTGCCTGTCACTAGAACCCTCCCAGGCCCTCACTTTCCTAGAGACTGGCAATCTCAGTTCATGGCCAGAGGTAACATAGCCAATCCACGCAGAGTCGGGTGAGGAAGCAGACACTGACCTCCCTCATGGAATGTAGTACTGGCTATGTGCCTCTCATGCCACTGTCCCTTCCCGCAGCCTGCTCTTGGCCTCTTGGGAGCCCCAAGGACTCAGAGTCCTCCTGGAGAGCTATCTAGTTGTTCAGATAATTATGGTCAAAGAACCAAACAGAAAGTAGCCTTTGCTTATCTGAGAAAACAGTAAATCTGGCCCACGGGTACCCATTGGCCAGTATTTGATATAAATAGTCACAGGTATCTTCTTTACAAAACACATACTCATTTGTGTAATGGATACTGTAAGCAGCCATCACTTACTAGGCTCTATTAAATGCACTAGGAAAAACACAGTGCCACCAGGGCTGGGTGAAGACACACACACAGATACACACACACACACACACAGACACACACTCACATACACACACAGACACATTCACACAGACACACACACAGATATACACACATATATACACATACTCAGAGACACACACTCATACACACATATACACACAGATAGACACACACAGACACCCACACCCAAACTCTCCCCAAATTCACCTACCCTTCCTTAACTTTTTTTTCCTTTTAATTTTTTTTCTGGCATGTTACTGTCTTCCCCACTTACCAAATGATGAAGCTGGCGCTGGGGGCTTGTGGAGGGGAGGTGCCAAATCATAAGTAAAGTCATTTGGGCAGGGTAAGGGGCTAACCATGGCCTCCCAGCTCTAAAGTTAGTGATTTCCCCATGAGCCCAAACTGCTTTTGCCTCTCCCCACCCATTGTCCCAGCAGCATCGCCCATGGTTGAAAAAGCAGCTTTGGAATTGGGGTTTTCCCGAGAGCCCTGCCCTCCCCTCTGATTGGTGGGTAGCAGTGGGCCTGTGCCTTAGAGTGGGAGGGACTTGTGACCTCACCATGCATCTCTCTCTGTCTGTCTGTCTCTGTCTCTTTGTCTGTCTGTCTGTCTGTCTCTTTCTCTCTCTCTCTCTCTCTCTCTCTCTCTCTCTCTCTCTCTCTCTCTCTCTCTCTCTCTTTCTCCCTGCCTTCCTGGCCCCCTGCGGCTGTGGATAGGACATGAATATGCAGAAGAGAACCTGGGCTTTGCAGGCGTCGTAGAACCTGAGAATCTGGCTCGGGAGAGGAAGATGCAGTGGGTGCAGAGGCAACGGATGGAACGCAAGAGCACAGTGAGGCCTGGAGAATGGATGGGGTGGGACGGGATGGGATGGGATGGAACAGGAACCTGGCCCTTATCCAGTCAACCTGGCCCTTATCCAGCCAGTGCCTATCATGGCCCAGCCCAGGGCCTTGAGGACTTTCTACATCTCTGGCCTCTTAGCCCAGGAGGGTAGGGGCTAGGACAGACGTCCTGTATTGGGTCCTTTCTCTAGCTTTTATCCACACATCCCCGTGTCTCTTGCTCTGCAGTGCCCATCCACCCTGGGAGAGGAGCGAGCCTACAACCCATTCCTGAGAACCCATTGCCTGGCTCTACAGGAGGCTCTGGGGCCAGGGCCAGGCCCCACCAGTGATGATGGCTACTCCCGGGCCCAGCTCCTGGAGGAGCTGCGCCGGCTGAAGGACATGCACAAGAGCAAGTGATACCCCTAGCCCACCCCAGTCCGGGCTGTCCCTGCAAAGGGGAGGCCACCCACCACCCACACCTCACCATTTTCATCACTAATACCACACACCACCATTGGTGCCCTAGACAGCACCATTCCTTCCAGACTGGTCAGGGAATGCAGAGCCCAAGCCATGGGACCTAAAGGAGGAAGGAGTAGAAGGCTCAGAGACCCTATACAGTACAGCCGGGTGTTTAGGGTTAGAGGAAGGGAGCCCCTGGGCCATCTCCAGATTCTGCTGCCTCGGAAGGTCTGCCTCCCTTTCCCCACTTGTGGACCAATAGCCAGATCATGAAGGTTGCTGTTGGCTCCCCCTGCAGAGGCCACACTCTCACTGGAGCCCTACAACCCAGGAGAGCAGAGTCATGGCAAGACTAGTCTGCCTTCCACCTTCCCCGATCCAAGGTTGTTGGAGAAGCTCATCCCCCACAAAATGATCAAAGGTGTGGTGCCTGAGAAAGTGGTCACCAACAGGGACAGCCAGACTCTGGGTGACTGAGACTTTTAAACCCCATCCTACCCACCCTGCTAAGACATTGCCAGGCAAAGCCATTCGTAAGAACACCCAAGGGCTGGAAGCCTGGCTCTGACTAGCCCCTGCCTCAGTGGATGCCCTGAAGGCTGGAGAGAAAGGTCCTTGATTGCTAAGGAATCTTCTGCCTCAGGCCAAGGAGACACAAGCCCCTGGGATACAGAGCCACACACCACACGCATCTGTCCTGGGTCTGCCACTGGCCTCTGCCCCTGTCCCGGGTCACAAGGGCCTGCCTTCTCAGGGGAGAGAGAACTAGGCTCTGCCTCGGACAGAGAGCTGCTTTCTCCTTTTGGCCTCCCTGCCTGCCTTCCATCTTACCCTCTCTTGCTTTATCCTCAGCTCTTCTCTTCTTTAAGTCTCTTAAAGGCTGACCTTTCCGTACTGGCACTCATCTGGCTCTGCAGTTTGCCAAAAAACTTCATTCCCACATGATTTCCCACTGGACCCTGGGGCCACATGCTGGCAATGTGTAGGTCTGGTAACAGGGAGTTCAAGGGAGTGGCAGCTTCCAGGCCTGGGCATACCCACTGCTCATCATCCCTTCCAGATGTGCTGTTTTCTGTTCTTAGGTCAAGGGTCCTTTGAGGCCACAGTAAGGAGCCACTATGGTGGTTTAGCAGGCACACCTTGGGTTAGCCAGGAGCCACACCTTTCTATGTCAGAGCCTTGGGCTGTGCAGTGCCCTCTGTTGTTCTTCTGAGATGCCCCTGCCCTCAGTTTCCCTTTTCATCTGGCCTCAGCTGCTCTCTCCAGCCCCAGCCTTTGGAACTCACTCTAGCAATACCACCAGACTAGTTAGCCGTCCCCGCCTCCAAAACACACGCAGTTTCATGCCTTCGTGCCTTCGCTCACGCTGTTTCTGCAGCTGGAATGCCTTCCCGCTCCTCCGGCCTCCTCTGCCTGGCAAACACCTATTAGCCTCTCCCAGGCCCCTCCCCCAGGAAGGCACCCCTCCCCCCTCTCTTCCAGGCTACCTCTGCACCTTGTAAATGCTTCTCTCGCGGCACCTATCACACCGTATTTTACTTGTTTACATGTTTGTCTTCCTTCTAGACTGTGAATCCTTAAGGGCATGGACTGTATCTTATGCATCTCTGTATTTCTGCGCCTAGCACGGTGCCTGGCACACAGTGGGCGCTCAATAAATGTTGAATGAATGATTTAAGCAAGGTCTGGTCTTTAAATGACTTACCTGTGCTGCTGCGTGGGAGCAACAGTAAAGATCTGCTCAGTTTCCTGATTCCATTCTGGGTACCGTAACTGAGGGTTACGGAAAGAGCTCTGGGCATCCTGTCCTGTACTAGGCCCTGAGTTCAATCTCCAAGAGCACCAGAACAGCCCAGAAAAAAAATGCCCTCCACATATTCCTTCCGCAGCCCACGTGCTTTGGTTCGGTGTTGGCAATGTGGGTACGTACCTCAGTCTTTCCCTCAGCTTGTGACACGTAGGACACCACTGGCCATAGCCCAGCAAGGAAGAGCATTCCAGGAACACAACCTTGGCTCCAGCTTGTCTGTGTAAGCCCTGGCTGTCCTGGAACTCACTCTGTAGACCAGGCTGGCATCAAACTCAGAGAACTGCCTGCCTCTGCCTCTCCAGTGCTGGGATTAAAGGCACACGCCACTATGCCCAGCTGAATCTATCTTTTTGGCCATGCTTGTTTTTGGTGTGCAAGACTGGTTTTTAGCTCTTTTTTTAAAGCTTTTATTTATTATGTATACAGTGGTTTTGCCTGCATATACACCTGCACACCAGAAGAGGGCACCAGATCTCATTATAGATGGTTCTGAGCCACCATGTGAACTCAGGACCTTTCAAAGAGCAGGCAGTGCTCTTAACCTCTGAGCCATCTCTCCAGCTCAGTGTTTAACTCTTGAAGATGATTAGAGGTATTTCTTTAAAGCCAGGCATGTTGGTGCACACTTGTAATCCCAGCACTCCAGGAGGCAGAGGCAGGCAGATCTTTGTGAGTTTGATGCCAGCCTGGTCTACAAAGTGAGTCCAGGACAGCCAAGGCTATGCAGAGAAACCGTGTCTCAGGGTGGGGTGGTGGATATTTTTTAAAATAGAAAGAAAAAAAGCAAAGTGACCCCTACCTACAGCAATAGTCCTCCAGGTGGCCGTGCACACACTGGCACAGTGCCATACTGGGCCAGGCCAAGAATGATTTTCTGCTGGGCAGTAGTGGCGCACGCCTTTAATCCCAATACTTGGAGGCAGAGACAGGAGGATCTCTGAGAGTTCAAGGCCAGCCTAGTCTACAGAGTGATTCCAGGGATATACACAGAGAAACCCTGTCTAGGAAAACTAAAAAAGAATGGTTTTCCTACCCTGGCAGAGATCAGTCTCCCTTTTAAGTATGGGCCACAGTCCTCATCTCCCTCATGCAGGCTAGCTCTGTGAAGAGTTTAGCTCACTGATGCCCTAGTGGATCAGCCCCGGGTCCTGAACCGCACAGGTCACTCTGGGCATGCTCAGTGGTAGGAGCCCTCATTGATAGTTTTTGGGCTGGGGAGGCATTTCCATGGGCCTGGGGCTCCTTCCACCTCACTGTGTATTTGAATGATAAGTGAGTATGTACACCTGCAGATGGTGCTTCCCAAACAACCATACCGTGATTTTTTTTTGCTCATAGGACAGGGGGTGCCATCAGCCTTAGACTCCTGGGGGTCAGTCCCAGCTCTGTCCTGCTTGGCAATGTCTTGGGCAAGGAATTCCCATCTTATCTATGGGAGAATCTATAAGAGGAATAGATTCTCCATGGCTTGGAGATATTTTTCCAAGTCACATCATGATGCATCAGGCATGGTCAGAGCCAGGCGTTCAGGCGTTCAGGCGTTCAGGGCATCTTCACTAGGCACAGATACAGGAAGATTGCAGATTTGAGGCCAGAGTGGACTACATCCCAAGAGCCTGTCTCATGACAACAGCAGAGCCAGTGTGGTGGCATGCACCAGTAATCTCAGACAGAGGCAGGAGCCCAAGGCCAAGGGTTACATGGTGAACTGAAGGCTCTTTTGGGCTACATGGAGGTATCTCTGGAGTACTCTGTCTCAACAAACAAATAAGCAAACAGTGACAAGAAAACCAAAACACACATACACATACATACACACATACACACACACACATACGCACAAATATACAACACATACACATTCACACATACATACACACACCACCACCACCACCCACACACACACACTCGTCATTCAGCTCTGCTTTCTTCAGTGTTAGCTTTTTCCTTACAGGACACAGATGGTCTCTAGAAATTCCAGCCTCACATACTACAGTTCATCAAGCCTAGCAGAATCTCCTTTAGTTCTGGGAATGGAATTCTGCTGGACCACGGTAGGTCATATGACCACACCAGGATGCTCTCTCTTTGTCCCAACACTACCACATTGAACGCAGAGGACGGAAAGTCTCAAACAGCAGATGACCTGACACTAGAAACAATTCCCAACAGCCTAAGCATAGCCTCCAGCAGCTTCCTGTAACTTGAACTTTTTTCAAATCTACTTATTTGGGGTTGTTTAGTGTTTATACCTCCATTCCAACCTACCTATCCTACATAGGAGAGAAAAGGGGTTAAAAAGAACAGGAGAAGCAGACCTTCTTAGACTCAGTTCCTGGGAGCAATTCCACTCTTTGTAGTCAGCAGGATTACAGCAGACCTGTTAAACAGCAAACCTGCAATTCAGCAAAGGTGACTGCAACCTCAGCTGCTGGAACCCGGAGCGGTTCTCTACGAACGTCATCAAAGTGGAACAACGAACAGCCAGACAATAGGAAATGATGCCAAGACCAAAAGGCACAGCCTCTTGTTCTATGCCCTCTCAGAGTCCATACTAGGATGTTTATCAGCTGGCAAAGACTAAGCTCCTGAAAGAGGCTGTTCCTCTTCTAGTGGATAAACATCACCTGTTCTCTCACAAGTCTGTTTCCCATCCCACACTTGGGACCAAAACAAAAACATGTTTATATCCACTACAGCTTCCACTAAAAGCTGTTGAGGAGCAGTGGGTGGAAAGGGCAGAAGCAGCCACTTTGAAAAAGGCTGCATCAGATTTCTGAGACTATACTTTTAGGAGGGAAATAGAGGGGAACACATGGATGAATCCCAAAGGTGTTCAAGTAACACACAGTCTCAAAAATTACTAGCATAATGGTTTGGTTTTGTTCATTCCTTCTCCAAGATTGCAGAAATGAGTGCGGAAGTCATGTGTCTGTTAGTGAGTGTGCACGTGTATATGTGACTGTGTGAGTAGAGGGCTGCAACCATCTTGTTTTCTGAAGCCGTGCTCACATAGCAAAACCATTGAAATCAGGTGGAATGCCTGGCATGCAGAGCACACCTTTGATGCCAGCACTTAAGAAGAGGCAGGTGGATATCTGTGGCTAACCTGGAGTACATAATGAATTCCAGTCCAGCCAGAGCCACATAGGAATATGCTGTCTTAGAAAAAAAAGAAAGAACCGGGCATGGTGGCGCACAACCCAGCACTTGGGAGGCAGAGGCAGGTGGATTGCTGTGAGTTAAAGGCCAGCCTGGTCTACAAAGCGAATCCAGGACAGTCAAGGCTACACAGAGAAACCCTGTCTCAAAAAAAAAAAAAAAAAAAAAAAAAGGAAGGAAAAAACCAGGAATGGTGGCACACAGGCACACACCTTTTTGTTTGTTTGTTTGTTTTTGTTTTTATGTTTTTTTGAGACAGGGTTTCTCTGTGTAGCCTTCACTGTCCCGGACTCATTTTGTAGACCAGGCTGACCTCGAACTCACAGCGATCCACCTCAGGCACACACCTTTAATCCCAGTATCCCACCACTTGGGATGCAGAGGCAGGGTGGATCTCTGAGTTCTAGACCAGCCTGGTCTACAAAGCAAGTCCAGAACAGCCAGGATTACACAGGGAAGCCTTGTCTCCAAAAACCAACACCACTAGCCCCAAACCAAAAAACAAAAACAAAAAAGAAAAGAAAGAAAGGAAGGAGTGGGTGTGGCGGCACAGACCTATAGTCCCAGCACATAGGGGGAGTGCAGATTCAGGGAGATCTCTGCGATTTTGAGCCCAGACTTGTCAACATAGTAAGTTCCAAGCCAGCCAAGGCTGCATAGTAAGGCAGCATCTCAAACAAATAACAACAAAGAACAAAGACTCTGGAGCCACAGGTGTGCTGGGCTTTTTCTTTTTAACTTTATTCTAATAACCAAAATGATTTAGGAGCTAAAGGTATAGCTCAAGTAGAATTCTTGCCTAACATTCATGAATCCCCAATATCTCATTGGCCAACCATGGTGTTCCACACTTGTCTCAGTACTTAAGAGTCGGGAGGATCTGAAATTCTGCATGATCCACAACTGCATAAGGCATTCTGGTCCAACCTAAGACATATGACACCCCATCTTAAAAAAGAAGAGTGTTGGTGCATGCCTGTAACCCTAGCACCCAGGAGACCAAAAGGGACGAGTTTTTGGCTAACTTTATATAAATTCATATTATAGGGTTTTTTGTTTTGCTTTTTTGTTTTTCGAGATAGAGTTTCTCTGTGTAGCCTTGGCTGTCCTAGACTTGCTTTGTAGACCAGGTTGGCCTCGAACTCACAGAGATCCGCCTGCCTCTGCTTCCCCAGCACTCAGGAGGCAAAGGCTGGTGGATCTCTGTGAATTCAGGTCAGTTTACATAGAGTTTCAGGACACCCATAGAGAACCCTTGCCTCAAAAAACACTTTTAAAAAGTACTTCAGGGGCTGAGATGCAGCCCAGTTGGTCGGGTGCCTCCTATGCATGTGAGATGCTGTAGATGTGATCCCCCAGCACCTCATAGGCTGAGAATGGAGGCACACACCTGCAGTCTTAGCGCTCAGGAGACAGAGGAAGATTAGAAACTTAAACTTAAGGTCATTCTCCACTGCATATTGTTTGAACCCAGTCTGAGCTACATAAGACCCTGTCTCAAAGCAACGAAACCAAGCAAAGAAAATACTATGGGCCAAGCTAGCTTAACAAATGGGATGCTGTTCACAAAGGCAGTTAAAACAGTGTCTGGCTGAGGACAGATGTACTTAAAGCATTTGCTATAGGGCTGGGCAGTGGTGGTACACATCTTTAATCCCAGAACTCTGGAGGCAGAGGCAGGCGGATCGCTGTGAGTTCAAGGCCAGCCTGGTCTACAAAGTGAGTCCAGGACAGCCAAGGCTATACAGAGAAACCTTGTCTTGAAAAACCAAATAAATAAATAAAATAAAAATCAATGATTGGAGTCTGAGCCATTGGAGGTCAGAGACTATTCATATTAGGATTATAGCTCACAAGTACAACCTTGAAGTGGATTCTGTGAGTTAGCCCAGGTCTGTTTTTAAGCTCCTTATCTTCCTGCCTTAGAGTTGGGAGTGCTGGGATTATGGTCATGGGTCACTCTTCCTGGCTGAGTCCACGACTTCTTTGTATTATTGTTATATTTTACTGTTTTGTTGTATGTACGTGTGTGTGCCACGTTTGTCTCTGGTACCCCACAGAGATCAGAAGAAAGCGTTGGATCCCACAGGACTGGAGACAGATGTGAGCCATCATGTTGGCGCTGGGATTCAAACCCAGGTGCTCTGGAAAGACAGCCAGTGCTCTCAACTGCTGAGGCACCTCTCTAGTGCCTTCTTAGTAGTCCATTACTTCCGAGGAAGTTGTAAAAACCTGCTTTCCCCTTGACTCTTAAGAATGTCAAGTGTGCCCTCTGCTGGACAACATCTCAAAGCTTTGGCTAAACCGGAGAGCTTGACGTGGCCCTTTAAGAGGCAGTACCTAGCTTCTGGTTGCCATGGAGACAACTAGCCACAAACTGACTGGCCTCAATCAGTATGTCTTCCAAAGTTTCTTCCGCAGGTGGGGAATGGACTGCTGATCTGTGGGTAGAGGGAGAAGGGATATTTCTCCCCTACAATGTACCTAAGGTCTTAGTAAATTTCGTTCGTGGGGATGGAGATCAGGACCGGGGTGGCCCTGCCTACTCTTCCCTTTTTTCCCTAGGGTCTGACATATCAGCTTGTCCTTCCTCTTACAGGCTCCAAAGCCAAGGACGACCACCACTCAAGCCCACCGCTGCAGCAGCCGCAGCCGCAGCCGCAGCCGCAGCAGCCATTCCCAGAGGCCAATGCGGAAGCCATCAGCTTCCTCAGCTCCTTACGTGAGCCAGATGGTGGGGTGGGGAGGAGCAGCGAAACTCTGAGGAGGATGAGAGAGGAGACCTAGATAGGCCCCGCCTCTCTCCACTTGAGTCTCTTGAGATTCAGAAAAGACCTGATACCTATTTGCTAATGTATGTGGAGGAACAAGCCTATTGTTGGGACCAGGGGCAGGGGATGGGGGGGCGGGTGGAGCGAATCTTCACCAGCTGGCACCTGCTAATCACTGAGGGGTGGCAAAGCTGGCAAGGAAGGAGAGACATGGCAAGGGGTTGAGTGGGTGATGTGGGGTCCAGAGGCTGGGCCTGGAGAGAGCTTTTCTGCACCACACAGGGCTGGATGAATGGCTGCTGTTCTTCCCAGAGACTCTGGCCATCGTCTCAGATGCAGGGGAGCCTCAGGGAGAGCTGACCATAGATGTGCAGAAAGGGAAATACAAGGACCAGCTGGGCATCATGACCCACTGCCTACTGGTACACGCCTTTAGCCGAAGCTTCCTAGATAAGTCGTTGTGTGGAACCTCCCTCCTAGGTAGAGTGCCAGCTGCCCCTCACATCTTCCCTCTATGGCCCCCACTCCAGTCCATATGCCCTTAATCAGGACCTGCCCCTTGACTTACCTGGGGGGATGAGGGTGGAGTTGGGGGGGGGGAGGGAGAATGGGGGAGGGAGGAGGAAGGGGACAAGAGGTTATTCCTAGCCACATACCCAGGAAAAGAACAGTACTGACCGCCTTGTCACTTTCCCATGGCCACACCATGCACCAAGCCTGGGCCAGCACCATCCCTAGGGTCCATCCCAGACTTGTGCCCTTGCCTCCCTGTACCCCAGGCTACCTAACCAATAAACTGGAGCTACTGGAGCAGCACAGTCATGAGTTTATCAAGGTATTTACTCCCAACCTCTCCTGGCCTTGCCCCTGGTCCAGGGTAAGCAGACCCTGCGAAGGCAGGAGGGGACTTAGCAGGATATCACACTACCACCTCCCATGAGCCTCTACCACACACAACAGCTTGATAGCCTGTCACCTCCATCACTGTTGTTAATGTCTTCTAGAGGCACAGAGCCCAGCCCACTGGGTCCTTCTCCAGCCTGAAGGCCTGTTGTAGGTCATGTGCCCTGGCCTTTCCCTGGAGCCTGTCACTATTTGGCTTCCAAATCTTCTGGCATTCCACCCTCCACCCAGCCCCTTCAGTAACTTCCTCTGTGTGGCCATGCCCTAGCTAAACATGAGAGATGACTTGGGCCTAACATCCTTCTCAAAGAACCCACTCCCAGCTAGAAACCTCTGTTCTGTTCTGAGGTGTACAACTGTTCAGCTTTCCTATTGCATAGTATGGCCCCAGTCCTGACCTCCACCATAAATGGAAGGCCTCCTGGCCTGCCTCTTCTTCCTTCCTTCCTTTTTTGAGACAGTCTCATAGCCAGACTGGCCTCAACCTTGATATGTAGCTGAAGATGTTGTTGTTGTTGTTGTTTTGTTTTGTTTTTCTAAGACAGGGTTTCTCTGTGTAGCCTTGGCTGTCCTGAACTTGCTCTGTAGACCAGGCTGGCCTCAAACTCCCAGCGATCCACCCACCTCTGCCTCCCAAGTGCTGGGATTAAGGCGTGTGCCACGCCCGGTTTGAGGATGATTTTGAACCCAAATTCCACCCCCACCCCCACCCCCACCCCAAGTGCTGGGCTACCACATCAGGCTATGGGGCTTTTTTTGCTCATCTTCTGTCATTATTTTATTTCATTTTTTTTTCTTGATTGAGACAGGGGCTTTATCTTACTTTGTTTATAAAGAGCAAGACTGACTGAATTTGTCTATAATCCCAGTGCTTGGGAGGCTGAGGCAGGAGAATTGCTGCAAGTACAAGGCTATCCTGGGCTCTATAGGGAGTTCCCAGGCCCTTCTGAACTACTTTGTCTCAGAAAAAAAAAAAACAAAATACAAACAAAATTGAAGAAAGGATGGGAGCTAGCCTCTCGAGGGTGAGCATGTGTTTCTTCGTGTACTGTGGCCTTTAGTTTCCCATCCTCCCCATGGAGAGGAAGACCAGTGTTCTGAAGCAGGAGGACCAGATGGTTGTGACCAGAAGTGTCAAGGAGGGTGAGGTAAGCGTGAACCCCTCCCAAATCCTCAGAACCACAGCGGGGGGGGGGGGGCAAGCTCGGGTAAGGCCAAGTGCTTACACCAAGACCTGGAGAAGGGCGGAACACACAGCACCCTGCTCCAACACCTTCTTCCCCCCTCTTCTGAGCCCCAGGTCTCTGACTCAGATCTGCCCCAAACAGGAAACGAAGACAGGAGTCTCTGTGTTGTCCTGTGACTCGCTTAAGGGCTTTGTCTCCAGTACCGCCAACGTGGTGCTGCTGAGAGTGATGGCCTGGAAGAAGGCAGTGCCCACTGGTGCTCGCTTCCTAGCCTTGGACTCCGAGGGCAATCTGTGCCATTGCACCTATGTGAGTACTGTCTCTGGGCAAAGGAACTGGCCTGGGGGCAAACTAGAAGGCTGATGAAGGCCACTGGGGTGGAAAAGACAGACAGAAAGTAGGAGAGAGTGGCAACCGAAGTGGATAGTATCAGTCACGACGGTAGAATGAAATGTACTGGGCAGCAGCAAGTAAGAACCAAACTTGCCAGAAGGAAGGGCGAGCGAGGGTGGAGAAGTGGAATCAGTGGGGAACAGAAAGGTGAGAAATGCCTGGGCCGCTGTGGCTCGCGCCTTTAATCCCAGCACTCGGGAGGCAGAGGCAGGTGGATCTCTGTGAGTCCGAGGCCAGCGTGGTCTACAAAGTGAGTCCAGGACAGCCAAGGCTACACAGAGAGACCCTGTCTCGGAAAACCAAAAAAAAAAAAAAAAAAAAAACCACAAAAAGTATTATGGAAGCCTACTTTTTATTTATATATATATATATATCTGGAGAAATAATATCTGAGTGATGCAATCATGAGGCCCTGAGTTTGAACCCTTAAATCCATATAAATCGTACACACTTATGATCCCAGAACTGGAGAGGTGAAGTCAGCCTGGCTGAATCAGGTCCCAGTGAGAGACCCTGTTTCAAAAAACGAGGTGGAGGCTGAGAGATGTCATAGTGGTTAAGAGCAGGTATTGGTCTTGCAGAAGATTCAGAGTCTGCTCCCAGCACTCACATGACAGCTCACAACCTTCATTACCCCAACTTCCAGGGCATCTAATGCCTTCCTCTGGCCTTTCAGGGTACCAGGGACACATGTAATGCATATATATATATACACATGTAGGTAAAACATTCACACACATAAAAATAAAAAGTTTAAAGCAAATAAAACAAGGTGGACAACTCCTAAAGAACACACACACACACACACACACACACACACACACACACGTGCACCTAAGGACACATATACATCTTCATGCATGCAGATGCACACACACACACACACACAAACACACATACACTATATGTCATCTAAAGCCAGGCATAGTGTCATATGTTTATAATTCCAGTACTTGGGAAGTAGAGACAGAAGGACCAGGAGTTCAAAGTCATCTTTAGCTTCCTATTTAGTTCAAGGCTAGCTGAGCAACATAAGATTCTAGCCTCAGCGTGGTGGCGCACGCCTTTAATCCCAGCACTTGGGAGGCAGAGGCAGGTGGATCATTGTGAATTTGAGGCCAGCCTGGTCTACAAAGGGAGTCCAGGACAACCAAGCTACACAGAGAAACCTTGTCTCAGGAAAAAAAAAAGATTCTTGCCTCAAAAAAACAAAAAAGGGGCTGGAGAGATGGCTCAGAGGTTAAGAGCACTGGCTGTTCTTCCAAAGGTCCTAAGTTCAATTCCCAGCAACCACATGGTGGCTCACAACCATCTATAATGTGATCTGATGCCCTCTTCTGGCCTGCAGGTGTACATGCAGGCAGAACACTGTATACATTTAAAAAAAAAAAAAAAAAAAAAACCAGCAACCCAGCAACAAAAAACATCATACGTTATCTAGGGCTTTGAAAGTGTTAGTAAATGTTTCACCTCTGATCTACACCTCAGTCCAAAGATGCACCTTTTTTGCTTTCTTTTTAAGAATTTATTATTTTTAAGCACTTAAAAAATTTTTTAGCTTACATTGGTGTTTTGCCCCATGTATATCTGTGTGAGAGTGTCAGATTCCCTGGAACTGGAACGACAGACAGATGTGAGCTTCCATGTTGGTGCTGGGAATTGAACCCAGGTCCTCTGGAAGGGCAGCCGGTGCTCTTAACTGCTGTGCCATCTGTCTAGCTCCTTGTTTTGTTTTTTGTTTTGTTTTGTTTTTGTTTGTTTATTTGTTTTTCGAGACAGGGTTTCTCTATGTTATCTTGGCCATCCTAGACTTGCTTTATAGACCAGGCTGGCCTCGAACTGCCAGAGATCCGATTGCCTCTGACCCCTAAATGCTGGGATTAAAAATGTGTGTTGCCGGGCGGTGGTGGCGCACGCCTTTAATCCTAGCACTCAGGAGGCAGAGGCAGGCGGATCGCTGTGAGTTCGAGGCCAGCCTGTACTACAAAGTGAGTCCAGGACAGCCAAGGCTACACAGAGAAACCCTGTCTCAAAAAAACCAAAAAAAAAAAAAATGTGTGTCACCACCTCCCGGCCATGGCTTTAGGGTCTTAATCTTCCCGCCTCAACTTCCCAAATGCTGGGATTGAAATTACCTGTGTAGGGGCTGGAGAGGTGGCTGAACAGTTAAGAGCACTGTCTGCTCTTCCAGAGGACCTGTGTTCAATTCCCAGCACCCACATGGCAGCTAATAACTGTCTGGAACTCCAAGAGCTGACATTCTCACACAGACATACATGCAGGCTAAACATCAATGCATACAAAATAAAAATAAGTAAATTTTAAAAAAAGAAATTACCTGTGTATACCTCCACACCTGGTTGACACACCTGAGTTTCTGTGTATATATGTGTGTAGTGTGTGCATGTGCACCTGGCCAAATGTATATGTAAGTTTGTGCATGTAGAGGACAGAGGTCAACCTCAGGTGTTTTTTTTCCTAAAGCACTGTCCACCTGGTTTTTGAGACAGGGTGTCTCATTATAGAGCACCTACCTCACCACACTGATCCTTGTCTCTGTAACAAATGTGCAACCAGGAGGGCTCCTCCATTGAGATGGTTTGGGGACGAGTGGCAGGGGCTGGCTGGAGCTGGCTGCGAGGAGTCCCAAACTTATCTTGAGAATGTAACTCAAAAGCCAGGCGTGATGACATGCGCCTTTAATCCCAGCACCCAGGAGGCAGGGGTAGGCGGATCTCTGTGAGTTCGAGGCCAGCCTGGTCTACAAAGTGAGTCCAGGATAGCTAGAGCTACACAGAGAAACCCTGTCTCGAAACACACACACACACACACACACACACACACACACACACACACACACA
>OU015743.1:32959716-32981458 GCA_907169655.1 Acomys percivali
TGACGATGACAACCTTGATGTCGATGACAACCTTGATGTCGATGACACTGACGAGGAGGACAACGTCGACAGCCAGGCTTTGAATCTGGAAAAGAACTAGGCAGATGACTGGGAGTGGGAGACTGGGACTGGCGGGTTTGGGCATCTCGGCTGTGGCTTCAGCGGGTGATAGGCAGGGTCCTACTCTGCCAGCAGGGGCTGTGTCTGGCCAACGCCTCTTGTCAAAAATGGGAAGCTTTAACTTCGTTTACCAAGCGAGTTTCATCTTTTTTTCCCCCCCCCCCAGATACTATTTTCAGTTATGGCCATTTTAGAGAAAAGACAAGTAAAGCCTGCAGTCAGATGTGTTGGCTCATATCTGAAACCCCAGTAGCACTCAGGGAACTCAGACAAGAGAACTGCAGTGAGTTCAAAGCTAGCCAGGGCTACACAGCAAGACCCTGTCTCGAAAACTAAATTAAAAATTAAGAAAAGAGCTGGGTGTGGTGGCACATGCCTTTAATCCCAGGGAGGCAGAGGCAGCGGATTGCTGTGATTTCAAGGCCAGCCTGGTCTACAAGGTGAGTCAAGGACAGCCAAGGCTACACAGAGAAACCCTATCTTGAAAAAGCAAACAAAGGAGCTGGAGAGATGGCTCAGAGGTTAAGAATACTACCTGTTCTTCCAAAGGTCCTGAGTTCAATTCCCAGCAACCACATGGTGACTCACCACCATCTATAATGAGATCTGGTGTCCTCTTGTATGCATGCAGGCAGAACACTGTGTACTTAATAAATAAGTCTTTAAAAATAAGCAAACAAAAAAAAATTAAGAAAAGAAGGGAAGCTGGGCATGGTGACACACGCCTTTAATCCCAGCAGTTGGGAGGCAAAGGCAGCTGGATCTCCGTGACTTTGAAGCCAGCCTGGTCTACAAATGAGTTTAAGACAGCCAGGTCTACCACACATAGAAAAACTCTGTTTTGAACCTCCCCCCCAAAAAAAGGAAGAGAAGAGAGGGTGATGATGTCCCCCCCCCAACAGGGAACAACTAGGTCCACAGCACCAATAATCCCACAGAAGCATATGGTCGTTTTCAATTCCCTTCAGTGAATTTGAGTCCTGTCTGGGATACATAGGATCCTGCAGGTGGCAGAGCAGGATTTGAACCTGGAGTGGATATGAAAGCCTGCAGTGGCACAGTGACCCTAAACATACATGATTGCTGCCACCTAGAAAAAAATGCATAGAAAGAATGCAGGGTGTGTGTGTGAGGGGTATATGGGACACCCCTAGACCCGCTCAGTTTCTTTGTGTTTCAGGTCCTCCTCGCCCACCAATACCCATGAGACTCCCCGAGGCTGTGCAAGGGATCCCCAAAGAATACACAGGTACTCATCGCCACCTCCAGGTTCCTTGCTCACCACCAGTTCTGGCCAATGGCTTGTCTGCCTGATGCTGGCTGTGGGCTGAGCAGTGAGTGTTAGACAAGATCCTCACAGGCAGTTGGTAGCTGGGGTGCAGTCACTGCGCCTCCCCATTAATGCCCCTGGCCATCAGCTATCAGCCTTGCTACTTTGAAATGAGAGGCTCCGGAGGGAGGAACACTCCAGGATGTAATGGGTAGTCTGAGTCTTGGCTACAAGGCTGAGGAAGGAAAGGGAGGGCAGGGTCTGTGTCCCAGGAATCACTTGAGAAGGCCACTTAAGCCTTGCAAGATGTTTTATGCTATTCCTTGCTCCTTAAAAACAAACAAACAAACATTCACAAGCTGGGCAGTGGTTGCGTATACCTTTAATCCCAGCATTCGGGAGGCAGAGGCAGGCAGATCTCTGTGAGTTCGAGGCCAGCCTGGTCTACAAAGCAAGTCCAGGACAGCCAAAGGCTACACAGAGAAACTCTGTCTTGAAAAACCAAAACCAAACCAAACCAAAATCATTTATTTTATTTATTTATTTAACTTCTTTTAATCCCAGCATTTGGGAGGCAGAGGCAGGGTCTCTCTGTGTTGCCTTGGCTGTCCTGGACTCACTTTGTAGACCAGGCAGCCTTGAACTCACATCGATCCACCTGCCTCTGCCTCCCAAGTGCTGGGATTAAAGGCGTGCGCCACCACGCCCGGCACTTTATTTTGGATTTTTGAGACAGGATTTGAGACAAAAATACCTAGCTGGGAAGTCTATAAGCAATAGAAACAAATTTAGCCAGGCATGGTGGTACACACTTGTAAATTTTAAATGGCCCTCAAGAAGATGCTAGATTGCCATGAAGCTGGAGTTACAGGAGGTTGTCATTGGCCTGCTGTGGGTACTGGGAACTCAACTCAGGTCCTCAGCGAAAGCCATACAGGCTGCTAACTGCTGAGCCATTCTCCAGCCCAGTTCTGCTTGCTTGTTTATTTATTTGCCTGCTTGCTTGGGTTTTTTAGGAGGAGCGGATGCTGAGACAGGAACTCACAAAGCCTAGGCTAGCCACCTTATCTGCACCTCTTGGATTCAGGTGTGAGCCACCACACCCTGTTTATGTTGGGGTGAAACCCACCACCGAACGAGTTACATCCCCACCTAGCCCCTCAGACCTCACTTACTGGATATAGAGCTCTGGTGGCCTAACAGCACCCCCAATTGTCCCACTTCTTAATACTTTGATCACCTTGGTAGTGACTTTACCACATAAGCGTTGTAGGGTCACGAACACCCAGACCATAATGGTGGGCAAACCTGGGAAGCCACTGTGAGCATCCGTGTTTGTGACACTTGAATTCCAAAGAACTGATGGCAACAACCACAATTATAGTCCAGTTTAGTCTTCACTTCACTTTGTAGCCTAGGCTGACCTTGAATTTATGGTAATCCTCCTGTTACATCTTCCCAAGTGCCAGGGTTGGAGGCATGTACTACCACAGGCAACGCAGTGTCGTGTTTTTAAGGGTTATCGATATTGTCTAATGCATCATTAATCCCAAGTAACATTCCACTGCATGTGTATACTATATTGTATTTATCCATGTGTTAACAGACACATGGCTAGTTTCTACATCTTGGCTAATGTGAATAATGTTGTTAGGACCTAGTGTTCAAATGTCTGTTTGTGGGTGAGCATAATGGCTCACACCTTTAATCCTAGCACTTGAGAGGCAGATGCCGGCAGATCTTTATAAATTCAAGGCCAGCCAGGTCTACAGAGAGAATTCTAGTTCTACACAGAGAAACCTATCTCAAAAACAACTACAAAAAAAAAGAAGAAGAAGAAGTCTGAATTTCTGCTTTTACTATCATTGGAATACTGACATTGGCCCAACGTCATAGACTATCATATAATGTCCTCACATAGATTTATTAGCTGTGGAAGGCTGCACAGACACATGGGCATATTAAATCCTGTAGGCTGGTTCACATGTGGTTTCCATATCTACCACATCTCAACACCACAAGATGCCTTCAAGGCACCTTTCTAACCACATTCATTCTCCACCTGACCTATCCTTAACCTGGGGCAACCACAGACGTGATCTTCATTTCTAGAATGATGTCATTGTCAAAGCAAAGGGCTGGGGAGATGGCTTGGTGGGTCGGAGCATTTGCTCTGCAAATGTGAAGACCCAAGTTCTAATCCTTAGCACTGCATATTCCAGGGGAGGGGCCAACCCTGGAGATGGCCACATCCCACAGAGGAGATGAGGAGCTAGTGACCGTCACAATGTGTCTTTGTTTATACAGAACTCAGTAGGGCAGGGATAGATTCATATTGTTCCAAAACATAGGTCAGATCATTTTTTGTCCCTGGACATGTGTTTTTAACTTCCTCTTGGTCGTATGTTTAGTCATCACTGATGAACTGTGACAGGACACAGTTATCTTTTACAATCACTTTCCCTCATCAACCCCACAAGCCAACTTTTAAGAATCTAGAGGCATAATTTGCCAAAGCATGACACCCTGCTCCCAGGCTGGTAGCTCTTGCGGTTTCAAGGACACTAAACAGCAAGAAAATCTCCAAGCCAGCCTGGGCAGATTGCCATGTCCCAGGCAGTGTATTGTCAACTTTCAATGGTCAGAGTGCCAGTTGTCACTAGGCCCAAGAAATCTTCATGCCAAAGCTGCTGCAGTCACTATTTAATTTCTGGCATAACATAGTGTTTATATTTCATATATCTGAAAAATTTATATGTCTAATCTTGGTATTCTTTTGTTCCTTGGTCATACGACACCAAGTGGTTCTGCATGAGCTAAACTTTTCTAAGAAGGAGACATCTTAAGCCGGGTGTGGTGGCACATCCCTTTAATCCCAGCACGTGGGAGGCAGAGGCAGGTGGATTGCTGTGAGTTCGAGGCCAGCCTGGTCTACAAGGCAAGTCCAGGACAGCCAATGCTACACAGAGAAACCCTGTCTTGAAAAACAAAAAAAAAGAGAGATCTTAATTCTTCTTCTTTTCTCATTTATCCACACCATTCTTTGTCCATCAGCATAAGCCCCTGTATACGGCAGAGATCGCTCTGGCCAGTCTAACTTTGTTGCTGTATCTTTTCCTTGAGGGGCAAGCCATATGCACCCCCCAATCTTTTTTTTTCCCCAAGACAGGGTTTCTCTGTGTAGCCTTGGCTGTCCTGGACTCACTCTATAGACCAGGCTGGCCTTGAACTCACAGAGACTGGCCTGCCTCTGCCTTCCAAGTGCTGAGCTTAAAGGCATGCGCCACCACGCCCTGCCTCAGAACTTTCTTAGAGAAGCTTAGAAGCAGTACTCCTGGGAAAAGGCATAAATGATTCATAAGAAATTTCCTATTGACTGGGCGAAGTGGTGGCAAGTGTGGCACACACCTATAATCTGTGCCCTCAGATGCAGAGGCAGAAGGACTGTGGGCTTGAGACTAGCCTGGGCACCTAGACCTTGGCTTGAAAAACCAAGGACTGAAGCCACAGGTCAATGGTAGAACACTATCCTGCGGTGTACAAGGCCTGCCTTGTCCTGCCTCAGCCTCTGGAGGACTAGGGTTTGAAACATGTGCTACCACACTGAACTAATGGGTAAGCTTTTGAAAGTGACTTTTTTTTTTTTTTTTAAACCTAAGCACATGTCAATTAACTACTTCCCTGCTACTGGTTTTGCTTTGCGTTTGGAGACTGGGTCTCACTAAATTGTTGGGACAGCCCAAGCCGACTTTGAAGTTTTTCACTCAGAAAAACAGATTTACCCATGTTATTATATGGATTTACTACTTTCTTTCATTGTGCCATAGTGACTCACTCACCTGCTGATGGACAGACAGCTGGGGGTAATTCTAGCTTCTGGCTATTACAAATAAGATGCTGTGAACTCCATGTGTAAGGTTTTTGTTTGGACATACATTTAATTTCTCTGGGATAACCATGGCAGGGCTTTTCCTCTGAGACCCTCACAGGGGTCACAGGATAGAAGGACTCTGTCTCCTGCTTTCCTTCTCATTAAGTCAATCAATGGTCCTTAAGCTCCAGGCTGAGATGACAGCCCTGACAGTGTGAGAGTCTGTGTGTATGAGTGTGTGTGTGTGTGTGTGTGTGTGTGTGTGTGTGTGTGTGTGTGTGTATGTGTGGTGTGTGAAGCTGCCACAAGATGTGAACATCAATACCCAAGTGGCAGGAAATGCCTAAAATCAGAGGTAAGTTTTGGAAGCCAAAAACTTGGGGGTACCTGGACCGAGGCCAGAGGTGGTATGGAGCAGAGCCAGGAAAGGAACAAGGGTCAGAGCTGTGGGCTACCAGCCCCTTCCGCCATGACTGGTCACTTCTGCCTTTGGTGAGAGTTTCGAAACACCAAGTATGTGAAATTGTGAGCCTGCACTTGGTGATGAAGGGAGTTGGCAAAGCTGGAAAGGGCGTGGATCCCCCACTCTAACTCACTTGCACCAGCATCCACAGAAGGGGACAGATTGAGGAGCTACCGAGTCTGCTGATCACACACAGGCTGTACCTGGACACCAGTGTTCTCATGATTCGTGAGTGGTGACCTCTGGGGACCTAATGTGACTCAAGTGGGGGAGACCTGAGGCAGCAAAGAAGACGTGTGATCTCCATGGGTTCTCTGGTCTGCCAGACACACTGGAGTCAGGCACTTCTACGGATTAAAGCTAGCAGTGGAGGCAGAGCCTGCATCACCCCCACCCCCACCCCACCCCCACGAGCAGCTGAACTGAGGGCCTCTTGGGGCCTCACATCTCATAAATCTCCTGACTCAGGGGATTTGGATTGGAGAAGTTCTGTACTCACTGGGAGGGAAGTGATTCTGGGAGCCTCCACTTGACACACAGATGGAATGGCCAGTCCAGAGGAGGCAGAGGTGGTGGGAGGAGGCAGGCAGCTTGAATCCTAGGCTCTTGAAAGAAGCGCACACCCACCTAGCATCCTGGGGTCCCTCACAGGTGCCAAGAGCCCCCAGAGGCTGGGCAGGTCCGGCTATGGCTCCATTCCCAGCCTGCCTGGTCCAGCAGCACCTCAGCAAACATCTTCCCAGGACACCTACTTGAGCGAGAAGATTTCTATCCCCAGCACAAAACAGGTAGGAATGCTGGGAGCTTCCTGGGTCTACCAGACCCTCTGAGATCTTGCAGGCTACAGAGGGGGCATCTTTTGTGACCATGGCAGTGAATAACTGAGGCGCTCTGTAGTTATTTGGGGAAGAAAAAAGATCAAATGGTTCTCAAGAGGACCTTAGCTTTTCCAGGAAGGAAAAGAGCCCGGGGACCATTTTAGCATTAGAAGCAGGGACCACCTAGTAAAGTGTACCGGAGTAAAGAGAAGGAAGCTCCTGGCTGGGTCTAGGAGGACTGTTCATCCAGTCTTGCCACACCGTTCCTTCTTATACTATATTACAATTATTTATTTATTTGTGTGTGCATGTGTAGGTGTGTCCATGCTGTAGCATGCATGTAGAGGTCAGAGGGCAGCTTGTGGGAGTCAGTTCTCTCTCTGTTATATGGGTTTCAAGCTTGGTGGCAAGTACCTTTACCCTCTGGGTCTGCTGTCAGTCCCCCATCTCTATAATCTAAGCAGATTCCTAGGCTTACAGGCTAAACCCAGAAACAGGGTTCAGTGACCAAGCTCTCAGTGGTCCCCAGAGAGAAGAACTTGTGGTGTGAGAAGAGTGTGGGGAGGGGGGAAGCTGGAACTGAGAGGTTTAGCTACACCCAGGTCCCTCTCCTGGGACTCTGAGGTCTGTTTGACAAGTCTGAAAGAGGCAGACAGGTCACATGCTGGCCAGCTGCTGAGCATGACCCATGCAGAAGGCAGAGCCACGGTGACTCAGCACATCCCACTGGTTCCTCAAGGTAGTGGGCAGCACTGGGTGGGTGATGGAGGGCAGGGCTGGCCAGCCCTGCCTGAGTTCAGCTGAGAGAGCAAACCAAGGCCAGCTGCAACGACCTCCTATTTAAGATGACCTGCCTTTGCTTACACCGCAGGGTACATTCAGCCTGAGGAAGCTGTGGGCATTCACAGGGCCTGGTTTCCTCATGAGCATCGCTTTCCTTGACCCAGGGAACATTGAGTCGGACCTTCAAGCTGGTGCCGTGGCTGGATTCAAAGTACTGAGTCTGGGCCTCCAGGCTGGCTTTGTGGGGAGGGTGGTACCTTGGCTAAGACAGCAGAGACCCCGGTTCTCCGTAGCAAGTTTCATGGGTGGTTTTCCTGAGAATAGGCAAAGTTCTAAGGGGGACAGGAAAAGGTCCCTAGGGAAGGCCCTTCAGGGGTGGGTGGAAGACTCTACGGGGGTGGCCTGCCTGCCATGCCCTGTCTGGGAGGGGCTGCTTTGACTGAGGGTCCTTATGCTTCCTCACAGTTGCTTTGGGTGCTGCTGTGGGCCACCGTGCTAGGCTTGCTTTGCCAGCGCCTGGCTGCCCGGCTAGGTGTGGTGACAGGCAAGGACTTGGGTGAAGTCTGCCACCTCTACTACCCTAAGGTGAGCTGGGAAGAGGCCTAAAGGGGTTGTGGCTAGGAGGCACCTACAGGCCTTAGACCCTGAACAGTTGTTTATAGCTCCCATGATTTACAAAACAAACAAATAACAAAACAAAAAATAAAAAGTCATCATCAGCTCCCAGGTATCCTAAATCCAGCTGGCAGATGAAAGCATAATTCTGATCCGTAGTGCACGGACAGAGCCACAGAGCCCAGGGCTAATTACTTCTGGGCTGGGGATCTTAGATGTTGTCAGTATCCATTGACACAGATCACCGAAATTACACCATGAGATATTCCCAAGGGATTTTTTTGCTTTATTGACTCATTTACTTGGATGAGCAATCTACCATGGACTCTAGCCCTTTTCAAATTTAACCCTTTAAGGAGTCAGAAGGGCTGGAGATTCCAAGGCAAAAGCTGTCAGGAAAGCTGATAACCCCCACACCATAGGAACCCCAAAAGCAGTCATTTGCTTCTGGAAGCTTGCAGCCACTGCTTAAGTAACCGTATGATCTACTGGAGGCTACTGTTCTCACGGATGTCACTGCCACAAATGCCACTAGGAGCGGGAGGCCTGGTTTTTCTTTGCAGCCATCTGAATTAGTCAGTATCTGTTGCTGAAACAGACTTCCACAAAGCTGAGTAGTTTATTTTATTGTTATTTATTTATCTTCGGTTTCCCGAGGCAGGGTTTCTCTGTGTAGCCCTGGCTGTCCTGGAACTCACTCTGTAGGTCAGGCTGGCCTCGAACTCACAGAGATCCTCCTCCCGCCTCTGCCTCCCAAGTGTTGGAATTCAACACGTGGGCCACCACCTCCTGGCAGTCCTGTCTTGTAAAACCAGCTGGCAAGTGGAAAAGCTCGCAGGCTTCCTATAAATGTCTGTAAAAGCGCAGTGCAGGGCGCCGAAAGGCAAGTGAGAAGTGAAATACAAGCAGCCAACGTTCTTTTAAGGAAGCAACATCTCCTCCCATAGGTGCCTCGCACCCTCCTCTGGCTGACCATCGAGCTGGCCATTGTGGGCTCGGACATGCAGGAAGTCATCGGCACAGCCATCTCCTTCAATCTCCTATCAGCTGGACGGTATCATGCTGGGCAGCCCACCTCAGTCCAAGGCTGGCGGGGAGCCACTGTTTCCTCCCCAGGCCAAGGACCTCCCGTGTCTACCCCATTGCCCCGTTTCCAGTAGGGCAGATAGGAGTCTATTTTCTTAGAATGTAAGGTGACTTGTGTAAAGCCGCACACGTGTGAGTCACATACCACAGGCCAGGGCTCCCTGCCACACCTGGTCTGCTACCTGATTTTTGCCCTTCCTGTGTGTCTGTGAGTGTTCAGCACACCCCACGCCCCCCTCATCTGTAGCTGACCAGGCCACGTGGGATCCTGACTCCCCACTCAGGGCGGGAACTCCGTATCTGAGGCAGGGTGGGCTGATTGGTCTGTATGGCTTCAGGATTCCCTTGTGGGGTGGCGTCTTGATCACCATCGTGGACACGTTCTTATTCCTCTTCTTGGATAACTATGGTGAGAGAAAGTCACTCTTCCTAGGGGATGACAGTGGGCTGTCCTCACAGAGCCTTGGCTCCTCCCAGGGCTGTGGGTCCCCCTTACTCCAGCTGTATGGCTTGAGCAAGTTACTCTGGCTTCCATTTTCATCTTCTGTAAAATGGGGGGAAACAGCCCAGATGTCTCAGGGCCATAGTGAAGTCTCAATGAAAAAAAAAAAAAGTATGTTAAGACCTTGGTCCAAACTGGCTGTGGTGGCGCATGCCTTTAATCCCAGCACTTGGGAGGCAGAGGCAGGTGGATCTCTGTGAGTTCGAGGACAGCCTGGTCTACAAAGCGAGTCCAGGACAGCCAGGGCTACACAGAGAAACCAATAAATAAATAGATATATACACACATACATACATACATACATAAAAAGACCTTGGCCCAGTACCCAGGACAAAGTGCCCCAAACAGCCACTCACAAGTGTTTATGTGACAGGGGTTTTGGATTTGTTTTTTATCCTCCTTTGCTGTGCCCTAGGACTGCGCAAGCTGGAAGCATTCTTTGGGTTCCTTATTACCATTATGGCTTTGACCTTCGGTTATGAGGTGGGAAATCAGAACTATACCCCTCCCCACCCCCCCAGACACTCCCTCCCTTTTCCTGGGTAGCCTGAGGGTCTAGGGAAACAGCCCTTAGCCACACTCCTCGCCTGCCTTTGGGGAATGGGGCTGAGGGGAGGATGGCTCCAGGGGGCTGATCAAGTTCCTGTCGACAGTATGTGGTAGCTCGGCCATCCCAGGGAGCACTTCTTCAGGGCCTGTTCCTGCCTTCGTGCCCGGGCTGTGGTCAGCCTGAGCTGCTGCAGGCAGTGGGCATTGTTGGCGCCATCATCATGCCCCATAACATCTACCTACACTCAGCCTTGGTCAAGGTGAGCGGAGGGGAGGGAGGGAGGGAGGAGGAGCCTGTTTCTGAGCCTTGCCCTCCAGGAAACATCTGCATCCTAGTGTAGGGGGAAACAGGCAAGGACAGACTAATCAAGGAAAGAACCCTGCACGGTGAAAGGTATTCACAAAGACACCAACTAAGAAGTCTGGCGGATTGGCTGGAGGACAGCACATGGCAAACGCGAAAGTCCTGGGGCAGAAATGAACTGGACACGTTTGAAGATGGACATGTTGGATGAAGGGGGGGGGAGCAGGGGGCGGAAATATCAGGGCTGAATTAGAGAGGGACCTCAAAGGTCAGGTCTTCCTTCATTCACTTAACTGATCACTGAGGACCAGACCTCCTCTGGCTAGGGCAAAGGTGTTGGAAGCGAGACCAGGTGTTAGGACCAGGACCTGAAACAGACGACCACATAAGGGGCTTTTTCAGGGAACTGTGACTCAGAGAGAACACAGGTATAAATGCGAGGGTAGGGAGCATTGGGGGCCTCTGAGGGCTTTTGGTTCCCCCTTCACCTCTGACCCTTCCTAGTCTAGAGAGGTAGACAGAGGCCGCCGAGCGGACATTCGAGAAGCCAACATGTACTTCCTGATTGAGGCCACCATCGCTCTGTCCGTGTCCTTCATCATCAACCTCTTCGTCATGGCTGTCTTTGGTCAGGCCTTCTACCAGCAAACCAATGAGCAAGCGGTGAGCCACACTGTTGCTATGCACCAGCTGTGTCTGTGTCCCTCCACCCCATCTGCCTACAAGTTTTGGAGGAACTCCATCTAGGTCAGGGGGGCCACATTTTCTGTGAGTCTCTGCTGGACTCTGAGCTGTAAGGTCTTCTCTCCTGATCATTTCGGTTCCCGGAAGACAGGTGCCAATCACTTTGAAGTCCTGACTGAGATGCCACTTTGGTACCAGGCATCACCTGAAAGGCCCCTGGATAAAGCGAGCAAGTCCCGGTCCGTACCTTGCTCTTGAATGTAGAAAACACAGGGAAGAAGCCAGCCCGCCCACCAATGGGTGCTCAGGGAAGTTGGGAGAGTGCAGGGAAGCCGCTGAAGGTGGGGGTGAAGGATGACTAGGTTAGGGAGCGGGTCTCTGAAGGACCTTGCCCTCTGGGATCTGGACTTGTGTTTGTCACCCTCCAGGAGTAGTTCTCCAACCTGGGACTGACACAGTCCTAGTGAGTACTACACACTTGCTGAAGTTTGAGCCCTCTGTGTGTGCATGTGTGCGCGCGCGCGGGGTGGGGGGATGGGCAGCAGCTGGGATTCCCTAACCACAGCACTTGGAAGGCTTGAGGGTGCATCCCTCCCTGGTGTCGCCCTGTTACCTAGCAAGAGAGAAAGCAGACTTTATGGGGGAGTTTGAAGCTTCTTTTTTCTTTCTTTTTTGTTTTTGTTTTTTTGTTTTTGTTTTTTTTTGTTTTTTCGAGACAGGGTTTCTCTGTGTAGCCTTGGCTGTCCTAGAATCACTTTGTAGACCAGGCTGGCCTCGAACTCACAGCAGTCCTCTTGCCTCTGCCTCCCAAGTGCTGGGATTAAAGGCGTGCGCCACCACCGCCCGGCTCTCTTTTTTCTTTCTTTTTCTTATCCCCCCCCCCCCCAGTTTTGTTCTTTTTTTGTTTTTTGTTTTTTGTGGGTTTTTTTGGAGACAGAGTTTCTGGCTGTCCTGGAACTCGATTTGTAGATCAGGCTGGCCTCAAATTCACAGAGATCCTCCTGCCTCTGCCTCCTGAGTGCTGGGATTAAAGGCGTGTGCCAGCACCACCCAGTGGTTGGAAAGCCTATTTTTAAGCTCGAGTGGCGGGAGGGTCACTCTGATGAAGAAGGAGCTGTGGCAATGTGGTGGCAATGCCAGCTCTTACTGACTCCAGAGGCTGGCAGCCCAGTTCTCACCTGAAGCCGTATTTTAAATACAACAAATATGCCAGGCATGGTGATGCACACCTTTAATTCCAGCATTCGGGAGGCAGAGGCATGTGGATCCCTGTGAGTTCGAGGCCAGCCTGGCCGTCAAAGCAGTCTAGGACAGCCAAGGCTACACAGAGAGGCCCTGTCTCAAAAAACAAAAATAAAATAAATAAATAAACAAACAAATAAATACAACAAATCCACAGCAAGAAAAGTTAAAACAAGCTAAGCATTAGCTGGTGTGGTGGCACAAAGCCTTTAATCTGAGCACTCAGAGGCAGAAGCAGGCGGATCTCTGTGAGTTTGAGGCCAGGTTGCTCTATGAAGTGAGTCCAGAACAGCTACACAGAGAAACCCTGTCTCAAAACAAACAAACAAATAGCTGGGCATAGTGGGCCACACTTGGGAGGCAGAGACAGACAGCTATCTGTGAGTTCAAAGCTAGCCTGCAGTGTAACACAGAGATACTTTGTCTTAAAAAAAAAAAAAGGAAAGAAAAACCAAAACCAAAACTAAACTCAAAACCGAAACTACTGTTAGCAAAGAGTGTCTAGCCAGATTTAGTCTACAGGGCCTCAGGGTGTTTTGCGTTTTTTTTTTTTTTGGGGGGGGGGGTTCCGTTTGTTTTTTGAAACAGGGTTTCTCTGTGTAGCCCTGGATGTCCTGGAACTCACTCTGTAGACCAGGCTGGCCTTGAACTCATAGATCCACCTGCCTCTGCCTAGATTTAGGATTAAAGGTGTGTCTCATCACTGCCCAGCCGGCCTCAGGTTTTTAACTCCCAGTTGGGGCCTGGCTAAGGTCCTGATTTTTCCAAAAGTGATTTTGTGTTTTCCATCTCCCTGCTACTGACTCCCTACCCGCAGTTCAACATCTGTGCCAACAGCAGCCTCCACAACTATGCTAAGATCTTCCCCAGGAACAACCAGACAGTGTCTGTGGATATATACCAAGGAGTAAGTGTCACTCAGGCCAGATGTTTGGCCACGCCCTGCCGGGAGGTGGAGCCTCTACTGGGCGGGGCCTCTGCCTGAGCAGGCCTCCTCTGTCTAGGGTGTGATCCTAGGTTGTCTCTTTGGCCCTGCGGCTCTCTACATCTGGGCAGTGGGCCTCCTGGCAGCTGGGCAGAGTTCTACTATGACCGGCACCTATGCAGGACAATTCGTCATGGAGGTGGGTATCCAGGGCCGAGATGACAGAATTCTTTTTTTTTTTTTTTTTAAAGATTTATTTATTTATTATTGACATACACAATGCTCTGCCTGCATGTACACCTGCAGGCCAGAAGAGGGCATCAGATCACGTTATAGATGGTTGTGAGCCACCATGTGGTTGCTGGGAATGGAACTCAGGACCTCTGGAGGAGCAGTCAGTGCCCTTAACCTCTGAGCCATCTCTCAGCCCGACAGAATTCTTAAAGCTGTTCGGTATTCAGCAACCAGTTGTGGGAATCCTCCCTTTCCCACTTACCGTTTCTCCACCACCAAAAGTCAGAGCTGCCCCCATTTCCAAGACGTGCAAATGTGTGTGCGGGACGTGGAGGGGGGGAGGAAGGGGACAACCGAGGCAGCATGGCGCCATCAGGGTTCTCGCTTCCACCCAGGGCTTCCTGAGGCTGCGGTGGTCCCGCTTCGCACGTGTCCTCCTCACTCGCTCTTGCGCCATCCTGCCTACTGTGCTGGTGGCCGTCTTCCGCGACCTGAAGGACCTATCGGGCCTCAACGATCTGCTCAATGTCCTGCAGAGTCTGCTGGTGAGCCCCGGTGGTCTAAGAGGGAGCACAGCAGCCCCCCCCTCCCCACACACACACACTCCCCGCCCGCAAAAAGCCCTCCTGGTTCTGCCCTAAATCCCTCACAGGATTCTACGGCCACCCTAAAAATTGAGGGTCTCCACTGTCCTCATTTCACAGGTGGGAACACTTGATGCATTAGGTTGGTTGACTGGAGGCTGAGCTGGCATTCAAATGCTAGCAGTCTGAGGCCCAGGCCTGCGCACTTTCTCCCTCCCGCTTTGGATGAGACACATGAGACCACTGCTCAGGGGTTTTAGGGGCCTAAAGTACTTCCCAGGCAGAGAAGCCAAGCTCCCCCACTCCTCCCACTCCCTCAGCCTCAGTCCCCACCACTCTCCACAGCTGCCCTTTGCTGTGCTGCCTATTTTGACTTTCACCAGCATGCCAGCCGTCATGCAGGAGTTTGCCAACGGCAGGTGAGTACTCCCCACATCGCTGTAGTTTTCCATACTCACAGCCACCATCCCATAAAACCAAGGCCCCAAGGCCTTAAAGAACTTGCCCCGTGTCACACAGCTCCTAAGTATGGAAACCAGGACTTGGTAAGGGCTGTTCCTAAAACTGGGCCACTCCTTCGCCATTTCCCTTGCCAAGTCCTGCCGGGCATGGAGCCTGAATTGCCCCCCAAGTGGCCAGTGGGGTCTGTCTGCTCTAGACCACACAGGTCAGAGAAGGTATCTCACTTGCCTGTCTCCAGCTCCAGGCTAGCTGGAGGTCCTAGGGGTGGGTGGTGGGTGAGGAGACCATCCAGGTGGTCCAAGCTTCAGCCAGCCGGCTCTGAGGACCCATTCTTTCCCCCAGGTTGAGCAAAGCCATCACTTCCTGCATCATGACACTCATCTGTGCCATCAACCTCTACTTCGTGATCAGCTATCTGCCCAGCCTCCCGCACCCTGCCTACTTTGGCCTTGTAGCTGTGCTGGCCCTGGGTTACTTGGCCCTAACTGCCTACCTGGTACTAGGGGGCAGCTGAGGGACAGGGAGGGCAGGAGAGGAAGGCACATGGGGCTTCTGCAGAGCTCCGGCCTCTCATCCACTCAATGTTTCTTCCCAGGCCTGGACGTGTTGCATCGCCCATGGAGCCGCCTTTCTGACCCACAGCTCCCACCGGCACTTCCTATATGGGCTCACTGAGGAGGAGCAGGAAAATGTGGCGAGCTCTGGGTGATGAGAGCAGCCTACTGGACCACTGGATCCAGCAAGCCTAGAGGTGACAACGGAGCAAGGCCGTGGGAAGTCTGTTAAGACAAGTGCTTTACCTCAGAGCAAACTGTGATAGGCACCACACCCATCCTACCACAACCTGAAAGACTTAAAAAACACAGTGCCCGGGGCTAGAGAGATGGCTCTTCTAGAAGACCCCAGTTCGAATCCCAGCACCAACCTGGTGGCTTTCAAGTGACTTTAACTCTAGTGTCAGAGCATCCAATGCCCTCTTCTGGCCTTCTCAGCTGGCTGACACTGCATACACATGGTGCACGAACAAACATGCAGGTAAAATGCCCATATACATAAAAAAATTACTTAAAAGACAAAACAAAAAATGGCCTGGTGGTTGGTTCCTTAAAGATATCCAAAAACTATTTTGCATGATGTTGTAATCCTAGCACTGAAATAGTAGTGGAGGGCAGAGGGGGTAGGACAGTGAGGTCCTGGCTAGTATATACCCAGACCACGTCAAACAAAAGAAAGGACGTCACTACTCCGTTGTCTCCCTCCAGCACTTGGAAGGTGGAGGCAGGAGACTTAAGATGTCCTAGGTCTCCAGGCACGGTGCACGCTTTCAATCCCAGCACTTGGGAGGCACAGGCAGGCAGATCTCTGGGAGTTGGAGGCCAGCCTGGTCTACAGAGTGAGTCCAGGACAGCCAGGGGTACACAGAGAAACCCTGTCTCAAAAGAAAAACAAAGTAGTTCTGGGTCATCTTCTTGTTATATAGTGAGTTCAAGGCCACTCTGGGCTACATGAGAGCCGCTTCAAGAAGGAAGAAGAGGAAGACCCCGACAGACTTGGCAGGTGGGGAGTGGAGACTGTAATACACACACACACACACACACATCTAAATGTCAAATCCCGTACCTCCTAAGTGACCGATTATCCCTTACTGTCTGTTGTACCTGAAACCCATTTCCCAGGCAGTAAAACCTAGAAACGCTTCCTTCTTTCAGGAGCCAGACCGTAAAGAACCCAAAAGTCTGTGCCTTCAAGGCCCAATTCCTTTGCCATCTCCCCAGGGGACTGGGGCGACCCAACTCCCACGCTGCGGCTACTAGGGTTCCCTGCACTCTCAGCTCCCCCTAGGGGCAGGGACTCTCCCGAGCGCCCACACTCTGACCTAGGCCCTGTCATCCGTCAGGGTCAAGTGGAACTTAGGTGAAAGGCGGGTGCTTTTCTAGGGCCTCAGAAGCCACCTCCGCTTTGAGGTTGAGCGTAAAGGCGTGGGCGGGGAACCACCTCCTCCGCGGCGTCCCGGTACCCTTCACCCTGTGCCGAGTTAGCACTTTGTAGACGCTCCCTAGGCAGTTTCTAGGCTCCCCTAAGTCCCTCCCCCCAGACTCCTCCGTTTCCTTGCACCCTAGCCTAGAACAGCATAGGAGGTTCCCTGAGGATCCGGAGTCTACTGAGCCTTTTCCCAGGGTTGAGCCCTTGGAGGGGGGGGGGGGGGGTTCGCTGTCTGAAAGTTAGCTCCCATCATCCGGAACCCAGCTGGGTAGGGCTGCCGGCTGGACGCTCAGATTGGGGCGCTTGTTTATGAAAAGAATTTCCTTTTTCTTAAAAGGGCAACAAGAAGAGTGGGCCCCCCCCCCGAAAGTAGCGGCAAAGGGACAGGTCTGGAGCAACCCGGACAGCAGCCAGAGAGGGTGCTTGGGAAAGAGTACCTCCCCACGAGCTTGTCCCTGAAGAAGGTGGGACCCGCGATGGTGGAAAGGAGGCTAGCGAAGAAAGCGGCTCCCAGATATCCCTTCAGTTTCTCCTAAGTGCCCCTCAACTTGCTGCACATCCTGGCAATTCACTTGTGTGTGTGTGTCCGTCCCTGTGCTAAAAGTGGAGGAGGATGTCAGCTGTCAAGGAGCTCTCTGGGGAAGAGGGTGGGAGGGTTAAATAAATACGCACAGAGGCAGGATGAGGCACCTGACCCAGTAAGTTCAGGGAGAAGGCCACTGAGCACAGGATTTTGAAAAAAAGGGCTAGCGGGACACACACTGGGGAGGCAGAGGCAGAGGCAGGCGGAGCATTGAGCTTGAGGTCAGCCTGTTCTACAGAGCCAGTCCAGAACAGCTAAGGCTACACAGAGAAACCCTGTCTGCGGGGTGGGGGGAGTGGAGGCTGTCAGTGACTGTGCCAAGAATACATAGCTCTCAGATGCTGAGGAACGGGGACTTGCGGGGGCCCAGGAGAAGGGAAAGGCTGGTCATATGGATAGTTAAGTCTAGGACTTAGAATTGGACCCTGAGAAGTTGACTCATGTGAGACCACTTCCTCCTTCTCCATAGACTGCACTTCCTGGCGCCTCAGGAGGGGAACGCTGTATGGCAACTCACGACAGTGTGGGACTCCAGCTTCAGGGGGTGTGACGCACAGTGCCCTGGAGGCAGAAACAGGTGGATCTCTATGCATTTGAGGTCTAAGTAGCAAGCTCCAGGCCAGCAAAGGCTACATAGTTAGACTCTATATAACAACAACAACAACGTCCTGGTAGACGTACCAGGCACCATTCCTGAAAATCAGAGTATCGTCCTTGGGACCAACACATGAATTGTGGCACATGTGTGCTCACACTTAAAGAAATAAAATAGCAGCTGTGCGGGCGTTGGTGGCGCACGCCTTTCATTCCATCACTCGGGAGGCAGAGGCAGGCGAATCGCTGTGAGTTTGAGGCCAGCCTGGTCTACAAAGCGAGTCCAGGACAGTCAAGGCTACACAGAGAAACCCGGTCTCGAAAAACCAAACCAAACAAACCAAACAACAACAAGAATCAAAGAGAGAGAGAGAAGAAAATGAAAATAAATAAATAAAAATTTAAAAAATAGGGCTGGAGAGATGGCTCAGTGGTTAAGAGCCCCGCCTGCTTTTCCAAAGGACCCAGGTTCAACTCACAGCACCCACATGGCAGCTCACACCTCTCTGTAACTTCAGTTCCAAGGAATCTGACACCTTCACACTAATGCACATAAAATTAAATAAAACTTTTTTTTTGTTTTGAGACAGGCTTTCTCTGTGTAGCCTTGGCTGTCCTGGACTCACTTTGTAGACCAGGCTGGCTTCAAACTCACAGCGATCCGCCTGCCTCTGCCTCCCGAGTGCTGGGATTAAAGGTGTGCGCCACCACCGCCCGACTTAAATTTATTTATTGTTTATTTATACAGTATTCTGTCTACATGTGTGCCAGAAGAGGGCACCAGATCTCATTGCAGATGGTTATGAGCCACCATGTGGTTGCTAGGAACTGAACTCAGGACCTCTGGAAGAGCAGGCAGTGCCCTTAACCTCTGAGCCATCTCTCCAGCCCATAAATAAATCTTAAAAAAAAAAAAAAAAAAAAAAAGACAAAGAGGTTCAGCTAAGAGGCTACTGAGGCCCAGCGGTGAGGTGAGGTCAGGCCAAGGCCAACGATTTCCAGCCAGAGGCCCCTGCTTAGCGATTCCCCCATCACTGTGACCCTGATGACCCCCACTCCCAAAGCTCAGATTGAGTTTAAGGAAGAGGGTACCTTGGAGCCTCCCTGCATGCTCTGTAGCCAGTTAGGACTCTGCTACAGTCCGCCTACCTGTGACGTCACTGCTTATCTGCCACGGGGGCGTGGCCGTGCCCTGGGCCATATAAAAGAACAGACCCTCCACGTGGCTCTTTCTCTCTCTCCCTCTCCTTGCCCCCAACGGTGTCTCTAGAGACGGTTCCTGTATCTCCCTATTAAACTTCTTAAGTGGATCTGCTCGTGGTGTGTACAGCTCCGTCGTTCACCTCTAACCTTCGACGCTCAGCTTTTGACACAGCCACCTACCCGTTTCCCAGGAGCAGGCTGAGGGCTCTCTACCAGGTCTTCTGCACCTGGCCAGTCACAGTCCACAGTGGGAAACTGAGGTGCTGGAGGGAGAGACCTCTGTTTCAGTTACCCAGCAGCACCCTCCTGTTTATTCCCCCCCCCCAGCTAGCAGCCCACACTATTGTTTTTCTTGGGTATGCAGCTATTAAAATAATAATCACAGGCAGGGCGTGATGGCGCACGCCAGGAATCCCAGCAGAGGCAGGAGGATCTCTGAGTTCAAGGCCAGCTTAATCTACAGAGCAAGCCCAAGACAGCCAGGGCTACACCGGGAAACTCTGTCTCGAAAAACCAATAAAAATTATGATGATGATGATAAAATCACCATCATGATTAGGCTGGAGAGATGGCTCAGGGGTAAAAAAAAAAAAGAAAAAGAAAAAGAAAACACTGTCTGCTCTTCCAGAGGTCGTGAGTTCAATTCTCAGCAACCACATGGTTGCTTCCAACCATAAATACTGGGATCTGATGCCCTCTTCCGATGTTCAGGTGTACATGCAGACAGAGCACTTATACATAAAATAAAGAAATAAAATCTTAAAGAAGAGGAGGAGGAGAAGAAACAACATCAGAACCCTGCCTGGTGTTCAGGACATGAAGACGCAGCAGAGATGCTCCACTTCCAGGAACCAGAAAGCCCATTTCCACCCTCCGGACTGACGATGCAGTCCTCACGGTATGGTGGCCCTTGAACAGGGGGAGAGCTTCTGGAGAGGGTGAAGTCCTCTGGGCTCTCCAGAAGGGACCGCCAGCTAAGGCCTGGAGATGGGGTGACAGGGCTTTGTTTGGGGGGTGGCTCCTGGAGGACGGCCATGAGCTTTGATGGTTGATTTGAATGTTCTGGGCGGAGGGTAAGGGAATGACTGGGCAGCCAACCTCCCAGCCCAGTAGCTGTACAGGGACTCACTCAACTTCGGGTCACACATTTCCTTTTGGGGGAGAGTGCAGGGCCAGCTGTAAAAGCTGAGGCACCCCTGGCAGAGAAGATGCTCTCCCCGAGAGAGGCGTAAGGGCCTGGGCTCCTGCCTCCAATTTCTCAAGCTGTTCCCTCTTCTGTCAAATACGCAAGAAGGAGATCATTCCGAGGGTCCTCAAGATCCCGAGTACAATTAAGAGCGTGCGACCCAGTTTGAAGACTTTGGCTTGTAGGGATGGTGGTCCTGGGGTCCTGGGGCTCCCCAAGGGCAGAAGCAGGAGTCAGGGATCAGCGCCCCACACTTCCTTATGGTCTGGAGTACCTAGCTGGCGCCCCAGCAGATCAGCGCCTCCCGGACCAGGCCCCTAGTCCGCTCTCAACTGGGAAGTGACAGGACGCGCCCGCCCTACGGGGCCACTGTGCCCAAGGGAGGAAGTGAGGTATGCGTGTCATGGCTTGGCATTCGTATTTTTAAAATTACGACGAATGAAAGGAACTTTGTAAAACAGGAAAAATAAAAAATTAAAATAAACGAGAACTCCAGCCCTAGAGGGAGGGGCGCACGCAATTGGGGGCTTCCTGCGAGAAGACCCTGTACGCAAACGCAGGTCCAGGCTCTGGCTGGGGTGTGTCACAGATCCGGTGACACGTGTCTTTAAAATCTGAATAGCTGCAGTCTCAGGAGCCCAAGGGCGGGCGGCGCTGGGCCCTCCCGTCGCGGGCGTCTCCTGGGCACTTGGGAACACAGCCAGCCCTAATACTGGCCCCTCTAATAATCACCGATAGGAGCGGTGGGTTGTGGGTGGAAGGCCTCTCAACAAGGTGGTATTTCTTCTAGTTCGAAGGGATTTGGCTGTGCCAAGTACGAGAAGGCACGTTCCCAGCCAAGGGAACGGCACGTACAAGATACAAGGCCCCGAACTGCAGAGGCTCGGCCTCTGCTAGGGGAAACGCTAAGTGCTTGGCAGGGGAAGAGAGCTAGGTTGGCTGCACAGGACAAGCTTTGGTAAAGGTAGGCGCGGAATTTTCTCATCCTGTCATGTCCTCGAGACCGCGGTGGGTGCTGATAGTCAGAGCTGGATGAAGAGTGGAATTTAAGACTGGAAAGATGGCTCAGCCTTTAAGAGGAAGTAGGGCTCCTCCAGACCACCCAAGTGAGTTCGGGTGCCAGCACACACACAGAGAGCAGCTAACAACTGTCTGTAACTCCAGCTCCAAGAATCTGACGCCCTCTTCCGGCCTCCGAAGGCTCTGGCATATATATACATAGAAACAAAAATCGATCTAAAATTGTATAATTTTCCAGGATAGCCAGGGCTACACAGAGAAACCCTGTCTCGAAAAAACCAAAAAAAAAAAAAAACAAAACAAAACAAAAAAAATTCTATAATTTGATGAGTTTGCATAACTGGAGCTGGCAAAGAATGCCTTCTGCCACCACCCCCCCATATCTACAACGTTAGACAAAAGGCCCATTGTAGGGGCGGTGAGAAGGCTTAGGGGGAAAAGGTTGCTGGTGGCAAGCCTGACCACCTGAGTTTAATGCTACCACCAAATAGTGGAAGAGAACATCTTATCTCCACTGGTGGAACGCGTATTCTCCTCCATGCACTTATAAGTATAACATTATTATTATTGTTGTTGTTATTATTATTATTATTATTAATTTTAGGGATTATTATTATTATTATTATTATTATTATTATTATTATTATTATTATTATTATTA
>OU015743.1:32981468-32996015 GCA_907169655.1 Acomys percivali
TATTATTATTATTATTATTATTATTATTATTATTATTATTATTATTAATTTTAGGGACTTGAGAGATGGCTCAGGGGCACTTGCTACTCTTGAAAGGACCGGATTTCCATTCCTAGGCCCCCAAATAGTGGCTCAAAATCATCTATTAACTCCAGGGGAACCTAACGTCCTCTTCTGACCTCTGAGTGCACTGCACGTGCGTGGTGCACATATTTGCAGGCCATACACACGAACTATTTTAAATATTAAAAAACAAAAACAAGCCGGGCGTGGTGGCGCACGCCTTTAATCCCAGCACTCGGGAGGCAGAGGCAGGCGGATCGCTGTGAGTTCGAGGCCAGCCTGGTCTACAAAGCGAGTCCAGGACAGCCAAGGCTACACAGAGAAACCCTGTCTCAAAAGACAAAAAAAAAAAAAAAAAAAAAAAACCCCAAAAACAAAACCAAAAACAAAACCTTAGCCAGACGTGGTGGCGCAACCTTTCATCTCAGCACTCGAGAGGCAGAGGCAGGCGGATGTCTGTGAGTTCGAGACCAGCCTGTTCTACAAAGTGAGTCTAGGACAGCCAAGGCTATACAAGGAAATCCTGTCTCGAAAAACAAAACAAACAAACAAAAAACACCAACCAACCAACAAAAACCCTTAAACATCCATTTTACAGAAAGTTAGCGTCATCCCATTTTCCACAGGAACAAACAGAGGCAGCTAGGGTCAGCCCCTTGGAATGCGCGAAGGTGGAGCCGCATCGCCTCCGGGCACTCCCGGACCCGGCGCTTGGGGCGGGCCTCAGGCCCGGGGCTCCTTGGCCTGCAGCGACCGGTTACGGCTGTCTTTTGTGCCACGCAGCCGCAGAGGCTTGGTCCCGCCGGCGCGCACCAGGAAGAGAGGCGACGCCCCCTGGATCTCCGCAGGAACCCGGCCCGCCTCCTAGCCCGCCGGGCCCCAGAAGTGATGAAAGCTGCGGCCGAGCCCCGGTCGCGCCGAAGCCGTTGCCCTTTTAAGGGGGAGCCTTGAAACGGCGCCCGGGTTCCATGTTTGCATCCGCCTCGCGGGGAGGAAACTCCATGTTGTAACAAAGTTTCCTCCGCGCCCCCTCCCTCCCCCTCCCCCCCGAGAACCTGGCTCCCCTCCCCTCCCAAGCCCCCGGGGATCCCCCCCCCCCCCCCCCCCCCTCCCCCCCCGCGCCCCGATTCCGGCCCGAGCCGGGGGGGAGGCCGGGCGCCGGGGCCAGAGTCCGGCCGGAGCGGAGTGCGCCGGGCCCCATGGACAGCTCGGCCGTCATTACTCAGATCAGCAAGGAGGAGGCGCGGGGCCCGCTGCGGGGCAAAGGTACGCCGGCAGCGGGAGGGGAGGACCGGGCTGGTGACCGTTCCCGCGCTGCAGCCGCTGCCACTGCCCGGGGCGCGCGCCTCGGCCCAGCCCGATCCCCCGCCACTGGGGCCAGAGAGAGTTTGAACTCCGCGAGAGTCTGAGGCGCTGGGCGGGGCCTGGCGCCACTAGTGCGCTCTGGTATGCTTCTAGTAGGGAAACTGAGGCAGGAGGCAAGCGAGGGGTTAGTAGGCTGGCGATTCCCGGGCGTCGCCCCCTCCCCCAGTTTGGCGCCAATGGAACTAGAAGGTGGGGGTGAGGCGGCCGCCCGGCCACCCGCTGAGGCTCCGCCCCCCTCCAAGCGGAGGTCTGGAAAGGGTGCGGAGGTGACAGCAGGCTGGGGAGTCCTGCAGGGATCTCCCGCCAACACACAACCACGTTCCCACAAACTTGGGCGTCACGCGTAGAGGTGCCGACAAACACCCTTGGAGGCAGAGAGAGCCGTTAGCCTTGCAAGACACACTTGCGAGCCTTGTGTCCAGCTGGGCGCGCGGCACCCCGGCTGCAGCAGGCCTGGCCAGTTGGCGTCGGGCCTGTGCACACTCGCAACAACCCTGTAAGGGGCTCCGCCAGCTGACGCGGAACCCCTGGGGCTGGCCTGAGTGGGGATCACCCCCCCGCCACCCCCCACCCCCTCCCCCGTCCCCTAGGTGAACTTCAAGATCAGGAAGTCATTCACTATCCAGATCTAGCTTTTTGGGGGACTGGAGGCAGAAAGAATTAGAGAAGAGGTGGCGGCGACGGCGTGGGAGGTGCGGTGTGTGTGTGTGTGTGTGTCTCTATTAGGCCGTTGCCTCTCCTAAGTCTAAGGTTGAGACGGGGCGGGGTGGAGGAGGCGGGGCTGACAGCGCTGGGACGCTGGCCTCTGGGCCCAGGCTCTATGAGGACTTTGGACCCACTGGGTAGAAAGAATGGAGGGAGAATGGGAGTGGACGATGGGGCCCCGAGCCCTGACGGTCCTGAGCAGGGGCTGCTCAGGTAAGGTGTGGGGTTAGATGATTGAGAACCAACCGTGAGAAAAATCTGTTCCCCCTCCTTCAAGCCACCTACTCCTTAAAGTGGCTGGCTTCTTAGCCACACCAGGTTTCCTTAAGTTGAAGAGTTGCAGTGGCCCACGGTGAGACCTCTGGTAGGAGTGTTTTTCTGGAAAGCCTGCTACCCTGGTGTGACTCCCCCCCCTCCAATGGAGGGTGGGTGCCCACTGCGCTCTGCTTTAGTAAGGCTTGAGACCCGAGAGCGTGCAAGCCTCTGCAGGCCAATGTGCCCACATTCACTTCTTGCTTCAGGTGATCAGAAGTCAGCAGTTTCCCAGAAGCCCCGGAGTCGGGGCATCCTCCACTCGCTCTTCTGCTGTGTCTGCCGAGATGATGGGGAGGCCGTTCCTGCCCACAGTGGGGCTCCCCTGCTGGTGGAGGAAAATGGCGCCATCCCTAAGGTGTGTGGTGGTCAGGGGAGCTGGCCATGACTGGAAGAGGTCTTGGTCAAAGAGACTATAGCCTGAACTTTACTGACACACCTGCAGACCCTAAAATGTTCAGAGAAGGCGTGTCTCTGCCCGCTAGGTCCTGCCCTTTTCCAGCCCACCCCCCCACCCCCAGCCTGCCCACAACTGTGGTTGGCCTGAGATCTGAGTATTTCATAGCCTGATAGATGTGGGGACCTAATGAGGTGAGGAAGAATCCATATAGCCTACCTCTGGCTCACAGTTGGCAAGACCAAAGCTGGGGAGGGGGGCGGGTTGGAAGGTCTGGGGGGGTCCATAAGATAGAGACCTGGGGAGGAGAGCCTGTGTAGTAGGTGCCCCACCCAGCCCAGCCCCTCCCCACAGCAGACCCCAGTCCAGTACCTGCTTCCCGAGGCCAAGGCCCAGGACTCAGACAAGATCTGCGTGGTCATCGACCTGGACGAGACCCTGGTGCACAGCTCCTTCAAGGTTGGCCCTGCCCAGCAGTGCTTGGCCTGCGGTCTCTGAGTTGGGGGGTGGGGTGGGGGGAGGGGTGCCTCCCCTGGCCAGGGAGGGAGGTCTCCCTTGGATTTCCATCCTTGGGTCCCACCCCACCACCAGCTCCAGCAATCCTTCTCTCCTCACAGCCAGTGAACAACGCTGACTTTATCATCCCGGTGGAGATTGATGGAGTGGTTCACCAGGTGAGGTCAGAGGGAGGTGGGGGTGGGGCGGGGCGGGGATCAGGCATCTGCACTCTATACCCAGGTACCTACCACCAATCCTGAGAAAGCCCCCACATGGAACTCTGATAGCTGGGGGATGTCCAAAGCTCAAAGAGGGGGGGAGGGGGGAACCCAAGGCTACCTGGTACCCCCCAGGGACGGAACCAGACTCCCAGAGTGGCCTCCTTCAGGGCCTGTCTTGTAGAGCCCTCTTTCCCCTCTTGCCTCCACTGCCCGGGACCCAGTTCAAGTAATTCAGGATAGGTTGTGGTGATGGCCAGCCTGTTCTCCATTACTTGGCTCGGGGGCCGGTGCCCTGCAGCCTTGGGGTGAGAGGGCTAACCTGGTCTCCTGCATTTGGATAAAACCAATATGGGGGAGGGACTGGGGAGTAGTGACTCCCATTAGGTGAGATGGGACCAGTGGAATCAATTCTGATCCCCATTAGGAAGTGGGGGGTGGGGGAATGGTTGGGCAGCTCGAAGGCCTCCTGGGGAGCCCACAGATCCTGGGCTCAGCCTCCCTGGACTCCCCTACCTCCTCCACTGTTCCTGTCCCTTTTTTCACTTATCACGCCCCCCCCCAAGCCTGTGGGCCAGCGGCTCCCTCACTGGCTCATTCCCCAGGTCTATGTGCTGAAGCGACCCCACGTAGATGAGTTCCTGCAGCGCATGGGCGAGCTCTTTGAGTGTGTGCTGTTCACTGCCAGCCTTGCCAAGGTGAGCCCTTTCCCCAGGGATGTGGGGCAACCAACCGTACCCATGGTTCCACAGGGCATTGCTCCCTCTGGGATGACTTAACCTCCTACCCTCAGTATGCAGACCCTGTCGCTGATCTGCTGGACAAGTGGGGAGCCTTCCGCGCCAGGCTGTTTCGAGAATCGTGTGTCTTCCATCGAGGGAACTATGTAAAGGACCTGAGCAGGCTGGGCCGAGACCTGCGGCGGGTGCTCATTTTAGACAACTCCCCCGCCTCTTACGTCTTCCATCCGGACAATGCCGTGAGTGCGCTTGTGAGACACACTGGGGGCTGAGACAGAGGACGGGAGCACGTGACGTGGCGGGGGAGGGGGCTGGGAACTCTGATTACCTGTGTCTGCCACCTGCTCGAATATTCCATTCTCTGCCCGTGTGTAGAGGGTGCTCTCATGTCTGGCTGGGGTCCTCATCTATCTGGCAGTTTTCAGGCTGCCCATCATGGCCTGTTAATGGGACCGGGTGAATCCCGGTTGGGAATCCTACCAAAAGAGACACAGGAAGCTTAAGTATATATGTGAACAATTTGATAAATGGTATCTATAAGTGAATCTCACTGTCAGTTGTCCCCCCCCCAAAAAAAAAAAAAAAAAAAAACCAACGACATGGGGCCCCTTGGGATACCTGCCCTCCTTACTTTCTTGTCACCTCCCCCAGGTACCAGTGGCCTCGTGGTTTGACAACATGAGTGACACTGAGCTACATGATCTTTTACCCTTCTTCGAGCAACTCAGCCGAGTGGACGACGTATACTCAGTGCTCAGGCAGCCTAGGCCCGGGAGCTAGTGAGGTGTCTTGGGGCCAGGACCTGCCCCTTGCTCGCTCGCTCGCTCGCTCACCAAGGCCCACACTTCTTCCCAGTAGACTGTGGGCACCCGCCTGTGCTGTTAACAAAACCCACGGGCTATGCCATTTTCATGGCCCTGGGGAAGAGGGTGTCTCCCTGCCATACTGCATGGAGGGCAGTGAGCCCTTGGGCCCCTGTGTCAGTGCCTTCAAACTTCTTCCCCTAGCCTCAGGGGACCTGGGGGCCCTACCTGCTCTGTCCTCTCCTGTCCTCTTCTTCTCCAAGTCGCCATGTTTCTCTGCTGCCAAATTGGGCGCCTTAGCCCCAGTTCAGCTTTGGGAGTAGGGGCAGAGGTTTTGCTGCCCCGTGCCTGCCTTGGATTTTTCCCCCCAAGTCTGGGAACAGTGCCTTGCACAGATGAACCCTCTTTGCTGGTCAGCTTTTCTGCAGAGCTGGGCTGAGCTGAGAGGAGGCAGTCTCTCCACTTCCCTTCCTCCCCTCTGGAATGATGGTGCCCCCACCAGTTTCTACTGGGGGGGGGGGGAGAGGAAGAAAGGCTATGACCACTTGTAAAAAAAGCTGGGGACCCTCCTTAGGGAACACTCCCAGGCCAGCTTGTCCAAGGCTTATGGCTGCTCCCTATATCATTCAAGCCCCAAGTCTCCGCAAAGCCCTGGGGCTTGGCAGGACTCCCCCGGTGGTGCCATATAAATATGTACATGTGTATATAGATTTTTTAAGGGAAGGAGGGAGGAAAGGATGGGAGTAAACATTCTTCCCTCGCTCCTTCCCTGGGCCCAGAAATTGGGGGAGGGGGGAGGGAAAGGATTTTTACATTTTTAAAAAGACTATTTTCTGAATAGAACAAGCTGGGCTGAGGGGTCAGACATGGTCTTCTGTCTGTCCCAGCCATTTTACTATTCATTCAAAAAAGCATTTATTGAGTTACCTTCTGTGCCCAGCAGTGAGCTAGTCCCACCAGCTGAGTGGGAGGGGGTCTCTGCCTCAGCATTGGTGCCTTACCGGGGAAACCCCAAACTTCACCAGTGCCTTCACCTGAGTATCTGCAGGAGGTAGAACCGTCTTGTGGGGTTCAGGTCTCCAAACCTTAATAAGCCATCGTCCCTCTTCCCCCCCCCCCCCCCCCCGTGCCACCTCGCCCACCCCCTTTCCAGTTTCTCCTGCAGCCTCTTCCATGACCCCCTGCTGGCTGGGGGCAGCTCCCAGGTCATTCTGCCAACTCTGACTTCTCTTTCTAAAGCCTCTCCCCATACCTGCTGAGTCTGGAGTTCAAGCCCTTGGGCTGTCTCCCCACAACACGAGGTTTAAGTGAACCCACAAACAAGTGCCAAGGGAGTTGGTGAAGGGAGAGAGGGTATGGTTGGCCTGGATCAGATGACCTTCCCCCATTAAGTGCCTTCTCTGTGACCGAGCACCTCAGTGTGATAAGAACTAAAGAGAAAGCTAGACCCCCTCCTATTCTGTGTCTGTGGTTTTTGGGGGTGGTACTTGAAGTGCGTGGATGCCTCACACCTATGACTGCAGTGTAACTTCTTCAGAACCCTAGTGGGCAGGAGGAAGTAGATCAAGAGGGACTGGCTGGGCACTGGGCAGCTCTCTGGTCGATCTGAGTTCGATTGCCAGAACTCACGTGATGGAAAGAAAAAAAAAAAAACGAACTCCCAAAAGTTGTCCTCTGGCCTCACAGGCACCGTGGCTCGAGCTCTTCCTCTATTTATACACGCACTCTTAAGTAAATAAAGGAATACACCGAACGCCCGGTGCCCCCACCGCTGGAATGCGGGGCGAGGCGGGGCCAGCCTAGGAGACGGAAGGCTGGGCAGACACGGGCCGCCCTCCGCCGTCAGCCTTCCGGGCAGTGGGGCCAGCTAGGAGGAGACTGGGTGGGGAGGGCGCCAGGGCGCCGGGAGGCCGCCTGCCCGCATTGGCCGCACCCTGGCCACGCCTCGCGTTCTGGTCCGGCCTCCTCCCAGCGTTGGCCACGCCCCTCCGGCCAAATTCGTCTTCCCCGAACCCTGGGCGGGGCAGGAAGTGCCAGGCCAAAGCCGCTGCCTGCCGCTAGGGGCCTCCCTGTCCTTGTAAGCCTGGCACTCCCCAGCCTAGCGAACCCCGGGTGTGAAAAGATGGGGAGCTTGCCTTATCCACCCTTTCTCTGAAAGTGTGGAGCTTCAGGCGTCCCAGTGCATACATAGCGGAGAAGGGGATGTACACCTCCCAAATGTTGGTCCCTGTGCCCTAACTCCACCTCCCCAGGCCCTCTCTAACTCATCACCACCAAGACTTTAACTCTGAACCTCCTTTTGCTTCAGGGATGGGGGGCGGTAGGTGTGAAACCGCCCCTTACCGCTTTCTGCCTACCCTGCCCCACCCCACTACTTTTACCCGATAGAAAAGAGCCACGAAATCCCCACCTGAGAAGAAGCCTACCCCCGAATCAGCTGCGGTCTGGAGCGGCTTGGACCAGGAGAGCCTTTAGCAAGAGTTAGTTATACCCGCCTCCAGGACTCCACTGTCCTCAGCTAGGATTAGGCTTGGTTTCCTGCTTTGTATGCAAACGTGGTCGCCTCAGATTTTGCATCCCCGAGCCACAGGCAGAACTAGCTTCCATTGAGACCCACAGTTGAACTCTCCTACCCCACAACCACACACCCTTTACCCATGCAGAATTAAATAACCACATTTGTAGGTAGGTACTTCCTTGTCAGCACCAGCCGAGTGTCTGCTCTCAAGGAACTCAGTGTAAGCAACATTAATTAGTTCCTGGAGCTGGAGAGATGGCTCAGCGCTTAAGAGCACCGGCTGTTCTTTGCTTTGGTTTGGTTTTCTTCTGTTTTGTTTTTCGAGACAAGGTTTCCCTGTGTAGCCTTGGCTGTCCTGGACTCGACTTGTAGACTAGGCCGGCCTCGAACTCACAGAGATATCTGCCTGCCTCTGTCTGTCTCCCCAAGTGCTGGGGTCAAAGGTGTGCGCCACCATGCTCACTGGCTGTTCTTTCAGAGGATCTGGGTTCAATTTCCAGCACCCATATGGTGGCTCTAGTTCTAAGATATCCAATTCCCACTTCTGGCCTCGGAGGGCACTGCAGGCATGTGGTTCACAACCATTCATGCAGACAAAACACACATAAAATAAAAATAAAGGAGGAAAATAAAGAAAAAAAAATGTCATTAATTCCGTAGGGATGGAGAGATACATAGTATGCATATTCTTTCTCTAGGATCACCTGACACTACTGAACACCATTAATGATTTTTTTTTTTTTTTTTTTTTTTTTTTTTTTTTGGTGTTGGTTACTCCAGAGAGGCCCCTGAGTCTATGTCCCTCAAGGGCCAGGCCCATTGGGAATATTTCTGAAATTAAAGCATGTTTAATACATTAAAAGGAAATCTGAAAAAAGAGAAAAAGGAAGTTTAGTCGTAGTGTGCGCAGGTGTGACTGCAACCAGTAATTTAAAGGATGAGGTAAGGCAGGAGTTTCAGTTTCTGTAGCAGCCTTATCATGACTTGGCCTTTGATCACTGGTAAAATCTCTACCAGCGAGCGGGGGCTAGGATATAGATCAGGAGTAGAGCACTTGCCTAGCGTGCCTGAAGCCCAGTACTAAAAAAAAAAAAAAAAAAATGGTTATCTACCTGACTGGAGGCCCCAAACCCTCCAGGCCCTTGCTTTTTGTTTGTTTTGTTTTGTGTTTTGAACACTGGGAATTAAACTAAGGGCCTTATACCTGCTGGACATGTACTCTCCCATTGAGAGCTATACTCCAGCCTAGTCCCAGTCACTAGCACAAGGAAGAGTAAGGCATTTTGCAGACAAGGAAACCCAGCACTGAATACCAAGGTTTTCAGTACTTAAGGTAAGTACGAAGGGTTGGTAAACCTGGGGAAAGCTGCCTTAGCTGACTGTGTCCCAGGAAAGTGAATGTATGAGAGGCTTCGTTGTTGGTTTTTGAGACAGGGTCTTGCGAAGTCCAAGAGGTCCTTCTGCCTCACCTTCAAAGTGCTCAGAGTACAGGCTTATGTCACCAAGGTCAGAAATTTAGAGACTTTCTCAGAGCAGAGTACAGAACTGTTGAATTCAGTCAAGACTGCGACAGTGAGGAAGATAAACAAAGGGGCTTGGAGAGCTGGTTCAGTGTTTAACAGGGCTTCCTGCTCTGCCAGAGGACCCAAGTTCAGTTCCCGTGTCAGCAACTCACAACCAAGTCTAACCCCAGCTGCAGGGAAACACACACATACCCGTCATTACTAAAAACAACAAAACTTTCAAGATTCAAACAAGGTTGGCAGTGGAGATGCACACACATACAATCCCAGTACTTAAGAGGCTGAGACAGGAAGATAGCAAGTTGGAGCCAGGCTGAGCTGTGTACAAAAGCCCGGCCTCAATATAACAAAAAACAAAAATATTTAAGCAAAAGGCACTGGGCTTGCTTAGGCTGTTTGCGTTGTGGGGCCAATTCGGTTGTCTAGTTTCCTAATAGCTGGTGGCAATTTAACCTAAAGGATCATAATTCCAGTACAGAGAGGACAAACTCCTAGTCAAATGACATGCCAACTGAATGAGTGTGACTTCAGAGTGAACTCCTTAGTGCAACATACACAAGGCAGAATAAACAAAAAGCTGGTTGAAGAGTCATTTTGAGGTCTCATGATGAACAAAGCATCATATGGCCACAGAAGAAATTGTCCAAATGGGCAGGAATATCACGTCATCCAAATGACACTAGAAGGGCCTGGAGTGTCATCAGGTCAGCAGTAGTGAGGCAAAGACGTCACACTGGACAATGTCAGCAGAATAAAACACCTGCAGTTGAAGCCAGGTGACTTTCCAATGACAGTGTGAGGACACTGGGACTTAGAAATGTTTATATTGTAAGCCAGGTGTGGTGGCGCATGCCTTTAGTCCCAGCACTCGAGGAGCCAGAGGGGCATCTCTGTGAGTTTGAGACCAACCTGGTCTACAAAGTGAGTCAAGGTCAGGCAAGGCTACACAGAGAAACCTTGTCTTGAAAAACAACAACAACAACGAAGCATGTGTTACCACATCTGTTTTTTGTTTTGTTTTGTTTTGAATTTTTTGACAGACAGGGCTTCTCTGTGTAGCCTTGGCTGTCCTGGACTCGCTTTGTAGACCAGGTTGGCCTCGAACTCACAGCAATCCACCTGTCTCTGCCTCCCAAGTACTGGGATTAAAGGCATGGGCCACCACGCCTACCCAGTTATTTATTTGTGGTTTTATGCATATTTTTATTATAATTCATTTACATTACATCTCGATTGTAATCCCCTGGCTCTTATCTTCCTGTTCCCCTCCATTTATTTGTCTTGTGAGATGAGGGCTTAGTATGTAGCCCTGGCTGGTCTGACACTTGATATGTAATTCAGGCCAACCGTGAATTCGTGGCAATACCCCAGCCTCCCAAGGCCCTGAGGTTAGAAGCATGGACTGTCATGTCCAGTGTAAGAGCCCCTTGCCCCTGCCCCATTTTCATAGGCATAGGGGACAACTGAGGAGCCACGGAGATCCCATGACCGTGAGAGCCCATGACCATGAGAGCCCATGACCATGAGAGCCCATGACCGTGAGAGCCCATGAGCAAGAGAGGGGTATAGAAACACCCATCAGCTAGCTGAAACTAAGATGGGTGTTTTCACACCTGTCAACTGCACATTGGAAACTAAATCAAGGGTATGCCGACATAAGACTGTACTGGTGCTGCAGATGAGGAAAAGGCTGGAGGTGGGAGAGAGTGAAGAGACAGTCAGGGAGGCAGGATGGATGTGGGAGGAGATAAAAAGATCCCGGCAGGAAGTGTGGCTAAGCTGCTTCTGGGCAGGGGTGAAGGAGAATGGTGACTCTGCACTTAGCTTTAGAGATACAACCAGTGAAAACACCTCTAACTCTGCCTGGTATAGAGCAGATACTCTCCCCCGCCACCATCTCCTCCCTCCTCCCCTCTCTCTCTGCAGGAACAGACAATACAGCACTTCTGACAGTAGTATAAAATGGTAAAACCTTGGAGAATGAGCTAACAATATTAGAGAAAACATCTTTTTTAATTAATTAATTTATTTATGCATACAGTGTTTTGCCTTATATGTACACTTGCACACCAGAAGAGGGCACCAGATTTCATTATAGATGGTTGTGAACCACCATGTGATTGCTGAGAACTGAATTCAAGACTTGTAGAAGAGCAGCCAGGGCTCTCCAGCCAGAAAACATGTTTTTTTTTTTGTTTTGTTTTGTTTTGTTTTGGGGGGGGTGAGGTTGTTTTTCGAAACCGGTTTCTCTGTGTAGCCTTGGCTGTCCTGGACTCACTTTGTAGACCAGGCTGGCCTCAAACACAAAGTGATCCGCCTGCCTCTGTGCCACCACACTCAGCTTTTTTTTTTTTTTTTTTAATTAATTCAGTGTGTGTGCTCAAGTGCACACATGTAGAGTTCAGAGGACACCTCGAAGGCCATCTCGCCCACAAGATAAATGTCTGGGATTGAACTCAGGTCCTTGGGCTTGACAAGCCATTACCCACTAGGTCATCTCACCAGTCCTGGTCTGGGGTTTTGTTATTTTGATTTTTGAGACAGGATCTCACAATGTAGCCTTGCCTGGCCTCATAGTCACTATATAGCCTTGAACTTCTACGCTTCATTTATTTATTTTTTAATTTTTATTCTGATTTATTTATGTATTTTATGTATATGAGTACTTTGTCTGCACTTACATCTGTACACCAGAAGAGGGCATCAGACAGTTGTGAGCTGTCATGTGGGTGCTGGGAATCGAACTCAGGGCCTTTGGAAGACCAGTGAGTGCTCTTAACCACTGAGCCATCTCTCCAGCCCCTAAACTTCATTTATTTAAAACCATGTAAATGAAAAAATAAAAATAAAAAAAAAAATAAAACCATGTAAATGAATGTTTTGCCTACATTTCTGTGTACCACATGCATGCTGTGCCTGTAGAAGCCAGAAGAGGGTGCTGGATTCTCTAGAACTGGAGTTATAGCTGGTTCTAAGCCATCTTGTGGATGCTGGGAACCAAACCTAGGGATTCTGCAAGAGCAGCAAGTGCTCTTAACCTCTGAGCCGTCTTTCCGTCCCTGAGCTTAGCCTCCTGCTTCTGCTTCCTATGTGCCACATGTCCAGTGTATATTCTGATGGGGCTTGAATCCAGGACTTGATGGCTGATAAGTGAGCACTCTGCTAGCTGGGTGACATCCGAACTTTGAACTTCTGATTTTCTAGTCTCCACCATCCACGTGCTGGCCTTACAGGAGTGCTCCACCGTAACAAGATGGAATAAATTTTCGTTTTTGTTTTTACAATATAGACCGCTTTGCATCTGAGCAATTCGACTCTTAGGTATTTACCCTGTTGGTGAACTGTATAATATTTGTAAACTGCTATGTGTAAGGGTACTGATTGCAACATTGTTTATAATAGCTCAAGTATTTATAATCGTTCAAGTGTTTATAATAAACACTTGAGGGCTGGAGAGATGGCTCCAAGGTTAAGAGCACTGGAGGCTCTTCTAAAAGTCCTGAGTTCAAGTCCCAGCAACCACATGGTGGCTCACAACCATCTAAAATGAGATCTGGTGCCCTCTTCTGGTCTGCAGGCACACATGCAGGCAGAGCACTGTATACATAAGAAATAAATAAGTCTTAAAAAACAAAAAACAAAAAAACACAACTTGCTGGGTGTGGTGGCACACACCTTTAATCCCAGCACTTGGGAGGTGGAGGCAGGCAGATCACTGTGAGTTCGAGGCCAGCCTGATCTACAGAGTGAGTCCAGGATAGTCAAGGTTTCACAGAGAAACCCTGTTTCGAAAAACCAACAAAACAAAACAAAACAAACAACAACAACAACAACAACAACAAAAAAGAAACACTTGAAGCAGGCTGGGTGTGGTGGCACTTGGGAAGCAGAGGTAGGCAGATCTCTGAGTTTGAGGCCAGCCTGGTCTACAAAGAGAGTCCAGACCAACCAAGGCTACACAGAGAGAAACCTTGTCTCAAAAAAACAAACAAACAACAACAACAAAAACCAAAATGACAATTGCTAAATAAGTAGAGAGTGAGGAAGCAAAGGTTTTGTACGTTAGTATCAAACCAAACAGGTAACTTCTATTTGTTGTGGAAGGCCTATTGTTTCTTTGGGGGTTTTGTTTGTTTGTTTTGTTTGTTTATTTGTTTTTCCAGACAGGGTTTCTCTGTGTAGCCTTGGCTGTCCTGAACTCGATTTGTAAACCAGGCTGGCCTTGAACTCACAGCGATCACCTGCCTCTGCCTCCCGAGTGCTGCTATAGGCATGCGCCATCACGTGCATTTCTTTGCTTTTTGAGATGAGGTCTCCCATGTTACCCAGGCTAGCCTTAAGCCCAAACAATTCCCCTGCCTCAGCTGGCTGAGTAGCTGGGAGCACAGGAGCATATACTATTGATCCCAGGATGCTTCCTAAAAGTGGAAAACCTGCTGCCTTGGGCTAGGCATCATGTGGCTTACGCTGGAGTAACTTGACACTGCTTGTCCTCTGATACAACTCAGTGTCATCAGCTTTGACCACGTGCTGAAAGGATGAATAGACTTATACAAGGACAAGTCATGTCTGTGTCCACTGGGAACCACTGGCCCTACCCCAGACTTAATAGATTGGTATCTCTCCTTATGAAGATTCCCTGGTGATCCCTAATAATGGTTTCCTTTGAGAAGGCAGGCCTCTAAAGTATTTCTGGAGAAAGTGTGTAACTGGAATCTGCGTAAGGCCTTTAAGAAATGGTAGGAGAGGGGGTTGGAGAGATGGCTCAGCAGTTAAGAGCACTTGATGGCTACTCTTCCAAAAGACTCAGGTTCAATTCCCAGCACCACATGGCAGCTCACAGGACTCTCTCACACAGACACACATGTGGAACAAACACCAACAGACAATAAAAATAAACAAAAAAAATAAATGTAGAACAAACAAAAAAATGCCTAAAACTCAATGTTATTTTGTTGTTGTTGTGACAGGATCTCTCTCATACAGCCCAAGCTGGCCTTGAACTCTCTATGCAGCTGAAGATATCCTTGAATTTCTAATTTACTTATTTATTCATTATTTATTTATACAATAGTCTGCCTGCATGTATGCCAGCAGGCCCAAAGAGGGCACCAGATCTCATTATAGATGGCTATGAGCCACCATGTGGTTGCTGGGAATTGAACTCAGGACCTTTAGAAGAACAGACAGTGCTCTTAACCTCCGAGCTGTCTCTCCAGCCTGAATTTCTCAGAAATTCCCAACTACTAAGATTACAGGCAAGTACTACCACACCCAGTATAAGGGCATACCTTTTTGTTTTATTTTGTTTTGTTTTTCGAGACAGGGTTTCTTTGTGTAGCCTTGGCTGTCCTGGACTCCCTTTGTAGACCAGGCTGGCCTCGAACTCACAGTGATCCGCCTGC
>OU015743.1:32996115-33007548 GCA_907169655.1 Acomys percivali
GCCCCTGGCCCCCCCCCCCCCCAGTGCTGGGATTAAAGGCGTGCGCCACGCCCAGCTCAGGGGCATACCATTTTAAAAAGATTTATTTATTTATTATTATTATGTATACAGTGCTCTGCCCGCATGTACAGCTGCAGGCCAGAAGAGGGCATCAGATCATATCATAGATGGTTATGAGCTACTATGTAGTTGCTGGGAATTGAACTCAGGACCTCTGGAAAAGCAGTCAGTGCTCTTAATCACTGAGCCAACTCTCCAGCTTGGGTATACCATTTTTTAATTTAAGCAAGCTGGCACATGCTTCATGGCTGACACATGAGTCACTCAACTGAGTGAGATTCTGACCCATAAAATAATAAATACATCTGGATTTCGACCCTAGGAAAAAAGCATTAGTAGGGTTTAGGGTGGTAGCTCACTTAATAGAATGCTTGCTTAGCATGCACAGAGCCTAAAGTTCAATACCAGCAGCTTCTTTAAGAAAAAAAAAAATGGGTGTGGCACACTGAAGACATGTGATCCCAGCACGGGGAGGTGGTGACAGGTGGATCAGAAGTTTAAGATCAGCCTTGGTTACAACGTAAGTTTTCAGTCAGCTTGAGTTGCATGAAACCTTTGTTTGCTTGTTTGTTTTAGGGCATGAATAAATAATACCATAAGGAGGCTGCTGATGGTGGTGCAGGACTTTAATCCCAGCACTCAGGAGGCAGAGGCAGGAGGATTTCTGTGAGTTTGAAGCCAGCCTGGTCTACAGAGCGAGTTCCTCCAGGACATCTGGGCCTACACAGAGAAACCCAGTCTCATAAAACCAAAACAACAAGAACAACAATAATAATAATATGATGATGATGGTGGTGGTGGTGGTGGTGAGGATGGTGATGATACCACAAGGGGCTTATGCATGATGCGTACATCCTATAAGATGATTCTCTTGACTCAGGTAAGCTTAATGCCATGGGGAAATGGAAGGGCCTTCTCCAGATTAAAAAATGCTGAAGAGACATGACAGCTGAAGGAAATACTCACGTTTGATTTGATTCCACATAAAAAAGCTGATAAGGTCCGTGTGGAGGTAATCAGCGGAACTGGACTATGGACTGAGGAGATGATGGTGTTAGAAATGCTGGCTCAGACTCTCAGGTATGAAGATCACATTCAAACCACAGAGCAGAGAGCATTCATCCTCAGTGTGGGGAAACTTGGCTGCAGAATAATGACACTTAATAAAACCTACCTTCAGATACGTATTTACACACAACAGATGTACATGGCTAATCTGCTAACTGCTTAATCCACTGACGGCTGTTGCACTTGTCTTGTCTTTTCAATATGTTTGACATTTACCTTACCTTTTTTTTTTTTTTTCCAAGACAGGGTTTCTTGTCTTGTACAGCCCTGGCTGTCCTGTATCTGCTTTGTAGACCAGGCTGGTCTTGAACTCACAGAGAGCTGCCTGCCTCTGCCTCCCACATGCTGGGATTAAAGGTATGCACCACCACGCTGGGCTTTATATTATTAATTTTGTGTGTACAAGGTAGAAGTGTTATGCTTGTATGTGTGTGTGCATCATGCATGTGGCTGGTACCCTCAGAATCTGAGGAGGACTCTCAGATTCCCAGCAACTGAAGTCACAGAGGGGTGTGAGTTGTTATGTGGTGCTGGAAACCAAGTCTGGGTCCTCTACAAGAGCAGCCAGTGGTCTTAACCACTGAGCCAGCTCTCTAGGCTTAAACCAACTTTTAAAAGCATATATTCTCTGGTGACACATGCCTATATTTCCAGCATCTGAGAGGGCTGGGGCAAGGGGGTTATAAATTTTGGATCAGCTGGGTTGCATAGCATGGCCCTGTGCTTTTTTTTTGGCTTTTCGAGACAAGCCTTCTCTGTGTGTAGCCCTGCCTGTCCAGGAGCTCACTGTGTAGACCAGGTTGGCCTCTGCTTGGCATTAAAAGAGTGCACCACCATCACCCAGCTAAATGTGTAGCCAAGGCTGGCCTTGAACTTGTGATCCTCCTGCCTCTGCCTCCTTCAGCAAATTCTATGAGCCTGTGCCCCCATAACCCACACTTTTATAAATTATTAGTCTTTTTCTGTGTAACATGGGAATGGAACCTAGGGCCCTGCGCACATTAGGGATGAACTGTAATGCTGTATCCCTGCGTCCACACCTGCACTGGCAATGGACATAGTCTAATGGCAAACACTTAGCAGTGAGAATAGGTGGGTAGAGTTTGAAGACCCAATCCTGAGCTATTGGTTAACATGAGCTCTGCTGCCATTAGAAGACTGAAAACTAAACACATGCATGTCAGCCAGGAAGATGACTCAGTGGGCAAAGGGACTCATTGGACAAGCATGAAGACTTGCTGTCCAGCCTTGGAACCCACATCAGTAGGAGAGAACTGGCTCCCAAAAGTTGTTCTCTGACCACACACAACAATAATAACTATAATGACAACAATAATTAATACTTTTTTTTGTTTTTTTGAGACAGGGTTTCTCTGTGTAGCCTTGGCTGTCCTGGACTTGCTTTGTAGACCAGGCTGGCCTTGAACTCACAGCGATCTGCCTGCCTCTGCCTCCTGAGTGCTGGGATTAAAAGCCTGTGCCACCATGCCTAGCCAATACATTATTTTTATTTTTATTTTTAAAGATGTATTTATTATTATACAGTGTTCTGCCTGCACACACCAGAAGAGGGCACCAGATCTCTTTATAGATGGTCATGAGCCACCATGTGGTTGCTGGGAATTGAACTCAGGACCTTTGGAAGAACAGACAGTCCTCTTAATCTCTGAGCCATCTCTTCAGCCCCCAATACATTATTTTTAAAAGGTATATATGGGGCTGGAGACATGGCTCAGCTGACCAGAGCACTTGCTGAGCTTACAGAGGACCTGGGTTCAGTTCCCAGCATCTACATGGTGACTAATAACCATTCCTAACTCCCATTCCAGAAGACTCCAGAAGGCCTCTACAAGTACCACATCCATAGACATACATGCAGGCAAGACACCCATATGGTGACACACGCCTATAATCCTAGCAGTCAGGGAGGCAGAGGTAGGTGAATCCCTGTGAGTTTGAGACCAGCCTGGTGTACAAAGGGAGTCCAGGACAGTCAAGGCTCCACAGATAAAACATGTCTCGGGGAAAAAAAAAAAGTATATGTGGAAAAGAAATGTATGAGGCCGGGCGTGGTGGCGCACGCCTATAATCCCAGCACTTGGGAGGCAGGGGCAAGTGGATCGCTGTGAGTTCGAGGCCAGCCTGGTCTACAAAGCGGGTCCAGGACAGCCAAGGCTACACAGAGAAACCCTGTCTCGAAAAACCAAAAAAAAAAAAAAAAAAAAGAAAGAAATGTATGGGTTGGTAAAAAAGTATATATACAGGTGTTGATAGAAGACAATATATGCTTACAGTAGATCTACACAACACACACACTGGAAAAGAATATGAGATACTTCAAAATAGGTTATGAGCACCGACTCATCGGTGATTTTATGCTGGAGTTTTTCCTTTCCTGTTTTGCTTGTAACTGAGTGGACATACACTCCTTTTCATTCACAAGAAAGGGTGCTACATCATTTCAAAACAAAACGGCACCTGCAGTGTGTTTACTTTTCTCACTGACTATGGCCCCGTAGTATGAATGTATGCACGCACGTGCGCGCACACACACACACACACACACACTTTCAGTTTCCAGAGAAGGACGGCCTTCATCCCACCCTCTTCATCTTGCCCTCCAAAGGGCTGAGATTCTAAAGTGACAGAAGTTCTACAGGCAGCAAAGGCAGGGACGGGGGAAGCAGGCCATCGTTCCCACCTTATGCTCAGAGCTGGTCTCCAAGTGAGGCCTAAAGTGGACAGCGACGAGGCAGATCCTCAGTCCAGGGCAGGGAGCAGTGGCTCTTGGCTCCTGGGAGAAGGCAGCAGAGCAGGGTTCAAAGGCTCTGGTTTATGGCAACTCATAAAAGTGGAGGTTGTGGCTCAGAAAGGGGGGGGGGAAGAAAGGCGCTTGTGCCCACTGAGCGAGGGTCATGTTGAGTAGAAGATATTTGTAGGGGTACCAGGAGCCCTACCCAAGGGAACCTCAAGTGTGAACCCTGGCCGTGTGGTGTGTGCCTGAGTTCCAGCTCCAAGGCCCCAGGAGTCCTGTCCGCTCCCCTCCCCCATCCCAAGCCCCCACCCATCCCTCTAGAGCAGGAGGGTGGACAGGTGAGTTTCTCTTTGGTCCAGGCACCTGTGGCCTGCCCTGGTAGGGGGTTGTCCACCTGCAGGAAGAGCCCAGGTCCTAGGCGGAAGTGCACCTCATCCCTGGAGCTCTGGAGCCAAGGGCGGGGCCCACACTAGCTCTGGCTGTCAAGGCGTTGCTGGGCTTTACGTTCCCAGGGACCTGGGCACCTACCTCCCCACCCCCCTCATCCATTCTCTCTCTCTCTCTCTCTCTCTCTCTCTCTCTCTCTCTCTCTGGGGCCCTATCTTCCCTTATATGGTGAAGGAAGTTCCTAGGAGGGGGGGTGAGGACAAAGGTCGCTCTCCTGCAGCCAGCTTGCCACAACTTCCTAAGATCTCCCAGGTGGTGGCTGCCTCTTTCCAGACAGGTAAGACAATTGGGTGGGGACACATGGTGACCACAGGTGGTTGGAAGGGGCAGGGTCCTTGCTTCCCTATGGCAGCCTGAGCTGTCTGTAGCATACTGGTGTAGGATTAGGGATGAGATTCTGGGAGAAGCAGGAAGCCAGCAGGCTGTCCTTGGGCCTTCAGTGAAGGGAGTTCACAGGCCCCGGTCTTGTAACTCACCCTCACTTCACATTGGGTGTCATCCGTGCAGACCACCTGGGACTAAGGGGGGTGCTTGGGCTCGGATTTCTAGAGAAAGCTGGGATCAGTTGGTTTCCTTGACTATACTTATTATTTCTCTCTCTTGCTGCTCATTGCTTTGTCCACTTCTTCCTTATCTGAAACGAACTCTTTCTTTGTGTCATTCCCCTGACACACTTAGGACTTCAGGTCTCTGGGTCACGCACCCTGGGATGTAAGCTGCAGCCTCCAGAAATTCAGTGGTTGAAACCAGAGAGAGGGTAGAGGCAGGAGCTGGAGGCTTCAGGGCCCAGGCCCCCATCACCCCTGCCTTAGAAGTGGTCTATTTTATCAGAGCTGGGACTGAAAACCAAGCCTTCCCAGAATTCGGGAACTTGTTCTGTCCAAGGACGTCTGCTCAGAAATCCTGTTGCTTGGAGGTTGAGACTATCTGCTTCCGGTGGACTCCCAGGCCCTAGTTAGGAGGGGTGTATCCTTTGTATAAGGAAGACTGACCTGTCCCATAGCGTTACCGCATTCCTGTCATGCTGGGAACTAAGAACCCCAGGGTTCCCTAAAGTTGCATCCCAGGAGCAACAGGATGGTAGGTAGGAAAGGCTGGGTAGCCAGAGACAACAAGACCCTAGATCTCTCTAAGGCCCAATCAGGTGCCCCCGTTCCGTTCCCTAATTCAGACTGTCAGCATATGTATGCTAGTTGTGTGCCTACTGTGGGCTATGAGGCGGCAGCTATAAGCATGTATGATGATTCATGTGTGTAATCTGAGCATTTGGGGGGCTGCAGCAGGAGGATTACTATTAGTTTGAGGCCAGTCTGGGCTATAGAGTGAGACTCTGTCTCAAAAAAAAAAAGAAAGAAAGAAAGAAAGAAAGAAAGAAAGAAAGAAAGAGGAAAAAAGAAAGGAGGAAAGGAAGAAAAAAAGAAAAGAAAAGAAAAAAGAAGAAACCCATAATCACCACCACCAACAAAAATCTCACCTGTCTAGGTGGTGGGTCTTGGGGACTTTAGACTTTTCTGTGTGTGTTACTGTGTGGTCAGGCATGAGAAAGGTTTCAGTCTGGAATACAGTGAGACCCTGAGCAAGGACTCCTTGTCAGCCTAAGAATTCTGGGAAGGCTTCCTGGAGGAAGTGTGTCCTGATTGACTCTGGAAGAGTATGAAAGAGGTGGGAGAGCAGAGATAGGGGCAGGCTTGGGGGCAAGGCGGCAGTCAGGCTGCTGTTGTAGACGGCAGAGTGCCAGAAGAGATGTTGGTGGACAGACCACTGGGACAGAAGGGCAGGAGGGGAGACATCCAAGAGTCTATACACATAGCTGACTTTTGGTTCTCTGGGTGACAAGTGTCCTCCCAGGGTGGACACCAGGGGTGAGCCAGTGAGTTCAAGGGTCCTCCTCCCCAGGGTCCTTGCTGGCAGGTTGGGGAATGAGGACCCTCCAGTTCTCCTTAAAGTTTAGGGGAGACAGGAGAACTGAGGGGGTCCTTCTGCTCTGACTAACATGGGTAGGAGCAGAAGCAGCTGGTGGTGCCCATGGCATTAGACCAGCCACCTCTCAGAACCAGCCATCAGCACTCGTCCCTAAGAAGGCCCTCCCCCTTTCTGTGAAGGCAGGAGGTGGGTGGCCCCAATCTCATTTTTCTCCAGAGAGAGGCAGCAAGCCTTTTTCCCCTCCCTGATGGACAATAAAGACCCCTGTGTCTAACATTAGTTCCTTTTGCTGCCGGTTTGCTCCAGGACAGTCCATCTGGTAGACCTCTGCTCCTAGAACCCAACATACAGCCCATGTTCCTCACCTAAGGAGTGTAGAAGAGAGTCTTAGAGAAAGGTTAACAGTTACAAAGATGGCTGGTATAAAACAGAAAAGACTGTCCTCTGTCCTTTGTACCCAAATTGGTCTTGCTGAACCCAAGAGGCCTGGGTGTGTGTATGTCTGGGGAACCATTCATGTTAAGGAATATCTGCTATTGGGGGGCCACGCCAGCAGTCAGCCAACCCTACTCCAGTCGGGTGGAGTCAGGCCCATAGGGCTTCTGCAAACACAGCAAGCAGGCCCAAGATGGATTCGTGGCCTGGATCACCAAGGGGCGGGCTGATCAGAGTGGTCAGAACATCATGAGATAAGCCACCCTGCAGGGCTCAGAAGAGGGAGTTTACAAGAGGTAAAAGGCCAAAGCATTTATTATCCAAGACATGACTCAAAGGCAAAGTGCAGGGAGAGATTAGCTGGAGAGATGGACTGTCAATGAGGGGCACCTCACCTTGTACTTGTTAGTCACAGTCCCAGAGGGTGACTGGCTCCTACACAGCGTGGGGCAGGCACGTGGGGGGGAATGGGCGGCCTCTATCCTGGTAGACAGGGTTGAGAATAACCAGGTATGAGTGGTTCTCACTGTGGCTCACACCAGGATTCCTGGCCAGTTTTGAAAGGACAGGGGCCTCATCTTTGGTGGAATTAAAGTATCCAAGCCCTAGGCCCCAGTCTGGTCTAATTAAATCAGAACCCCTAGGGACACAGGCTCTGAGCTTTGGAGCATCAGTATTTAAAAAAAAAAAAAAACAAAACTCCCAGGCGACTCTGATCAGCAGCTGGAGCGTACACAGCTACAGGTTCAAACAGAAAGAGGCAAAGCCGGGGAAAGCTTGGGAAGTGGAGGCTTCTTCCAGCTCAGTGGATGGAGGGTGGTAAGTACTCAGCTTCTCCTCCTGTCATCTACCCGTCTATCCATCCACCCAAACCTTTCCTTCCTCCTCACTCTTTCCCTGTTTTCCTTCACTCACCTATTCATCCAACAGAGAACTGGTATTGTACAGGAAATTTAATCAATTAATTAAATTGATCAGTTAATTTTTAAAAATTACATCCACTGACCAGCTGATTGTGTACAGACGTGGGCCTTTTGGGTGTTGTTTTTCCTCCTTCCACACTGTGGGATTTTCCGGGATTGAACTCAGGTTGTCAAGCTGGTGGCATCTTTACCCACTGAGCCATTTTGCTGGCACCTAATTATTATTGTAGCTCAGGCTGGTCTCAAGCTTGCTATGTAGCCAAGGATGACCTGTAACTCCTGCTCTCCTGCCTCCACCTGAGTGCTAGGATTATTGGTATTCGGTACCACACCCAGTTTAATGCTTGGGATGTGGTACTGAGAAGGCAAAATGGTCCCTGCCCTTGTGGGAACATCTGAGTGACAACAGGGCATGGGGGAGCAGATACCTTTAATCCCAGCACGGGGGAGACAGGTCTCTAAGTTTGAGGCCAGTTTGGTGGACAGAGTGAGTTCCAGGACAGCCAGAGCTACACAGAGAAACCCTGTCCCAAAATACAAACAAACAAATGAACAATATTCTGGGCGACAATCACAGTGATTGGCGGAGGATGGTGGGGCTGGTGAGAGACAGGCATACTCTCGTTTTGTTTCGTTTTGTTTTGTTTTTCAGGACAGGGTCCCTCTGTGTTAGGCATACTCTCTTTTGTGTTATTATGGTAAAATACTCAAAAGATGGACTATCAATGTATCTATCTATGTATCTATTTATATATCTATATATCTATGTATCTATTGATCTATGTATATATGTATGCATGCATGCATGTATGAATCTATCTATCTATCCATGTATGTATGTATGTATCTATATCCATCTATGTATCTATGTATCTATGTATGTATCTATGTATCTATGTATCTATCTATCTATCTATCTATCTATCTATCTATCTATCTATCTATGGTATAGCCCAGGCTGGTTTGGCATTTTGTTCTCCTATCTCTGTCTCAGCCCTTCTCCCCAGTGCTGGGTTTACAGGTGTTCATCACCACACCCAGTCATTTCATTCTATTTATTATTTACTTAGGAGCTGGGGGTGGGACTCAGTGCCTTGTGCATGGTAAACAAGCTCTCAGCTACAGAGCTACAGTCCCAGCCTCCATTATGTCCAAGTGATTCTGTGTTATTTAACACGTTCACAGTGCTATGCAGCTCTCTCTCCACTCTCCAGTTCCAGTACTTTCTTTCTTTCTTTTTAAAAAGATTTATTAATTTATTATTTATACAGTATTCTGCCTGCATGTGTGCCTGCAGGCCAGAAGAGGGCACAAGATCTCTTTATAGATGGTTACGAGCCACCATATAGTTTGTGGAATTGAACTCAGGACCTTTGGAAGACCAGCCTCCATCTCTCCAGCCCCCAGTTCCAGTACTTTTTTGTCACCCCAGTGGGTAACTCTGTGCTCACTAGTGCCCTGTTCCCCCTCGACAGACCTAGTAACCACAGTCTCTGCCTCTACAGATTTGCCTGTCTGAATAGTTCATGTAAATGGGATGCTCTAATATGTAATCTTTTATGTCTGTCTCCTTTCTCTTAGCACAGTTTGTGTGGGGCGAGTGGCATTACTATACTCCATCTTACAGCTTAGTAGTGTCCTTTCCTGTGGACTCACCACTCTCTGTTTCATTTACTAATAGAAATTGGTGCAACCCCTCAACCCCACACTTTTTTTAAAAAAATAATTTATTTTATGCTTTGGTGTGAGGATTTCAGATCCCTTGGTGCTGGACTTAAAGACAGTTGTGAGCTGCCATTTGGGTGCTGGGAATTGAACCAGGGTCCTTTGAAAGAGCAGACGGCGCTCTTAACTGCTGAGCCATCTCTCCAGCCCCAACCCCACACTTTTTTGTTGTTGTTGTTGTTTTGGGATTTGTTTGTTTGTTTTTTTCCTTAGGGGTTTTTTGGTTTTTTTCTTTTTCTTTTTCTTTTTTTCTTTTCTTTCTTTCTTTCTTTCTTTCTTTCTTTCTTTCTTTTTTTTTTTTTGAGACAGTGTCTCTCTATGTAGTCTTGGCTGTCCCAAGCTCACTATGTAGACCAGGCTATGGTTTCACTTTGACACTACTGCAAACAGAGCATCTATGAACTTCAAAGACAACTTTCTTTCTTTTCTTTTTTGTGTGCGTATGTATGTTCATGTCTGTATGTGAAGGTGCTCACATGTGTGTGCCTGGGTGGGGCAGAGAACAAACTAACGTGTCATTCCTTAGGTACCAGCCATCTTTTAAAAATCTTAATATTATATTATATTTGTTTACTTTGTGTGTGTGTGTGTGTGTGTGTGTGTGCGCGTGTGCGCGTGCGTGCTGCCACCACCCCTTTTTTTCCCAGACAGGGTTACCCACTGACCTAAAGCTTACCAAGTCAGCTAGGCTACCTAGCCAGGGAGACCAGGGATATGCTGGTCTCCTCCATAGTGCTGGTATTAGAAGCATACACCGCCACTTGAAGCTTTTTTTTAAATGTATACAGTGCGGGGCTAGAGAGATGGCTTAGCAGTTAAGAGCACTGCTTGCTCTTCCAAAGGTCCTGAGTTCAATTCCCAGTAACCACATGGTGGCCCACAACCATCTATAATATCTGGTGCCCATACATGCAAAGTATTGTGCACATAATTTTAAAAATGTATATATGGTGCTCTGCCAGCATGATAGAAGAGGGCATTAGATCACATTATAGATGGTTATGAGCCACCATGTGGTTGCTGGGAATTGAACTCAGGACCTCTGGAAGAGCAGTCAGAGCAGTCAGTGCTCTTAACCTCTGAGCCATCTCTCCAGCCCCCACATGAAGCTTTTTAACATGAGTCCCAAGGATAGAGCAAGCACTTTACCAACTAAGTGATCTCCCTGGCCCTTTTTGTGTTTTTCTTTGTTATGTTTTCTATGTACAAGATCAGGATTAGTGGTGCATATCTGCGGCCTAAAATAATGAGTTCAAGGCCAGCCTAGGCTACATGAGACCTTGCCTCAAAGAGCCTACAGATGGGGGAAGTTGAGGCTAAAGAAGAGTATTAAGCTGGGTGTGGTAGCACACAGGATAGCCTGGGCTACATAGCAAGACCTCATTTCAAAAACATGGAGGGAGGGGTGTCTTTTAAATGCTGGGCTAGGCCGGGCATGGTGGCGCACGCCTTTAATCCCAGCGCTCGGGAGGCAGAGGCGGGCGGATCGCTGTGAGTTCGAGGCCAGCCTGGTCTACAAAGTGAGTCCAGGACAGCCAAGGCTAACACAGAGAAACCCTGTCTCGAAAAAAAACAAAAAACAAAAAAACAAACCAACAACCAAATAAATAAATAAATAAATAAATGCTGGGCTATTGTAACAGGCACTAAGGGAACCAGTGTAGGCATTTGAATGGGAGAGAATCAGCATCAAAGCTGACTGGGAAGGCTGGAGACTGAACTCTAGCAAAGTCCCTAGCAGGGAGCCAGCTTCCCTCTCTTCTCTAGGCCTCAAGCCTGTGGCCTCCCCTTGAGACTTGGAGCACTCCTAGCTCAATGGCCACGATGATTTCCACTTACCTTTCCCTCTAGGCTCATCCACCATGACCAAATTGACTGCCCAAGTCAAAGGTTCTCTCAACATCACCACTCCAGGGATACAGATATGGAGGATTGAGGTGAGTTCTGGGATCCAGGAGGGTGGGTGAAGCCCCCGCATTGCCCTGGCTCCTCAGGCCATGCCCTGAACAGTGCATGGAGTTGCTGGTGTCACCTGCAGCCACCTCCACCCCTGCTGCAGCCACCTCCACCCCTGCTGCAGCCACCTCCACCCCTGCT
>OU015743.1:33020932-33060257 GCA_907169655.1 Acomys percivali
ACACACACACACACACACACACACACACACACACACACACACACACATACGGGGTATGGGGGTAGAGTACCCAGTTTCTGTGCTATACAAAGCTGTAGGAAATTGATTAAAATTAAACAACATTTAAGACTCAGTTCTTTACTGGGCGCAGCAGTGCTCGGTGGCTGCAGGTAGCTGTGTGTGGTGTGACAGCGTGTGTTGAGGACACACGCTTTAGTCCTTTCACAGGAACTTCTTAAATGCTGCCCTGGGGGGTCCTCAGTGCCAGCTCACCGGTGCTCTAAGGGACAAACAAACTCCCCCCAGTTCTAAATTCTAAGCAAAGTGAGTCACACACGCACTCCTTCCTGGGGGACAGTGTGTCAGGCCTCCAGGGGCACTTGCTTCCCACCCTACTCCCTGCCCCCCAGGCTTATGGCTCTGGATGTTTCTAATTGGCAGACCAGATGAATTTAGGACAGAGAGCAAAATTTCCTCAAATCTGCCGCTTTCTCTTCCTTTTTCTTTTCTCTTGACTCTTGTCGACAGGCTGTTTGACCTTCAGGATTGATTAGGCAGGCCTACCCCTTCCCCGTTCCACCATGTGTGTCTGTATGTGTAATCGCGTGTGTATATGGGCATGCATGCCTGTGGAGGCCCAAGACTCATATCATGTGTTGTCTTTGATCATTCTCTGCTTTGTCTACTGAGGCATGGTTTCCCTCTAAACCCAGAGCTCATAGATTCACCTAGTCTAGCTAGTCAGCTTGCCCCTGGGTTGGGGTCCCCTGTCCCCACTTACTGAGAGGCTAAGAGGCTGTGGTTACATACAGCCAAGCTGCTACACCTGCTCTGCTTTTTTATGTGAGACCTGGGGATCTGAACCCCACTTCTCATGCTTAAGAGGCGAGGCAAGCCCCTTTATGTACTGGTCCTCACAGTCACTCCAACCCCCAACTCAGCAGCCCAGATGAATCTTCTGTCTGTGTTTCCTTCTCTACCTCATTCATTCACTCTCACTCACTCACTCACTCACTCACTCATGAAGCAAAATTCACTCAGGGAACACAGATTTGTCACTCTGGGTGTTAGGTCCTGATGCTGTGTATAGAGGAGGCTCCCTTCCCTGTCCTCTGCTGGGGCTCCCCTTAAGTGCCCCAGGTCCCTTGAGTTTTCCAGAGCCTATCCACGGTAGGTAGGATGTCAGCCATGCCTGTGGCTATTTGCACACGGTTCACAAAGGGTCAGGGAAGCACATAGTCTTCCCATCCCCTTGTCTGGCTGTGCCAAGGACAGAGTACCCAGCTCTCCCTGCCCATTCTGATGCTAGCTGCTTTGGCCTTATTCTCTCCATCATCATTAGGACCACTTTGCTTACCCACTTGCTCTGAACCACCTCCTGCCCGTCTCCCAACCTGCTCCCAGATGAGCCTTTTTTTTTTTTTTTTTTTTTTTCACTCTCAAGGAAAGCACTCTGCTGAGATGCAGAGTCTGACCTGTCATGTGCTTTATTTGTAGAGCATCAAATCCTATGATGACCTTAAGGCAGAGCTCGGGAACTCTGGGGACTGGAGCCAGATTGCTGATGTAAGTATGGTGCCATTGGCTAGCTCTGAATGGCCTGGGGGTGGTCAAACCCATAGAGCCTTACAATGGTAGAAGAAGTCACGGTCTTGCACATCACCCTGTCTCCTCCCTTTCCTTGTGGAAGTACATGCTATGCAACACCATGTCTCTCTCCATTTCATAATGAAATGGCCTCCATTTTTACAACCCATGGGCAGCATATCAAAATGCAAAATTTCCCCCCTGGCGTAGTGGTGTATGACTATAATTGGCAGAACTCAGGAGGTCAAGCCAGAAGAACTACATAGAAATACCCAGACTCAAAACAAACAAGAACCAGAAACAAAATTAGATTTCAAGGCTCCATTTTGGCTCTCAGGAGTATGTATGCATGTTTTTGCTTGTTTGTGTATATGTGTTGTGCGCACGCGCATGTGGGCACACACACCAAAGACTAACGTTGAGTGTCTTCTCTGATTTGTTCTCTGCTTTATTTACTGAGGCAGAGTCTCTCAAAAACCCAGAGCCTTCCAATTCAGCTGGCTTGCCTCTGGGGCTCCTTGTCTTTGCTTCTGGAGTATGCTATTTATTACAGGCGGGCTGCCACCCTGCCTGGCTTTTATGCGTGCGCTTGCATATCACGCGTGCTCTCCTTTGAGCACCACCTCAGCTCTAGGTTCGAGGCCTAGGTGGTTTGATGTACTTAAGCTATGGCCTGCCCACCCTCGGGGAGACAGTGACATCTCTAGGCACCTTCTCCAGACAGAACGATTTCTGTTACTTATTGGCGATGTGTTGACCTGTAGGCTTGGGAGATGAGGCTGTGAACTCAAAAATCCTTCCTTTGATGAGGTCTTAGGACCACAGAAGAAACACGACAGGGCTAGCTCTTCAGAAACACAACTGGGACATGAGGGCAACTTCTCAAGGGAGAGCAATAGTGAAGACATTTCCACTTCCTCCACTCACAGGCCGAGAACACTATGACGCTTAATTAGCCCTTTCTGGTTCAGTGTTTAAAAAGAAAAGCTAATTTAAGGCTGAGTGAATTCATGTGTCAGTTTTACAACAGATAGGAGAGAAAGGGTTGTACATGTCCAGGGTAAATTAGATTCCAGGGGAAGCCATGGAGATGTTAGCCATTGATCAAATGGTCTTTTTCCCAACTCACTTAGGTTAGACATGGGGTACGTGGCTATTTATACTAGCTTCTGGGTCCAACTCAGGGAGGTGTGTTCTACTGAGTGGGTGCACGTGTGTGCATGTGTGTGCAATGGGAAGCATAGAAGCTGGGGAGGCCTCCCAAGAAAGACTCCCTAGAATGAAGAGAACAGCAGCACAGGATTGTAGGCACGGGTGTTGAAGTAACCTGTGGCTTCCTTCTTTCCTAGGAGATCATGAGTCCCACAGTGGACGTGTTCACTGCCAGTACTAGCTTCAGTTCTGGGCCCCTGCCCATCTTCCCCCTGGAACAGCTGCTGAACAAGCCTGTGGAGGATCTCCCTGAGGGTGTGGACCCCAGCAGGAAGGAGGTGAGTAGGGCAGTCAGCAGAACAGGGAAAACCCAACTGATCTCAGACTGTGTCCTGCAGAGGACTGGCAGCTGAGGATTCCGTGATGAACAGAACACCTTCGTGGCACTTTTTTTTTTTTTTTTTTTTTTTTGAGACAAGGTTTCTCTGTGTAGCCTTGGCTGCCCTAGACTTGCTTTGTAAACCAGGCTGGCCTTGAACTCAGAGTGATCCAGCTGCTTCTGCCTCCCGAGTGTTGGGATTAAAGGCATGCACCACCATGCCTGGCTATGGCAGCCTTATATTCCTGGGAGCAGGGCAGAGATGTCCAGTTAGACATAGGTGTTCATCGTGAGGGGCACAGAAGGGACAGCAAGGAGACTTGTGTGGGTGTCAGGAAGAACATTATGAGTCAGAGATCACATTCTGAAAGGTGATAGGAACCTTGGTTATGGGAGCAAAGTGAGTTTCTTTTTTGTTGTTGTTGTTTTGTTTTTTAAAGATTTTATTATGAGTGTTCTATCTGCATATGCACTTGCTTGCCAGAAGAGGGTATCAGATTCCAATATAGAAGCGTTGTTGCCAGGAACTGAACTCAGGACCTTTGGAAGAGCAGATAGGACTCTTAACCGCTAAGCCATCTCTCCAGCTCCACTTTTTTTGTTTTTTGTTTTTCAAGACAGGGTTACTTTGTGTAGCCTTGGTCCTGGACTCACTTTGTAGACCAGGCTGGCCTCGAACTCAAAGACCTGTCTGCCTCAGCCTCCCAGAGTGCTGGGATCACAGGTGTGTACCACTACGCCCAGCTCAAAGTGAGTTCTTAGAGGAGCAGCAGCAGCAAGTTGAGAGGCCTAAGGAGTGAGCACAGGCCCTGGGGACAGACACTGGTGAGAGAGGCAGGGGCCTACACTGAAGACCTATTGTGGCTGAAGTAGTGGTCAGATAGTCATCTTTTAAAGCTTAAATTACAATTGTATTTGTTTGAGGTAGGGTCTCACTATGTAGTCCTGGCTGAATTGGAGCCTGTTATATAGATCAAGCTGTCCTTGAACTTGCAGTGATCCTCCTGTCTCTGCCTATAGTAGCACTACCAACTCTGCTTAAAGAAAAAAAAAATTAATGTGCATTGGTGTTTTGTCTGCATTCACATCTGTGTGAGGGTGTCAGATCCCCTGGAACTGTCGTTAGAGACAGCTGTAGGCTACTGGGACTTGAACCCTGCTCTGGAAGAGCAGCCAATACCCTTAACCATTGAACTATCTCTCCAGCCCCTTGTTTTGTTTTTGAGATATGGTCTATCTATGTCCTAGAACTCATGAGGACCAGGCTGGCCTTGAACTGAGAGAGATCTTCTGCTTCTGCCTCTCGGGTGCTGGGATTTGGGATTAAATGTATGCACCCCCCATACCTGGCCTCTACTTCTTAGTTTTTAATTATTTGAGAGTGTGTGCCTGTGTAGACTAGAGGCATCAGATCCGCTGAAGTTAGAGTGACAGGTGACTGTGCACTGCCCAAGAAGACTACTGGAAATTGGACTTGGGTCCTCTGCAAAAGCAGTGTGGGCTCTTATCACTGAGTCATCTCTCTAGCCCTTGCTGTGTCTTTTTGTTTTTAAGACAGGGTCTTATGTAGTACAGGCTAGCTTCAAACTTGTGTGAAGTGCAGGATGACTTTGAACTTCTAATCCTCTTGTCTCTACTCCCCAAGTACTGGGATGAAAGGATTTTGCTATCATGCCAGGACTCAGGCTTCCACTTTTCAAAGCTCCTCAGACGGCACAGTGAAGAGTAGATTAACAGATGGCTCCCAGGAGACCCATTAGGAGATTCAGTGCTCAGGTGGAGAAGAAAGGGGGTGGGGGCTAAAGAATGTGGGGTGACTTTGAATCTTTAGTGGGGGAAGTTGGTGACAGTTATAGATAACTCGGTTAGGACTATAAGGGAGGGAAAATTGTGTCATTCCCAAGATAGAAAACTGAGATCCAAAGCCGGGCGGGGTGGCACACGCTTTTAACCCCAGCACTTGGAAGGCAGAGGCAGGCAGATCTCTTCTCTTGTGAGTTCAAAAGCAGCCTGGTCTACAGAGTGAGTCCTGGACAACCACGGCTATACAGAGAAACCCTGTCTTGACAAACCAAACCAAACAACAACAAAAAAGAAAACCTAGATCCAGACTAAGCTTAGTGGTTGTTTAGTCATTTAAAGCAGTGGCTCTCAACCTTCCTAATGCTGTGACCTCTCTAATACATACAGTTCCTCATGTTGTGGTGAGCCCCCCACAACCACAACTATAGAATTATTTCATGGCTATTTCATAACTGTAATTTTGCTATGATTACGAATCATAATGTATATATCTGATATGCTACCCCTGTGGAAGGGCCATTCAATTCCCAAAGGAGTCGCAACCCGCCAGGTTGAGAAGGGCTGGTTTAAAGTATCATCCAGGCTGCAGGGTGCCTTGGTAGGCGGCAGGCAGTTTACAGGTCATCAGGGCTCCTTAGCACACCAGTCCACCAGGTAACAGCCATGGTAGACCTATGTGGGCTGCATGGGCTACAAGAGCTTGTCAAAAACAGTTTGAGGGGCCAGAGAGATGGCTTAGGGGGTGAAACACTTGCTGTACAAGGGTGAAGAGCTGAGTTTAAGTCCTAAGGGCGAATGTAAAGCTGGGTACAGATGGCACGTGCCTGTAATCTCACTGCTCCCCCATCGAGAGGGGGAAGGTTAGGGTGGACACCCCCAACGTTGTCCTCTGATAGTCACATACACATTTGCTCACACACATGCATGTACACACGTCATACACATAAAGCCATATTGTGAGCTGGGCTTAGTGGCTTACACCTGTAATTCAAGCATCTAGGGAGGCAGAGGCGGAGACAGGAGGATCATGCCAAGTGTGAAGGCAGCTTGGACTGTATGGTTGAGGTCCTTCCTGCCTTTTGCCTCAAAGGGCACCATCACGCATTGTTCCCTGGCTTCTCCCACCTGTGAGGTTCTAGAAAGCAAGGAGGCCCTTATGTCCTTACTGTAGCTCTGGGATGCTCTCAGTATAGGCAGAAGCATATTTCACCCCTGACATACAGAAAAGTTTTACAATTGGGCATGGTGATACACACCTATAACCTCAGCGCTTGGGATGATGAGGCAGGAAGAGCATTTCTAGTTTGAGCCTAGCCTAGGCTACTGTGAATTCAAGATCAGCTTGGACTGTAGTGTAAGACTCAAGTCTCTACCTACCATCCCATTCTACAGTCAAGAAAACCATTACTTAGGCCTTATGAAGATGGCTTAGTCTGTAAGTGCTTGCTGTGTAACCTGAGGACCCGAGTCCCACCCCTAGTACCCATATCAAATGCTATGCTTGGGGCTGGAGAGATGGCTTGCAGCACCAGAGGGCCCAGCCTTGGTTCCTAGCACCCACATTGTGGTTGCCAACCACCCACAATTCTAGTTCTAGGGGATTTGATGCTGTCTTCTAACGCATGCCCATACACGCAGGCAAAACACACACAAATAAATCTAAGAAAAAGAAAAAAAAAAAGCAGGGCAGTGGTGGTGCGTGCCTTTAATTCCAGCATTCAAGGAGGCAGAGGCAGGTGGATCACTGAGTTCAAGACCAGCCTGGTCTAGAGTGAGTTCCAGGACAAGCCAAACCAAGAGAAAGCCTGTCTCAAACCAAACCAACAAACAAAAGTCAGGCATGGTGACTCATGCTTGTAATCCTAGCTCTTGATAAAATGGACACAGGAGGGATCCCTTGAACTTGCTGGCTAGCCAGCCTAACCTAATCAGTTTGTTCCAGACCGGTGAGGGACTGTCTCAAAAAGCAAGGTGGGTGGCTCCTAAGCTTGTTCTCTATACACACATGCACCTGCACATACAAGAACTCACACACATTTGTGCCAAAAATATTCCCTCCCAAGCCCAGAAAATTAAGGTCTAGAGATGGGAAGTAACTTGCCTGAGGTTAATTAGCTAGTTGCACAGTCAGAAAGAGTAAGGACAGCAAGCAGAGATGGGGACCAGATCTCGAGTGCTAGTGTCATGTACCATAAAAGTACATGTACCCTTTCCAAAGGGTGGAGCAGCATGTTGAACAGAGTTGCCAGGCTGAAAAGGAGGGCCAATGCTGAAGGGGACAGAATGAATACAGCCATGGTCCTCAAAGTGGTTTAAGAAGACTCAGGTTGATTTTTGAAGATTTATTATTTATACAGTATTCTGCCCGCATATGTGCCTGTGTGCCGAAAGAGGGCACCAGATGTCATTATACATGGTTGTGAGCCACCATGTGGTTGCTGGAAATTGAACTTAGGACCTCTGGAAGAACAGATAGTGCTCTTAACCTATGAGTCATCTACCTAGCCCCAAAAGACTCAGGGCAGAGGCAGGGGATCACTGCGAGTTTGAGGCCAGTCTGGTCTAAAGAGTGAGTTCCAGGTCAGCCAGGGCAACACAGAGAAACTCTGTCTTGAAAAACCAAAACAAACCAATCCCACAAAAATAAATAGTTGTCAGTAGCTGATTTAAAAAGAAAAAAAGGCTGTCCTAGACTCACTTTGTAGACCAGGCTGGCCTCAAACTCACAGTGATCCGCCTGCCTCTGCCTCCCGAGTGCTGGGATTAAAGGCGAGCGCCACCATACCCGGCAAGAAAAAAATTTTTTTAATAGACAAGGCCTCATTATACAGCCTAGGTTGGTCTCAAACTCATAGATCCATATGCTTCTGTCTCCCAAGTGCTGGAATAAATGTTTGGTATTCCCCCCCCTGGTTTTTTGAGACAGGGTTTCTCTGTGTAATAGCTCTGGGTGTCCTGGAACTCGCTCTGTAGCCCAGGCTGGCCTCGAACTCAGATCCGCCTGCCTCTGCCTCCCAGGTGCTGGTGTTAAAGGCATGCACCACCACTGCCTGGCTCTTTAACTTTGATTTACTGGGCCCAGGAGGGTGTCATGCATCAGTCAGTCTTAGCAGTCACCGCTGTGACAAAAATATGGGAAAGGAGTTCCAGCAACAGACTTGGTACCCAGCAGCTGTTCCTACCCACTGATACCCTTATTTATACCATTCCCAAACAAGGTGCTCTACTGCCCTGCCTGGGGACTGGGAAGGCTCCCAGGAGCCTTGAGGAGAAAATGCTCAGGCCTGGGAGGCAGGTCTAATGACAGGGTAGAGAACTGGGATGCCACACCTACCTGAGCTAGAAACTCCATCTACAGTGTTTGCTAAGAAGCTGCTCAATATAGCCACTCTGGGAGTCAGAGAAATGTCCCCTGGGCAACTCTACTGCAGGAGAACAGAATAAGCCTTAACTCAGGCCTTGCACACAGAAGGGAAGTGTTGGACCACAGTGCTCTCCTGCCTGTACTTCCCAGTTCTGAGCTACAGGAATGTGCTACCATGCCATTTCCTTTTAAACTTTAGCTTACTCATTTTTATTATTTTTAAAGATTTCAATACATATATGGGCATTTTGTTTGTAAGTGTACCATGTGCATATAGTACTCCTCGAGGCCAGAAAAATCAAATAACCAGCCTTCAGCCAAGTGTGGTGGTGCACACCTTTAAAACCCAGTACTCAGAAGGCAAAAGCAGATACATTTCTGAGAGTTCAAGGCCAACCTGGTCTACATATACATAGTAAGTTCTGGGCCAGCCAAGGCTATATAGTGAGATCCTATTTCAAAGAAAGGTCTCCCATTTTGTTTTGTTTGCTTGTTTTTTTCCAACAAGGTCTCTCTGTATTGGCCTTGGCTGTCCTGGACTCGCTTTGTAGATCCGCCTGCCTCTGCCTCCCGAGTACTGGGATTAAAGGCATGTGCCACTACGCCAGGCAGGTCTCCCATTTTGGGCTAAGAATATAGTCCTGGGTTTGAACTGTGCAGCATAAAAACTGCCTGGTAGCACATGCCTGCAATCTTTTTTTTTTTTTTTTTTTTCCTTGCTTTTGTTCCTCATTTGAGCATATGCCACACCTGTATGACTCATTCTGAGCAAACCCAGGGTAAGTTTGTGACCTTTGCACTCTGGTCCTCTCCTAGGAGCATCTGTCCATTGAAGATTTCACTAAAGCATTGGGGATGACTCCAGCTGCCTTCTCTGCTCTGCCCCGATGGAAGCAACAAAACCTCAAGAAAGAAAAAGGACTATTTTGAGAAGTGTAGCTCTGGCCGTCCAGCAGCCCCCAACCCTGCCCTTGAGGAGTTTGTTCTGCAATTACTGTTTTTTGTCCTATGCCAGTTGAAAGTGTCAAATTGTATCTGTGAGCCAGTGTGACAGTCAATCCCTTATGTTTATCATAGTGACGTATTCATTCCTTCAGAAAGATGCCACAGCCCCATGGAGTCTTGTTTTTGATTCCCCCACTCTCCACCCCTTATAGGCACAGTCACACTCCAGGAGACATTAGCATGTGGCCTGTCTTTCATTTACAGCTGGGGAGTAGGGGGTGTTTGGCAGTTTGACAACATTCCTACACGATGGCCTCCTTCTCAGGTGCTAAAGGCACCTCTCTTTTTTGAAAGCCCTAAAAGGAAGTATGAGTGTCAGGTGCTCTTTCACCCCTCCTCCATAGTTGAAGAGAAAGCTAAAGGCCAATGCTGGGCTTACAACTGTTAATCCAGAGGCCTCTGCAAAGCTTCACAGACTCCCCAAATAATACCACCAGGAACATGGGTTTGCTACATGAAGTCCAATCAGAAGCCAATAGAAGGTGATTTCCATTTAAAACAACTGGCTATTTAGTGTCCCCAGGAACATGTCCCTTTAAAGAAATAAGTCAAACTAACATAAGGTTAATAATAAAGGCTTTAATGTCTCTCACACACCCCTGAAAACAACCCAAATCTGTATAATTTAAAAAGGAAACAAGGAAAAACCTTAAAGGATACAGAGGAACAGTTCTGCTAAAACACAGATAAAGTGCCGTTCCACACAAACATCAATAATTGGAACCAGAAGTCACCCTGAACACAAAGGAAAAAAAGCCACCTCACAAACTATGTGGCCAAAGCTGCCAGCAAAGTGCAGGCACCTCACTTCTGTTCCCCTCCCCCAGACATGAACAACCCACACCAAGAGGAAACGCGCAGAGGAAGGGCAGCAAGGGGAAAGGTGCACACCCATGACGGTCTCCCTCTTGCCCACTCTTATTCCAACTGACCTGACAACTGTCCTTGGTTCTTGCATCTAGCTTGATAGAGCTGGATCCTGACCCAGACCCTCCACCTTTCTCAGGTCTGAGGACTATCTGTAACTCAAGTCCATTGTCACCAAACTGTTTATTCACACGAGAACATCTATAATTAAAACCTCCAAACCATAGATACTTAGCACATGTGGAAAAGAAAATTTACTAATCACATAAAAATGAAAGACTGCCTCAAATCTAGTAACCAAAGCAAATCACAAAGGAGTTTACTGTGGTGACATACAGAATAATCTCGTCACACAACTCCCAAGGCCAAGAAACTAAAGTTTTTCAATAAAATATTTCTCCAGATGATAAGACAATATAAACAGAATTGTAAGTAATGCATTAAAAAGATGTTAGAGGCCAGAAAACTCTTCTTGTACATCTTTGCAGAGAGATGTTCCTGTAAAGCAGGCATAGGAATGGACACGCTGTTTTATGTAACTTGCATCAAGTGTCCCTATAAATACAAGATTCACGTGTACTCAGATCTGTGTACGTATCTGTGGTCACACCACAGCAACTGCCATGTAGAAGGAAAAAATTCAGAGTTACTTTGCTGAGGTTTTAACTACTAGAGCTTTCTCCTAAGAGTTTTATACTTTGCCAAGGACAAAGATAAAAGTGTAGCTTAATATTTGCACCCAGGGTTAACCGATTTATAAGTTCTACATCTTAAAATGTACATACATCTACACTTGCTGTGTCTGTTACTGAGCTGTTTAGGTTAAGCCCGACCATAGAAAGTAAGCAACCAATTTGGAATCAGAATATAAACAGAACAGTTCATGGATTCTGCTGCTGGGACAAAATTTATGAGCGTGTATATACATATCTATCTTACAAAGCATGGGTACAGCCTCCCCAGAGACCTAAATGATAGTCTTAGCTACCAAAATAAATATTGCTCACAAGCAGCTTTTTAACTCTCCATAACATGAGGGGAAAAACAAAATAAACTTTCTAGTTTATTTTCTCTTCTTCTAAAAAAATCTTGGCTAAGATGAAAAGATTGCATAGAGTACTAATTGCTATAGAATTCCAGCTCAGTCATTTAAGGTAATGCAACCACACATTTGGCATTTTACATAGGAAGGTTATTATGCCGACTCAAGGGAACTGAGGCCCTCTGCGCCTATCTACTAATTTGTCTCTTCTTAGCCCAGCATATTAGCTGCTCTATCCCCTAATTCTGTGATCACAGTGTTAAAAAAAAAGGAATATATTATTTATTAATAATTTTATAATATACACAGCCAACTTAGACAACCACTACCCTCATCAATATAGTCTAGGTGAAATCGCCATCTGGAGTCAAGTGGGCAAATTAAAGGAATGAAGGGAGCAGGGAAAGGCTCACCAGGCCATAGTATGGACAGAATGTAAAATTCAAGTCCTAAGTTTGGAAGTACTAACTTATTTTCAACTAACAAGTCATGTTCAAGATGTGGAAGTCAAACCAAATCAGGTTCTGTGCCAAGTGTATTTCTAAGCCAACACGCACATAAGCCATGAAAACAACTCAAATGTGGCTGCTCAGGAGGCAATGCAGGCTCAGGGTGTTATTTCTATCTTCCTCTATGCCATAATGCAGAGCTCACATCAAACCTCTTACCCATTTCACCAGCTGAAAGCTCTCAGTGTAGGACGGGAGAGAACACGCTAAAGCACAAGCCTACCACTGCACTTGAGATGACCAGTCGCTTTCAAGCAAAACAAAACACCACAACGAGGCTCCTGGCAGAGGTCAAACAACACAACTTAAAGTTAGTTTTAAACACAAGTATTTTTCTCTGTAGTAAGCTACTGCATACCCTACCTGTGCCTTTGGAACAGTCACTGTGATAATGTATGCTGGTAGATGGTAGGAGTTGGAGTTTATCAGTAGCCAAGCAAGCACTGAGGCACACCTGCCCGACTCAGACCTCTGGAAGAAGTGATTATCTAAGACTGCACCAAGGTTCCAAGAGTCTGCTGGAGCTCTCCCAATACAATCTTCCACAAAAGATGTTGTATCTTCAGTAATGGGTTTTAAAACCCCCTGAAAATCTGATATGGTTTCATACCTTAGAACTCACAGCACCATTAATAATAAAAGAAACGGGGAAGGAAACGAATGCAGGTTTCATTTTGCTAACTTGAACTGACAATTCTTATGGTTTCATTAGCTGCTTAATCAGGCAGATTACGTTGTCTAAGTGACTAACACAGTACTTGCCAGTCACTGCCACTTGGTCTCATCTCAGAGCACCTAGAAGTAAGAGATGTATTGTGCACCTTTGATAGCTCCTGGAATGACCCACAGCTATTCTCCTAATTCTTACCCTCTACTCCACCCTTGCAACACAGGGTTTAACTTTTAGCTTTAGCGGTCCAGAGTTTGCACTGTAAAAAGCAGCAGCATGTCTTTTACTTTTCACTGCCTGGGAGGCAGAGATGAGCATCCTTCCATGTCAGAGAGTCCCAGTTGAATCACACTGCCTTTGAGCCTTTTATAATTGAGGTTTTAATCCATTGGGGGTCGTGTCTGCTCCATAGAAAAATGTTACAGAAGTAAATATGAGCTTCTAGCTTTGCCACCACAACATGGAAGAGGATGATGAACACACTGTGGAGACATCTCTGAAAGAAAATGCCAAGTGCATAATAAATAGCAAGTGTAGGACTGTAACATTCCAGAGCACCAACAATCCGTTTTTTGTAAACTGCATGTAAACAGCACAAGTTACAAAATCAAAAGAAAAACAAAACTCAAATCGGGCTACAGAAATGCCTCTTGCAAGGAAAATAAACTGTTATTAGTGTAACTGGCTTTCCAGTAAACTTTACTCATAACAAACATATGAAAGGTTGGACTTGAGTGAAGCCACTCAAAAAAAAAAAAAAAAAAGTTAAAAGCCAAATGGTACGTGCATCTTCACACCTTCCTCAGTTGAATGTGCTTGGACACTTTGATTTCTCCTCCAAGCAGTTGTGGCATTCATTGTGAGCAGGCATACTACTTCTGATGGCTCATACTAGCTCTTTAAGGCCCTATTCATTCCATGTATGTGTGTGGGTATGTACATATATATATTTACAACATGTATTCCTAAGACAAAAGGAAGCGTCACTCTTGTAGGAGAGAAAGAGGATAATCAGCTATAGATGAGACCAAGGTTTCCATAAAACAGCATGGAGCGTTGCACATGACTGAATTTTGTCTTTTGGTTTGGCCCTGAGCTGTTTGTTGCTCCTGCATCAAGTAGAATTCTAAATTCTCTTCGGGCAGAAGAAAGGTGAAGTGGGTGGCAGTGAGAGAGAAATGCAGTTCATGTTGCCAGCCCAGGAGTTCACGCCTCACGAGGCCGGACGGGCAGCTTTCCCCACTTCCACGCTAAGTGCCTGACAGTTTTTTTCTGTCTCCAGCAACTCATCAAAGATCTCCCTTAAAAAACAAAGAAAGCAAAAATCAGAATTCAGTGAGAAGAGGCAAACACAGCAAGGGAAAAGCGAAAGCAAACCAAACTAGGAAATGGATACTGATAAAACCTGCATAATTCTACTTGGCATTTAAATTTCATTAAATTAGCAGTTTACTTGTTGGAAGCTGACTTCTGAGAATGAGGAATTACCAGCAGTTAGCTTTAGTTCACATGATCAGACCTCACTGACAGAACTGGAAGACAAATTCATAAGATAGGTCCTAGCACAGAACAGAATCTTAATTCCCATATATCCCTAGGAGATGATAATGTGAGCAGAGAAAACATTCTGGAATTATAAGGAGTATCAAGAGATAAGCCCTAAGCAAAGAAAAGAAGATTCTAAAACTTTCAGGAAATAAAGCAACGGGAGCATTCTATTCCCAAAGGAAGAGTCTGGGATTTCAGCCTGTCACTTCCAGCTGCTGAGTTCTTACTTGTGCATATAGAAGAAGATATAGCCACTCCGGTCTCGATCACTCTGTACCGCAGCCTCTTGGATTTTAGAGACCTCCAGGTCATTGTAAGTGAACCATGACTGTTTCTTAATGTCATATACATCGCTAATGTAATGACCTGAAACAGATAAAATCTGAAAATTAAGGTTTTCCAAAACATACATTTTTCTCTGCTACCAGAAGTTTGAGAAAAAGAAGTCATGGCCTCATTATTCTTAGCAATATTTCCTTTTTTCTTTTTTGGTTTTTCAAGACAGGGTCTCTCTGTGTTAGCCTTGGCTGTCGCTTTGCAGACCAGGGTGGCCTTGAACTCACAACAATCCACCTGCCTCTGCCTCCCAAGTGCTGGGCGCTACCATGCCTGGCTTCTTAGCAATATTTCTTTCTAAAATTCATTTGAAAAATATGTACAGAGAGAGTTAAAAGTAATAGTTCTTGTGTGTGTGCTCTGAAACAGAGTTACAGTTCAGCTCTTTGCCAATTGAGACAGGGTCCCTTTAGGGAGCCTGGCTAACCTTGAACTCACTTTGTAGAGTTCACAAAGCCTTGAGTTTGTTTTGATTTGAACATGCTGCTTCTACTTCTCAAGTGTTTGGTATATTACAGAAATGTACCAAATTCAGAGAGACAACTTTTCACTTTATGTTTTGCATGTGTAGCATGCAATCACTTTCCACTTTAAAAAAAAAATATTTTTATTTAATTTTAATTTATGTGAGTTGGTGTGAGGGTGTCAGATTGTGGAGTTACAGATAGTTGTGGGCTTCCATATGGGTGCTGGGAATTGAACCCAGGTCCTTTTGAAGAGCAGGCAGTGCTCTTAACCACTGAGCCATCTCTCCAGCCCCACTTCCCACTTTTTTGACTGTGACGGTGGTGTATTTTTTTTTTAAAGATTTATTTATTACTGTGTACACAGTGCTCTGCCTGCATGTACACCTGCAGGCCATAAGAGGGCATCAGATCATATTGTTGATGCTTGTGAGCCACCATGTGGTTGCTAGGACTTGAACTCAGAATCTCTGAAAGAGTAGTCAGTGTTCTTAACCTCTGAGCCATCTCTCTAGCCCCGATGGGGTGTATATTAAACTCAGAGCTTGCTCGTTACACTGATCTGGCTAGCTGGCTTACCCTGGGGATCCCTTGAGTCTGTATCCAGTGAGGCTGGGATTCCAATTGGGTCACTGGAATTTTATGTGGTACTGGAATCCAAATTCTAGTCCTTACACTTGGAAGGCAAGTACTTACTCCACTGGATCATTTCCCCAGGGCAAGACAACATTCTAATAAATTTATTTGTTTGGAGGACTTTTCATCATCACTTATTAGTGGGAAAACCAAACAGTCACTCGAGCTTGCATAGTCCACAGACAGCACTTAATAAAAGGGAATATTTTAAAGTTTTTCTTATCGTTTTATAGATGGGGTCTCATGTAGCCCAGAACTCTTCTACCTCCACTGTATCAATACTGGGGTCACAGATGTGTTTCCCACTTTCTAGTGTATACAGCGGTGGGGACAAAGCCCAGGGCTTCCTGTATCTTAGTAGGCAAGCACTTGATCAATTGCAACCATAGCCTCTTAAAGTTTCTTTCTTTCTTTTTCTTAAAGATTTATTTATTTTTTCAAAACAGTGTTTCTCTTGTAGTCCTGGACTCTGTTGGCAGATCAGGCTGGCCTTGAACTCAGAGATCCACCTGCCTCTGCCTCCTGAGTGCTGGGATTGAAGGCATGTGTCACCATGCCCAGCTAAGATTTATTTCTTTTACGTGTATGAGTGCTCTATTTGCATGTATGTCTGCAGGCCAGAAGAGGGCATCAGATCACATTATAGAAGGTTGTAAGCTACTATGTGGTTGCTGGGAATTGAACTCAGAAATTCTGGAAGAGCAGCCAGTGCTCTTAACTGCTGAGCCATCTCTCTAGCCTCTTTAACTTTTCTTAATGTAGTCAACCTACACCCAACAAAGACAGGCAAATAATAACATAAGGGGCAAATGGTCACATTTGTTGTTAACATTGCTGAAATCATGATGTCCATTTACCTGAGGAAGAGGTGCTCCCAATGTGACTGACAACACTGATGAGCCGATAGGAATGAGGAAGATTTCCTGTCTGAAAGCAGAAGTGGGCATAACTTTATATGAATATAAGTAAAATACTGAATTTAAATTTATTAATCAAAAGTGATATAAATAATCTTCAGTGCATAGTGTAGTAAGTCAGTAGCAAGTTTCAGTGGTTAAGTGCTTATAAACCTTAGTGTATAAATAATATCTCCAGGGAATTATTCTAAGAAAATAATTTAAAAGAAAGACATATACTTGGGACTAGAGAGATTGCTTAGCAGTCAAGAGCATCCTATACTTACAGAGGACCCAAGTTTAGTTTCCAGCATCTACATAGGCACCACAACTGCCTATAAAACTCGAGCTCCCCGGAATCTGAGGCCCTCTTCTGGCCTTCACAGTACACACACAGAATTTAAAAAAAAAAAAAAAAAAAGTATACTTGGGGGGCCTGCACAAACGGTTGTACCAACCAAGTACAACGCATGCAGTAAACCTAGACCCCCAGTTCAGATCTAGCCAACGGACAGCCCATTCTCCATGGTTGTGGGGGAGAGTGGGTACTGACTCTGACATGAACTCTAGTGTCCCTGACTTGATCACTTCCCCTTGGTGGAGAGGCCCAGTGGACACAAAGAGGAAGGGGAAGCACGCTACCCGGATGAGACCTGATAGGCTGTGGTCATATGGTGGGGGAGGAGGTCCCCTTCTGTCACAGGCCTAGGGGAGGGGAAGAGGGTGAAAGAGGGAGGGTGGGGGAGGGAACAGGAAGATAGAAGTGAGGGAACAACATTTGGGATGTGATCTGAATAAATTATAATCAATTAAAATAAAAAAAAGAAAATGTTTAAGAGTTGACAAATTAGTGGTAGATCAATTATGTTATTCAGCTTTATAGAAAAGTTATGTTCATTAGCTTGTTTTTCAAATCCATATGAATGTACATATAACTACAGTTCTACATAAGCAGTTATGCTAAATTACATATTGAACAAAAGAATAAAAAGTTATGGTGCTACTGTAATAATTATGGATAGATTTCTATATTTTAAATACTGTATTAAAATATTGTTAATAAAATGGAAAGTAAAATTAGTACACTGTAGACTGTACAATAAAGTCAAACCTGAAGGAATACGGCTATAAGTAAATAAAAAACCATTAGCACCAGGCAATGGTGGCATATGCCTTTAATTCCAGCAGTTGGGAGGAAGCAGGCAAACCTCTCTGAGTTCAAGGCCAGCCTGGTTTACAGAGTGAGTTCCAGGACAGCCAGGGCTACACAGAGAAACCCTGTTTTGAGCCCCCCCAAAGCCATTAGTAAATTCATAATTTTGTTTTTGTTTTTTGAGACAAGGTTTCTCTTGTAGTCCTGGCTGTCTTAGACTTGCTTTGTAGACCAGGCTGGCCCAGAACTCACAGGTATCCGCCTGCCTCACTCCCTAGTGCTGGGATTAAAGGTGTATGCCACCACACCCAGCCACAAAATAAAGTTTAAAAAACAAAACAACAGAACTTAAAACAACAAGCAAACTTTTTTCCTTTGGATACAGGATATTTCTCTGTAGTCCATACTGACCTTGAACCCTTTTTGCCTCAACCATCCAAGTAATGAGATTATAGACATGAGTCACTATAACAAATGAATAGTATTTAATAAGCAGAATAAAACTTTGCTTAGGTCATAATATTTTTAAGCACACATGAGGATGGTTATGACAATATATTAATAGTTTAAAATCCCAAGTTTTATACATACATATATTAACATCTCCCCCCCTACCCTGAGATTTTTTTTTTCTTTGAAGCTTGGCTGTCTTGAATTCACTTTTGTACATTAGGCTGGCCTTGAACTCACAGAGATCATTTGCTTCTGCCTCCCAGAAGTAATTAATATTTTGGAGGAAAAACAATTATTTAAGAAAAGAGGGGCTGGACAGATGGCTCAGCTGTTAAAGAGCACTGACTGCTCTTCCAGAGGTCATGAGTTCAATACCCAGCAACCACAAGGTGGCTCACAGGCATCTATAATGTGATCTGGTGCCCTCTTTTGGCCTGAAGGTGTACATGCAGGCAGAACACTATATACATAATAAATAACTAAATAAATAAATCTTTAAAAAAAAAAAAAAAAGCAAAGAGAACGATGCTGATTTGGTAACATGCCTTTAATCCCATCCCTTAGGAGGTAGAGGCGATCTCTCTGAGTTCCCTGCCAGCCTGGTCTACAGAGTGACTTACAGGACAGCCAGGACTACAAAGCGAGAGACTGTTACAAACAAACAAACAAACAGGTGGGGGCAGGGGAAGATACAAATGTGTTTACTATTACAGAATCAACTGAATTAATAGTTTTCACTAGGTGTAAAGATATACTTGGTAGAACTAATGGTAATGTATTTATATCTTCATTTATATGGATATACATGTTCTTATCTAACAAGAACAGAAAACAGTCAAGATGTTGTTTTGTCTGAAAAAAAAAACGAAGAGCAAAAGATAAGAGAAAATGCGGATGCTTTGACAGCAGCTGAGGGGCAGAAGCTGTGCTATACTGAAGGGAGTCTCTAAAGAGAGGGAGCAGAAGGCACACTGACAGTCTCACCAACCATACCTCAGCATTTCTTTTCAGCTCCTCGGCTTCAGCTTCTGTGTACTCCATATCAAAAACATCCTCATTTCCAGAGTCCTCATCTGAGCCCAGGGAATCCAGAAAAGAGTTGTTAAACTCTGAAGAACAGAAAGATGGGTCTTGTAAAGGTCCTTAGAATAGACATAAGATGACTGGGAAGGTGAAACAGCTGGAGACAGGGCTAGACTTGAGGGCGTCCAAACTAACACCAGGGAGAGGGAAGTAAGAAGATAACAGGTTCGAGGGCATTCTGGACTATAAAACTAGAACATGTCTCAAAAGGCCAAAAACAAAACAACCCCAAAACCCAGGTGCTTGCGGTACTCATCTCATCACCCTAAGACAACACAAAATGTTCTAGCAACAGGGTTCCAGGTCACTCAGCCATCTGTGAAAGAAGTGTCCCTCCTCTTATTTTCTGTGTCTGTGAAAGTTCAGGTGACTGCATGTGTATGTAGGTAGAGGTTAATCTATAGATTTGTTCCTTAGGAGCCTTCTACTTTATTTTTTCCAATTAATTCTTATGTATATGGGTGTTTTATCTGTATGTATTATCTGTGTACCACATGCATGCCTGGTGCCCCCAGAGGAGAGAATCGGGTGGGATCTCCTGGAATTAGTTACACATGATTGTGAACTGCCATGTGGGTGCTAGTAATTGAACCTGGGTTCTCTGCAAGAGCAGGCAGTGTTCTTAACTACTAAGCCATCTTTCTAACCCCTCTACCTGAAATTTTTTTTAAAGACAATGTTTCTCTATGTAACAGCCCTGGCTGTCTTGGAACTCTCTTGGTAGACAAAGCTGGCCTTGCACTCACAGTGATCCACTTGCCTCTGCCCCCTGAGTGCTGGGATTAAAGGTGTGTACCACCACACCCAGCCTTCTACCTGGATTTTTAAAGATAAGGTCTCTCACTAGAACTTGGGCTCTGGTGACAGTGTCTCCACCTTCCTGACACTGTGATTACAAGTATGCCTTCACCTAGCTTACCAGAAGATGCTGAGGAGTCATCAACAGTTTTACCCAGTTGTGAAGCTATGTGAGCTACAGTAGCAACTGTCATGGTAAGATATGCCCATGGGTGCAATAGTGGCACAAATGTTATGGTGGTATCCAACTGCTTCTTAAACTAGATTTAAGGCCTATTCCACAGGAGGAAACTCATACTAGGCACTATAAATCTGACCAAGAAATAATGCCTGGGGAGCTTTTAGACCCAGGGGTAAACCTATTACTATTATTTTGCTAAATGGACATAATATCAAACTGCCTTTTAAATCTGGGTGCCTACTGATTAATACAGCTATCAATCCTCATCAGAGATGTTTCTTTCTTCTTTCCTTTCTTCTTCATTTTTTTAAAGACAGGGTTTCTCTGTGTAGCCTTGGTTGGCCTGGACTTGTTTTGTAGACCAGGCTGGCCTGGAACTCAAGAGATCTGTCTACCTCTGCCTCCCGAGTGCTGGGACTACAGGCGTGTGCCACTGTGCCCAGCCCCAGAGACATTTCTATGTATCCAGCCACAAATGGGACATCTATACTACACTACCTGCACCTAAGGCTCAGGGACCACACAGAAGAAGGGATGGCAAGACTAAGACCCTAGAGGTTAAGACTGGAGTGAAACAGCATCTTTAACATGTCAGGCTACTCTACTTATGAACTCACAGAAGCTATAATTGCTTGGCCAAGATCAAGGCAATCAACATTATAGCATGGAGTGGTGTGTTGGTTTGAATGAGAATGACAACCATAGGCTCATATGTTTAAACACTTGGTCTCTATTTGGTGGAACTACTAGTTTGGAAAGGATTAGGAGGTGGGTATGGTCTTGTTGGAGGAGGTGCATCATGGGGCAGATTTTGAGGTACCATTCCCCAGTGTGTTGCCTGTTCTGACTCATAGTTGTGGATTAAGATGTGAGCTCTCAGCCAGGTGTGGTGATGCATGTCTGTAATCCCAGCAGAGGCAGGAGGATCTCTGTGAGTTTGAGGTCTACAGAGTGATTCCAGGACAGCCAGGGCTATACACTGAGAAGTCCTATCTCGAAAAACTTAAACAAACAAACAAACTTGATTGGCTATATAGAAAACATGAAGTTGGTGGGGGGCTCTTGGGTCATGGGGATAGATCTGGGAGAAATAAGGGGGAGGGCTGGGGTATGAATATGACTGAAATACACCACTGTATGCACGTATGCAATTTTCAAAGAATTACAGAGAATATTATAGTAAACAAGTACATATCATCATACCTGGCTTTTTAAGTGGGTGCTGGAGATTGAACTCAGGTTCTCATGCTTGTAGAGCAAGCAGGCCCAGATTTTTCTTTGGAATATATTGACACAATAAAGGTATTTTAGACATTAAGAGGATCCAGGTTCAGTTTCTAGCACCCACACGACAACTCACAATAATCAATAACTCCAGCTCCAGTTCTTTAACCTCCATAGGCACATACATTCTTATGCACATATATGTAGGCAAAACACTCAGACACGTAAAATAAAAATGTAGCAGGGGTGGTGTGGTGCACACCTGTAATCCCGGCACTGGGAGGCAGAAGCAGGAGGATCTCTGTGATTTTGAGCCCAGCCTGGTCTATAGAGTGAGTTCCAGGACAGGCTACACAGAGAAACCCTGTCTAGGAAAACAAACAAAGAAACAAAAAGGTTACCTAACCATAAGAAATTAATAAACTGAAAAAGAATACATAATTATACAGCAAATCCAAGTTCACTTTCTGCAGTGCTCCCCTTGCCCCCAAAAGAGGCCAAACTAGGTAGGCCTCTAACTGTAGCACTCAGAAGGCAGAGGCAGACAAACTTCTCTGAGTTCAAGGCCAACCTGATCTACATACAGAATTCCAGGCTAGTCAGGGTTACATAAAGAGACCCTCCTTCAAAAAGAAAACAACAAAAAGAGGCCACAGAAAAGCCAATAACCTTTTAAAAAAATATGAAATAAGTTTTTGAAATATAACAAAAAGAGCTGGGTGTGGTGGCACATGCCTTTAATCCCAGCACTTGGGAGGCAGAGGCAGGCATAGCATTTTGAGTTCAAGGCCAGCCTAGTCTACAAAACTAGTCCAGGATGGCCAGGGCCACACAGAGAAACCCTGTCTTGAAAAACAAAGCAAAACAAACAAAAAGGGGGGAGCAGGAGAGATGGCTCAGAGGTTAAGTGCACTGACTGCTTTTCCAGAGGTCCCAAGTTCAATTTTCAGCAACTACATGGTGGCTCACAACTATCTATAATGTGATCTAATGCCCTCTTCTAGTGTGCAGGTATGTAGGCAGAGCACTGTATACATTAAAATGAATAAGTAAATAAGTAAATAAATAAATAAAATAACAAAGATGGAAATTCAACTTTAGTTCTTAAATTTCACCCCAAACATACAAATTTAGTTTACAAGTCATCTTCATTAATGGTTCTACATAAAGATTTTGTAAATAAGGCCAGGCGAGGTGGCGCATGCCTTTAATCCCAGCACTCGGGAGGCAGAGGCAGGCGGATCACTGGAGTTTCCAGGCCAGCCTGGTCTACAAAGCAAGTCCAGGACAGCCAAGGCTATACAGAGAAACCCTGTCTCAAAAAACCAAAAAAAGTTAGAACAAAGGTAAAAGATTTTAAAAATTCCTCAGAAACCTGAATAGCCACAAGAACAACAGTTGCAGGAACAGTGGCTCACACCTTGTAATTTCAGCACTTGGGAGGTTGAATGAAAGTTGATTGCTGTGAATTCAAGGTCAGCCTGGGTTAGAGTAAGACTCAAAGTTGGTTTAAATTTGATCTGTTCTGTGTTCACAGGTTACAACTATCACTTTAGCCCCCTAGTCTTAATTATGAACTAACAGTAAGGCTTAGTGGATACATGAAACAAAGTTTTAACAAGGTCTATACAGACCAAACAAACCAGATAGAGCAAGCTAAAGGAAACAATCTTCTCAGGGGAGAAAACACTAAGCCAATTAACTGTATTTATGGCCTCACAGTTCAGAAATCACTGCAGTGAAACAAATATAAGGCATAAAAGAACAGCCATAAAACAAAACATCTCTTGACAAGTGAACAGAGATGATAGAAACTCCAAAGTTTGGGGTTGGGTAAGGCTGGAGAAGCTTTCCAGACAGCACACCAAAAAACCAAAAACACCCAGCCTGGTCTACAATTTGAGTCCAGGACAGCCAATGCCACACAGAGAAACCCTGTCTTGAAAAAACAACAACAAAAAGAAACAAAAAGACATTATATGGGTGCTGGAAATCAAACCTGGGACCTCTGGAATAGCAACCAGTTCCCTTAATGACTGAACTATCTCTCCAGCCCCAATAACAACAACAGCAACAATAATAATAAATGAATATATATGTAAAAGCTAACAAAAATATTACTACAGTGATCTTCTCTAAGAAGGAAACAGACATACATAAGTAACTTCTAAGGTTCTTTCTCTGTACCTAGGAGGTATTCAAATTTGTTACTACACTTAAAAAAAAATTAAACAAAACAAAAAAACCACTTTAGGGCTGGGGATTTAGCTCAATTGGCAGAATGTCTGCTTAGAACACACATATAAGGCCTTGCATGTGATCCCCACACTTAGTAGGATCAAAGCCATCCTTGGCTACAGAGTGTTCCAAAGATAGCTTAGGCTAAATGACACTTTGTTTAAAAAAAAAAAGTTTAAAATGTTCTTTTATGTATTAATATATTTTCCATTAAAAATTATAGTTCAATACTCTCCATACCTTGAAGACTTAGCTCTGTGGCCCTTTTGATGTCATCATCTTCTTTTTGTTCCCAAGCCTCCTAAAGAGATAAGAACAGAAACTAAGGTGTGAAGAGGCACTGAGACTCAGCTGGTTCATGGAGGACTAGCTACTCTGCAAACATGTGCTCACCATGCCTTCTCTAGCTCATGGACCACAGCCTATGAGGACTGTAGAACAGAAGCTTGTCTTTTTCAGTACTGTCCTCTTAAAACATAACACTGGGGCTAATACACTCTATTTCCTCATCAGTAATATTAGCTTGCCAACCCAAAGTCATTCAGTGTGACTGTATGATGTAATTTCTTTTTAACGTATAAAATACTTGGCACATAATCCATACCTAGCAAACTCCTTACTTTCTTTTCCTTGGACTTAGCATTTACACTTTCTATGATGTAGATGTAAACACTCCTACACTACCAATTTCAAGCAACCTACGAAGAATGCAGTTTCCTTTTTTCAATAACTAACTATATGCAGAATAGTACAAAACTGGCTCTCCTGAGAGGATGATGAACCACCCCTATCTAGAAGATACTCACAACCTGTATGTGACAGGAGAATGAACAATGTTTCCACAAGCTATTGAATCATCTATTTTTACTTTATTCTACTAAAGAAACCAGATTCACAAGAGATGCTTTGTAGCAATACTAAATGAAAGCCCTTGACTGTCATTTTTCTGAAATATCAAAAGTACTCTTAGAAAAAATGTAAATAAGCTGAGTAGTGCTGGCACTAACCTTCTTCTTCTTCTTCTTTTTTTTTTTAAGAGACAGGGTTTCTTTGTGTAGCCTTGGCTGTCCTGGACTGCATTTGCAGCCCAGGCTGGCTTCCAACTCATAGAGATCGGCCTGCCTCAGGATCCCCCTGGCCCCCTGAGTGCTAGGATTAAAGGCGTGCACCAACATGTCTGGCTAGTGGTGCATACGCCTTTAATCCCAGCACTTGGGAGACCCAAGTAGGTGAATCTCTGGGTTTAAGGCCAGTCTGGTCTACAGAGTTAGTTTCAGGACAGCCAGGACTACACAGAGAAACCCTGTCTCAAACAAAACAAACAACAACAACAACAAAAAAGAGCAGAAAAAAGTAATTAAAAATATGTTTAAGTGGGGCTGGGGAGATGGTTCAGAGGTTAAAACATTGGCTGCTCTTCCAGAGGTCCAGAGTTTAATTTCCACAACCACATGGTGGCTCACAAGCATCTATATTATGTGATCTAATGCACTCTTATGGCATGTAGGCAGAGCATTGTATACATAATAAACAAATCTTTAAAAAATATATATGTGTAAGTGCTTTTATTGATTGGAGATGAAGTTTAGTAGTAACCTACTTGTCTAGTAGTATAAGGACCTGGGTCCCATCACCAGCAGCATATACACATTATCTTATTACATTGTAAGCATAGTAGCACTGTTTATAAATAAAAGGGTAGGAGAACTGGTTATGAGATTTTAAAGCAGCACTACTCAATCTTAGCTGTTCATTAGAATCATCAGGGAAGCTTTAAAAAAAAAAAAAAAACTAGATTAAAAGAAAGAAATCTAGATGCTCAGTACATATCCAAGGTCCATCTTTTCAATTTATCAAGTGGTAGAACAATTCAGACATCAGTGTTTTTTTGGACCTCAGTAACTTTATGATACAATCAAGATTGAAAACCACTGGTCGGCCAGGTGAGGGGGGTGTGTGTGCATATCTTTAATACTCGCACTTGAGAGGCAGAAGCAGGCAGAACTCTCTGAGTTAGAAGGCAGCCTGGTCTACAGAGCTAGTTCCAGGACAGCTCTTAAAAAACAAAGCAAAACAAACATACAGACAAAATATTGGTCTACTGATTTTCTTAGCCTCTCTCATTTTCTGAGACAGGTTTCTCTATGTAGCCATTCTGCACTCACTTTGTAGACTAGGCTGGCCTTGAACTCACAGAGAGCTAGGATCACATGTGCGCACCACCGTGCCAGGCTTTGCTTGTTTTTCAATGCTAGAGACTGAACAAACCACCATGCATAACATCAGGCCAGTGTTCTACCAGTGATCTACATCTCCAGTCCCATGAAATCTTCACTAGCATGATTTGGATTATCTTAGATCAGACAACCGTGGGTGAGTGGGTGGGGGAAGCACCTTTGAGTTAAGTATCTTAGATGATGCAACATATCAAATCAACTACCATAAAGAAGTAAAGATTGGGGGCTCAGAGAGAAGGCGGCTCAGTAGTCAAGAGCACTTTCTGCTGTTGCAGAGATACAGCTTCAATTCCCAGCATCCATGTTGGCTCACAACTACCTGTAATTCCCATTCCAGAGGACCTGATGCCTTCTGCCTCCCTGGGTCCAGACAGTCATATGTCTACATATATGCATGCAGACAAAACATACATACACATAAAATAAATCTTTAATAATTGGGAACTAGAGCTCCAGCCGAAAGTAGGCCATTGCAATGCCTGTGTTTGACACTAGCACAACAAACACTTGTGTAGAGACTTGCTACATAACGAACTAATAAATGTTCTGTTAATAAAATTTAAAAATAGTTATATTTTAGATTTTTTTGGGTCAAATAATCTATAGTTAGTGACATATTGTTAGAATATAACCAGGGCTGGAGGAATAAATCAGCCATTAAAACTAGGCTCATAACCAGAAAATAACCAAGCAATAATCTATCACTCATAAAATCACGGCGAGGGACTTGCTAACAGCTTACAGAATAAAGCTAATAGAGAATGATCTTTAACATCCTACAGCATAACATGACTAGTAATATTTTAATAATTAAAAAGAAATCTACTAATTAAACTGTTTAAATCCAAAGCAAGCCCAAACAACTTTGTTTTTCAATAATTAACTGTACATAAACATCAAGGAGCAATGCTTAGACAGTAATGCTTAACACATTAGTTATTATGGTGATATGATTTTTGGGAAGCATGGAGAAAGCAGCAACAGAAAGTCTTACTTGTTCTTGAAGGCTCTGGGCCAGTGCTTGTTGAAGCTCCTGCTCTTCTCTTTCCCGCTCTATGTCATATTGCTGGAGCCAATCCACCTCTCCCTGAGAGCCTTCTGGAGTTTTGTTTTCTTTATTCTCATCACAGTCTTTTGTTATCTCAGTAAAACTAGTAGGATCTGAAGAAGCAGAACATTATTTTGGAAAAAACTTGAAATTTGTAGATTCTAGTGACACCTACTGTTGAGAGGGTAATTCATACTGACCTCATTAACACTAGGTTTAGGGTCTAATGAGTTCAGGAGAGCCTAGAACCTGCTATGTAGTGGAGGATGACCTGACTTTGACTTTACACCTCTGTCTCCTTGCTGGGATTATTGGTATGCCTCTTCATGCTTGGTTTTTTGGGATGTTGGGTTTCATGCACAGTAGGTTTGCCTGCTACTAAACAAGCTACATTCTCAGTCCTTAAAACTTTTTGGGACCAATAATTTCATCTTACCACATCTACATCAGGGTTTCTCAGCCTCAGCACCATTAATAATTTGAGTGGGGGTGCACTCCCTTTGGGGAGTGGGAAATGGAGAGTTGTATATGCTGTAAATTTTAGCAGTATCTCCATAACCTACCCCGGATAGAAGCTTTAACTGAGTCACTTGACAGGAATTAAAGATCCCTTTCATCTACATAAATGGAAGTGCTCATGCCAGAAATAGTCCAGTTCTCTCTACTTGTGAGAATCAGAAATAAAAGACACTGTTCCAGGGTAGGGGAGAATGTCCTTGAGTTAGAAGGACTGACCAAAGCAATGGCTCTGAGAACAAAGGATTAACGAACAAGTGATCCTTAGTAAACAGTGATTGGTAAGAATAGGGGAATACATAAAGGATATTTGCACTAAGAGGAAATAAATACTTCATAAGAACCCCATCAGCTTTTTGTTTCTTGTTATACTAAGGATACACTAATTATTATTTTACTTGTATATAAAATAATTCAAAACTGAAGAGGTTCTGACTCCACAAATCTAGAAAACAATCTTGTGATTATCCCACTAAGACTTCCCTTTCCAAACACGAGGGCTTGGATTATTTAGAAGCTACATGTCAGTAAAGGCTCTGAAACAACATGTTTTGTGTAACAGATGCTTATCTTGATGAAATCTACCTGGCTCAGTGACTGTTTTGGGTTTCTGTATCTCCATAGCATCTGCATTATCAGGCATTTCTTGCATATCATCTTCTGCAAATCCAGTGTCCGGGCTGCTGGTTGGCTTATCATCATCTTCATGACTGAACACTGGAGAAGCTTCTCTCCTACTTATCTCTAACACAGCTGCCAGCACCTCTTCGTCACTCATTCTGTCAAACCCTGAGTTCTCCAGTTCGGACTTCCCAGGCTCTATTCTGCCCAATTTCAAATCCTGAAGAACAGAATTACTTTTACAAGAAGCCAAAGTGTCTGTTAACATAGCTAATGTTGAACTTTATATCTAATATACACTAGAGTTTAAAGTGGCAATTTGGAGGCTGGAAAGATGGGTCAGCACTCAGGAGTTCATATTGCTCTTGCATAAGATCAAGTTCAATTCTCAATTTTCAAGTCTGACTTTCTTCTGGCTTTTGAGAGCAATTTTAGTGTAGAATTGAATTTGTGTGCCACCATGCTTGGCTTATGCGGTGCAGGTGCTCACACCCAAAGCTTTATGTATGCTATGCAAGCACCTTACCAACTGAGCTACAACTTCAAACCCAACAGTTTTTCTTGATTATGACATGTGCAAAGTATACGCATTATAGAAAATTGGAAGATAAACACTGCTAAAATAAAGTTACTCAAGGCAGTAAGTCAACTGAGTATGGTGGGGCACATCCATAATCCTAGCACTTAGGAGGCAGAGGCAAGAAAATTGTTGTAAGTTCTAGGCCAGCCTCAGCTATAACATGAGAACCTGTCTCAAAACAAACAAACAAAAAGATGAGTCAGAGATATTAACTATTAAGTATTTTGGTCCAGATATACATGAATTATACTGTAAACATTCTGTTCATTGCTCTGAATAATCAATTTTAAATGCTGGCTGGCCCTTTTTTCTTTTAAATTGAGGCAGAGTCTGATGAGATAGCCCCGACTGGCCTGGAACTTACTATATGAACCAGATTCACAGATATCCACCTGCTTCTACCTCCTGAGTACTGGGACTAAAGGCATACATCACCTAGCAATACGGTCTAGTCTTAAATGAGAAAAATAAAAGCTATACAATATTATGTAAATAATAAAAATATATTTTCTGAGTAACTTTTATTCTAGGAGAATTCTTAGCTTTCTTTTAATATTCAGGGGAAGCAACCACAAACTTCCTTCAGCTCTATTGTAAGATGGGACAACTCAGAACACAAGTAACTACTATAATTCTATAGAATGATGTAAATGCCTGGAAAAGCTTACTTTTTTGAAATACTAATTATTAAGGACTGTAAATAGCTGTGTCTTCATGACTATGATTCAACAAACTAGATTACCTAGCTGTTCAGTTGACAAAAAAATACTATGATTTTCTCCTATAAACAACAGCTATCAAAACAAGCGAAGAGATGAAACTTAGAATGTGCAAGTAGTTCTCAGTGTCTGGTGTCACCTGGCCCTTTTATGAGGAACTGGGGATTGAATCCAGACCCGCACACGTGCTACCAAGTACTAGGTCACTTCATCACTTGCCAAATCCCCAGGAACATTAATTTCTTCCTCCTCTGTCTGGGATAAGCATGCACCATTATTCTCAGACAAAACTTGCTTTTTGTTTTGTTGTTATTGTAGCTAGAAAACACTCTTTAAAGCTACTTTCTGAAACAGAAGCATTACGTTTGGAGAGTTAGCTGAACAGAACGCTGTCAGACCTGCTGAAGAGCCATCACTTACTTTTTCCACATCTTCTTGCTGCTGTCCATTGCCTGGCATATCACACAGTCTCTGGCTGAGGGCCACAGACCGTTTAAGTTCATCCTCACTGTCAGAATCAAGGCATGAAGTCAAGGAGCTCTTGGGTTTGAAGGTAAATTTCCTGTAGTTTATTTAAAAAAAGAAAAAAGAAAAAAAAAAAAAGGCCTAATAAACAGATGCCTTTTTGTTTGTTTGTTTTTGATGTATAAACACCAAAAGAAAGCTTTTCTATTATAAAAATTATTTAACAAAAGAAGATGAATCTAAAGAAGTATATTTAAGTATTCACCTTTGACACTCTTCTAAAGATCCATGGTTTGAAAATGCCTATGTTACTGTATATCACCCATAAACTTTGTGCCTTTTTCTTTTAATGACCAATTCCAAATGTAGTCTGTTGCCCTCTTTAAAAAGTAAGTATTCCATCAAGTCCATTAAGGTATAGCAACTAATCAGTAATTTCTTTTTTTAAGACCTGGCTGTCCTGGAAATTATGTATGTAGGCCTGCCCCAGAGCTCACAGAGATCTGCCTACTCATGCCTCCCAAGTGCTGGGATCAAATGCATGCATGCACCACCACACCTAGCTATAAATTAATATTTTTGACAATGTACACGAGGACCAATTTTCTATCTTTTAAATTATGATTTAATTTTAATTTTATTTTTTTTATTTTGAGGACAGACTTCTGGTGACCTCTCTACCTTCCAGAACAGAAATTCCAAAATAAGAAAATGAAAGGCTTCTGAGGAAGATGGTTCTAAATCCCATATAATAATAGGACACATATGATGCATTCCCTCACTCCTTTTTTTGAGACAAGAGTTTCTTTGTGCAGCCTTGGCTGTCCTGGAACTGAAGTCTGTAGACCAGGCTGGCCTCCAACTCACAGTGATCACCTGCCTTTGGTGCTGAGATTAATGGCTGTCCTACCACCCACTCCCTGACATGATGTATTTCAATACTGTGGCAATTTCCTAAGAAATGAAAGCTATGAAATGAAGGATAACTAGAAAAAAAAAGGAAGTGGGTGGGGGACAACTAAAAGTTGTTTAATGTAAAGGCAAATAGTACCATCTTCAAAATCAGTGACATTGGGCACTGTAGTGAGCATTTGTATTGGTGGCACCAGGGAGGCTGAAGCAATAAAACTACAGATTTGACACCAGTCTGGCTTATACAGCAAGATTTTATCTGAAAATCAAAGACAAAACTACAAATAAACAAAACTCAGTGTAGTACAGATCCTTAGAATGTGGATTCATATGCTGGATATGGTGGCACATGCCTTTAATCCCAGAGGCAGGTGGATCGCTGTGAGTTTGAGGCCAGCCTGGTCTATAAAGTGAGTCCAGAATAGCCAAGGCTACACAGAGAAACCCTGTCTTGAAAACCCAAAAAGAAAAAAACAAAAAAACAAAACAAAACAAAACAAAACCCAAAAAGAATGTGGATTCACTTTTCTATTCTAAAAAAGATTTTGTAAATATATACGTGTATGTCCATGTGTCGGTATGCCACATGTCTGGGTATACTACATGTGTGAAGTGTTCAGTCCTGGAGAAGGGAATGGAGATTCCCTGGAACTAGGATGTAAGCCATCTATCTGACATGGGCACTGGGCTCTGAACTTCAATGCTCTAGAAGAGCAGCAAGTACTTATAACCACCCAGCCATCTTTCTAGCCCCATAATGCAAATTCTAAATGATTTTTTTGGAAAATATTTATTTATTCATTATTTATACAGTATTCAGAGGACACCAGATCTCATTACAAGTGGTTATGAACCACCATGTGGTTGCTGGGAATTGAACTCAGGACCTTTGGAAGAACAGCCAGTGCTCTTAACCTCTGAGCCATCTCTCCAGCCCCGCAAATTCTAAATTATTGAGAAAAAAATGTTACTGTCTCAGCCAGGCGTGGTGGCACACGCCTATAATCCCAGCACTCGGGAGGCAGAGGCAAGTGGATTGCTGTGAGTTGAGGCCAGCCTGGTCTACAAAGTGGGTCCAGGGCAGACAAGGCTACACAGAGAGACCCTGTCTCAAAAAACAACAACAAAAAAAGTTACTGTCTCAAGGTGCAAAGAATAGCATAACATGCTGGGTATGGTGGAGCAGGCCTTCGATACCAGCACTTAGGAGGCAAATATATGAAGCTCTGAGTTCTAAGCCAGCCTGGTCTACAGAATGAGTTCTAGGATAGACAGGGCTACAATGGGAAACCCTGGAGAAAAGGAGGGAGAGAGAGAAAGAGAGAGAGAGACACAGAGACAGACAGAGACTAGCAGTAACACATTTTAGAAAATTTTCATTCAATATGGTTAAAATTTTAAGAGGTAAGTGCTTTAAAAGGCAAGCTTCAGTTGCATTAAAATTCATTTCTGTGAGACTGTTTTTCAGATAAGATGCTACTGCATTAAGGGAAGAAGTGGCAGAGATTAAAGAACAAAAACTTTCTTTGATGAAAATTAAAATAAAACTCCTATTTGATAGTAAAAAAATATGAAAATCTGAAAAGAGGCAAGTGGCCAGTGTCAAGACTGAACACACGTGAGAAGCTAAATGAAGACAGGATGTCCTGCCTGAATATTTGAATATGTATTTGTAAGGTTTTCAGTATTAACTTAGAAATGCCAAATTAGGCTACCACCAATCTTTTTTTAGGACAGATTCTCATATAGCCCAAGGCTGGCCTCAAACTTGGGAATAGTCTTGAATTCCTAAGCCTCTCACCTTTACAACCCAAGGGCTGGGATTATAGATGTATGCTACCATACCTAGTTTCAATTAGCTTTCTTAATTTTTTATTTTTTATTTCATGCTCATCAAGCAAACCTCAACATATTTTTTAATCAGGTAAATATTTTGTAGAAGGGATGTGATACCTAGCTATGTTTTTACCATGGTCAAAAAACATAGAAGAACCAATGCACTGAGTTCAGAACTCAGCCTCTATTAAAATTTCTTTTTAAATATTTATTTATTATGTGCACAGTGTTCTGTCTGCATGTATACTTGTATGCCAGAAGAAGGCATCAGATCTCATTATAGATGGTTGTGAGCCACCATGTAGTTGCTGGGAATTGAACTCAGGACCTTTGGACGAGCAAGCAGTGCTCTTAACCTCTGAGCCATCTCTCCAGCCCGAGCCTCTGTTAAATTTGATCTGCATGATGGGTCTTATAATACATTAATCATTGTTTTTTGAGACAGGGTCTTTCTGTATTAGCCTTGGCTGTCCTGGACTCAGTCTAGCCTCTGCCTCCTGAGTGCTAGGATTAAAGGCATGCGCCACCACGTCCAGCAGGCTAATCACTTTTTATTAAACAACTTTCAAATTCTCATCCCAGTAGACTCTGAAGAACAGATGCCATGCCTGTCAAGGTACAATGATGGCCAATGAAACTGTTTCTTGCAACCACTGTGAACTGGTACCTAAGATGCAGTCCATTAGCACTAACAATGTTTACAGAGGCAGCTTGGCTGTAGCAGTGAAATCTGTTTGTCCTGTAAATGCATCACTTGCTTACTTTCTAAAGCAGCCGAGTAGTATTGCTCATTCATATCTGGAGGACAGGCAAGTGTATTCACATTGGGACCACTTCAGATTTCTAGCTATGTTATCTGGTTTTATTTCACTGAAAAATAACTACACACAGGAAGAAAACAGCAGTTTCTAAATATCATTCTATGGTTACACAAGCCCCATATAAATATTTAAAGGATAAAACTTTCCTAAGATGAGTTTGGGATATAAAATTTTTAGGGGGAAAAAAGGTCTAATCAGAATTTTCAGTGAACTCTTGGAGGAAGTACAATTTATCTTTTAAAAAAACATAGAGCACCTGCAGAACAGGTACATTTCAGTGCATGTTTCCTTTCAGAATTCTTCCTGTCAGTGTCAAGCTAGCACTAGGTGGGTCCTGTGTCTGTCTGTGAGGAAGGACAGGAGTTATACCCTTTTAAATCTCAGAGTCAGTTTATTAACAAAATCCTGGAACTTTTTTCCCCCCAGGGGAGACAGGGTTTCTCGGTGTCTCCTTGGCCACCACCGCCCGGCTCTGGAACCTTTTTTGATAGCTAGAACTTTTGTGCCCTAGGTTATATATAAGCCAGACTCAAGAACATTCCCAAGTATGAGTAATACTGAGCAACTGGCATGCAAAAAGAAATGAAGAAAGGGGGAGTGGGCAACCTTAGAGATTAGGGTGGGCCAAATCCTTAGAAAGACAAAATTTGGGTATATAAGAAATAGGACTCACTTTGAAGGTGTAGAAGGGCTGGTGATGCAGGAATTCACCATTTGAGAGGCTTTCAAAGGTCTAGAACTATCAGAAAATTGGAGAATATGTAATGTATACAATTGCATCATTAAAGGTAGATATTTAACTGGTAAAGTTAATTATTCTACACTCTAAATCTCTCCTTAAACCCTCCTGAAAAGCAAACAACACTTTAAAACAATTAACCATAAACTCCCAGAGGAGAACGAATTACCATCTCTGGCTCTCCTTATCTAATACCTGAAATAAACAGCTTTGCAAATGATGTCAAGGGTAACACATTTGAGAAGAAAAGAACAACTTGGGGAAAAGTCCCTCATCTTATTTCTTTACTTTGGACCAACAAAATAATAGCTCTCAACTTACTGAGATTTACTAGAGGGCAAGCACTGTATGCACTACCGCACTTAATGGTCACAGCAGACCAATCTTATTTTCCCATAGATAAGCCAAGTTTTTCAAGGTCTTAAAGCCACTAAAAATGGATTAGAATGTAGTCAGCTTCACTTCAGATCAGTGTTCTCCAAGGTATGTAGTACAGTGAGACGGACTAACAGCTCTACCAGCAGAGGGCAGTTTGCACCAAGTAAAAACAGACTCTTCAAAATGTAAAGGCAGAAAGAGAAACAATTACAGACCAAAGACTCTGGGCACATGCTATGTTAGTAGACCCTGGAGGACTCTAGGGTCAATTTATATGGTGTTAGTTATAAATCCAAGAGAAATATGTCTCAGAAAATTGAATCAATTAATTTTGGGAATTGTTCGCTTATTTTCTGTAATGTCTAACTGTAGCCAAGAAACTGTCCTTCGCTGTTGTTTTTAGGGACAATCATCATTATGTACTGAGGGCGGCCTAAACTTTCTACACAGCCTATACTGGTCTTGAAGTACCTTTGCTGTTGGTTGGAATTATAGGCACACGCTACAAAACCCAATCTTCTTAGTCCTCAGTGAAATCAAGAATTTGGAAAAATTCTCAAAAATTCTTTTCCGTCTTATACCTCTAGGCTTTATGATTCTCCCAAATTACTGTTCAAGTATGAAAAAGAACTGTAGCCTAGGGTTCCAAGTAGAGCAAGCAGGCACAAGAGCACCATACTCAGAAGCCCTAAGGTCCCAGCAGGCATGATGACAAAAATCTAAAGCAAAGGGGACTTCTTTCTCTCTGAAACAGTTCTCAGAGTCTCAGAAGTTACTCATATTGGGCACTATTTACACTTATAGAACAATCAACGTATTTTGGCGGAAGCTCTAATTTGATTTCTCAAATTTGCATATTCAAAAGAGCTAAGGCTTTTGTTAAGAACATTGATTCCCAAGTATACCAAGTATACCAAATGATCTTTTCTTTTCCACTCCTGTGTTCTAAAAAAAGAAAGAAAAGGTACCATAATATGAAAGGCATCTATTAAATTACATTAAAAATAACAAAGATTGGAACATCTTTGTATAAGCATTTTCCTTCAATTAGTTCTATCAGACAATGTTTAATATTAAAGTTCCAAATTAATGCAGAATTAAAATTTCCTTTCGGGTTTGATTTTCTTTTCCCCCTTTCTTTCTCCTAAGAGTTTTTATCTAGTTTGGTCAATTTCTTGAAATATTAAAACCCATTCAAAAATAAAGTTAAAAAGCACTGTCTCTTACATTGCCATATGTGCACTCCATCCAAGAGTAAAAGGTGGCTTTGTATTTTCAGTGCAATGAGATGACAGGGTCAGGTATCTTGGAATGATGACTTGTTGTCCGATCTTGTTGTTAAGTGAGAGAGCCACATTGAAGCTGTATCGTTTCAAATGAAGAATGAGGACCCTGAAAAAACAGAAGACAAGGACTCTAACTTATGTTGCTCTCTTACAGTGGTCATTCTAATCATGTTAGACAAATTTTGACTTACAGAATACATTTGGTCACGCTGGGTGATGGTGGTCAAGCCTCTACTCCTAGCACTTGGGAGGCAGAGGCAAGTGGGTCTCCATAGCTCAAGGACAGCCTGGTCTACACAGTTTTCCAGATCAGCCAGCGCTACAATAACTAGTCCTTGTCTGAAACAGCACCCCTTCAGGACACACACATATACATTTGACCAAGCTAAACATAATTTGAGGAACATTTACTAAATATTAGCCAATGTACAACAGTATTAGGATAGATACAAATAAAAACCTTGGATCTGGTGATTAAAGAAGTTTAGATAAGGTACACATAATGCTCCTAGGAAAATCCCTCACCAAGAAACAACACACAGTAGGCAAAAGAACTAAAAATTTAAATTTAACTCTAATTTCTGGCTAATCTTAATCTACTTCCTGAGCGTTATACATTAAAAATAGGTCATATATGGTAAAATATCTATTAGATTGTACATTACACATTAGCTCTCATGCATAATGGTATCCAGCATTATTCCAAGATTTCTTATTTGTTTTATTACTTTTTTTTTGTTTTTTCGAGACAGGGTTTCTCTGTGTAACCTTAGCTGTCCTGGACTCACTTTGTAGACCAGGCTGGCCTCGAACTCAGTGATCCACCTGCCTCTGCCTGCCAAGTGCTGGGATTAAAAGCATGCACCACCATGCCTGGCTTTAACACTTTTTTTTGGTTAAGTTTTTTTTTTTTTTTTTTGGTTTTTCGAGACAGGGTCTCTCTGTGTAGCCTTGATTGTCTTGGACTCACTTTGTAGGCCAGGCTGGCCTCGAACTCATAGTGATCCGCCTGCCTCTGCCTCCCAAGTGCTGGGATTAAAGGTGTGCACCACCACACCTGGCCCTTTTTTTTTTTTTTAAATAGCATCTTAACATGTAGACCTGGCTTGCCTAGAACTTGCCATCCAAACTAGGCTGGTTTTGATTTGTTGTAATCCTCCTGCTTCTGCTTCCTGGATGTTGGCTTTACAGGTACATGGCATCACATTAAGCTTTTGCTGTTGATAGACTTCACTCTGTATTCTAGTCTGGCCTAGAATTATTAGATGGCTTTGGCTGGCTTTGAAATCATGGTAATCCTCCTACCCTAGATTCCTATGTGTGATGACTAAGATATCAGCCAACTCCACGGTATTTCAGGATTAGTTTTTTTGGGGGGGCAGGGGTGGTTTCGAGACAGGGTTTCTCTATGTAGCCTTGGCTGTCCTAGACTCACTTTGTAGACCAGGCTGGCCTCAAACTCACAGCAATCCACCTGCGTCTGCCTACCCAGAGCTGGGATTAAAGGCATGGGTTAGTTATTTTTATATATTCTGAAAATAGGGTCTCATGTAGCCCAGGCTGGCTTCAAACTTGTTATATAGCTAAGGATGACCTTGAACTTCCAGTTCTCTCACCTCCACCTTCCAAGTGCTAAGGGAGCTGTGATTACAGTCACTAAATAAGGTTTTATGCAGTGCCTGGGATTGGGTCAAAGGTTTCCTGAGTGCTAGACAAGCACTCTCTTAACTAAGCTAATTTTTTAGCCCTTAATATTATTCTTATTTTAATATACTTATTTTGAAGCTAGGCGTGGTGGCACACGCCTTTAATCCCAGCACTTGGGAAGCAGAGGCTGGTGGATCGCTGTGAGTTCGAGGCCAGCCTGGTCTACAAAGTGAGTTTAGGACAGCCAGGCTACACAGAGAAACCCTGTCTTGAAACGTCCCCCCCACCCCATCCCACCCAAAAACAAAACAAAACAACAAAACCCACCACACAACCAAAAAACCTTATTTTGTTTTTATATGTATGTGGGCCATGGCATCATGTGGAAATCAGGATGTCTGTGAGTCCTTGGAAATTAAACTCAAGTCCCCTAGCTTGAAAGCAAGCTCCTTTATCCTGTAAACCACTTTGCTGGTCCTACTTCTCTTATTTTAGAAGCACTTTCTCTAGAGCAGATGAAAAAAAAAAAAAACCAAAAAAATTCCCCCACCCACAAAAGCATTATATAAAACATTTGCATGGTCATCTAATCTGGATTGAGAAAAAGACTTTTAGCTTTTTAGAAATACTTATTTTTACTTTTTTTTTTTTTGGTTTTTTGAGACAGGGTTTCTCTGTGTAGCCTTGACTGTCCTGGACTCACTTTGTAGACCAGGCTGGCCTCGAACTCACGGCAATCCACCTGCCTCTGCCTCCCGAGTGCTGGGATTAAAGGCGTGGGCCACCAAGCCCGGCAAAACACTTATTTTTAAAAAGGAGCTCTGGTAAAGTTCAATTAAAGGAAAACTTTCTGTTTACTTTTCACCAGTCTGTTCTGGCATGCTTCTAATAATACTAGAATCCCCTGGGTCAAGGATAGCTGGTGTGCATACTCTGTAGTATTTCCCACATGCTGTGCCCAATTCAATATTATTGCCACGGTAGTGATGGATACCGGTTTTAGTCAACATGGGATAGTATTCTATTTCAAATTCCTCAAAGCTAGGCAGTTGTTGGTAAGGATAACCAATTTTGCTTTGCCTTGTCTGACGATTTTCAGAGTATGTTTGTATCCCAGCATATACTTCCCACTTTTAATAACAAGCTGGAATCTAGAGTTTATAGACTCCAGAGACCTTTTCATCTTCTTTGTGGCCACCATCCTCCTGCCTTAGGTATGGGACAATCCCCAACCAAGATCAGCTGCCAAGATGGCCAGGGAGTGAGAAAAGCCACTTGTTCTTTTTTGTTACTACTGTAAGCTGTCTATTTTTGTCTGATGGATTAAATATATTTCATAGCCAATAAGAGTAAGAACTTCAGCCAGGCGGTGGTGGCGCACGCCTTTAATCCCAGCACTCGGGAGGCAGAGGCAGGCGGATCATTGTGAGTTTGAAGCCAGCCTGGTCTACAAAGTGAGTCCAGGACAGCCAAGGCTACACAGAGAAACCCTGTCTCAAAAAACCAAAAAAAAAAAAAAAAAAAAAAAGAGTAAGAACTTCAGCGGTTTTTTTGTTTGCTTGTTTTTCCCAGTTAGTGTTTCTCTATGTAACTCTGGCTGTCCTGGAACTCACTTTTCAGAACATGAGACCTTGAACTCGGAGATTGGCCTGCCTATGCATCTGAGTGCTGGGACTAACGGTGTGTAAAACTTAAATTTTGAGTTTCAAAATTTGAAACTCAAAAATCTTATATTTAAACTCCAGTTTGGCAACAAAACAAAACAAAACAAAACAACAAAATAAAGCAAAACAAAAAGACTGTCTCTCCTTAGAAAACTGTATCTATTTTTTTCAGTATAGGCTTCTATCATAGAAGCCACAAACTCAAAAATTTGCAATTTGAAGTTACTGATATTTTTCTTTACATGGGATAGAACTCATTCTAGAACTCAGAAGGCTGAAGCAGAAGAATCATGGGTTCAAGACAATTCTTAGTTAATTATCAAGACCTATCTCAAGACAAAAATCTTTTAAAAAGACCGTGGTATATGCTCATGTAGAATGCTTGCCTTAACTGCATGAGACACTAGATCTCCAATAAAATACACACACACACACACACACACACACACACACACACACACACACACA
>OU015743.1:33060267-33086485 GCA_907169655.1 Acomys percivali
CACACAAGCTAGACTTCATTGTTAAAAAGACTAAAACTGGCCAGTCATGGTGGCATGTACCTATAATCCCAGCACTCAGGGAGGCAGAGGCAAGTAGATCTCTGTGAGTTTGAGGCCAGCCTGGTTTACAGAGAGTCTAGGACAGTCAAGGCTACACAGAGACACCCTGCCTGGAAATACAGAGAGGAGGGAGGAAGGAAAGAGGGGGAAAGGGCAGAGAGGAAGATGGAGAGAGAAGGAGAGAGGGAAAGAGAGAGAGAGAGACTGAGACTTGACTAAAACTGATGCCAAATTCTCAAATATTTTAATTAAAATTTCAAAGAACCTAAACCAAAATAAAAGCAGCATGAAAAGAACAGATGACCATCAAAATGACTAATCTATAAAGATGAGGTAGAGTGAAAGTGAGTAAGTTTCATAAAGGCATCAGGATTTTCAATAATGAAAGCAGAGGGCTGGGGCAGCCCAGGGTAGAGTGCTTGACTGGCTTGTGAGAGGACCTGGTTTCAGTCCCAGCAGCAGAAAGATAGAACAGATATATAATTAGATCTAGTGATCCACAGCTGTAATCCTAGATAAAGGCAGAGGATTGCTGCAAGTTGAAGGCCAGCCTAGGCTACTTAATGAGTTCTAGAACAGTGTGCACAATAGACTGAGACTCTTTAAAAACCAAACTAAAGCAAGATCCAGACCTAAACAGAACAAATTAACACTTAACATAGTACAGTACTGCAGAGAAAAGAGATCTCTTTTTCCTTGGCATCTTCTTTTCTTTCTTTCTTTTTTTTTTTTTCTAGACAGTGTTTCTCGGTATAACAGCCCTGGCTGTCCTGGACTCTCTTTGTAGACTAGGCTAGCCTCAAACTCAGAGATCCACCTGCCTCTGCCTCCCAAGTGCTGAGATTAAAGGCATGTGCCACCATGCCCAGCAGCATTTTCTTTTATTTACACAAATTAGATTTTTTAAATTCCCTCAAGACAGAGTTGCTTTGTGTAACAGCCCTTGCTGTCCTGGGACTTGTTTTGAAGAACAACAGTCTGGTCTCAAATGCACAGTGCCTCCCAAGTGCTAGGATTAAAGGTGTGCACCACCACCTTCCAGCTAATTTAAAATGTTTTATTTTATGTGCATGGATGCTTTTCCTGAACATTATGCCTGTGTATCACTTGTATGCCTGGTACTGGAGGATATCAGAAAAGGTAATCAGATGCCCTGAGAACAGAGCTACAGGCAGTTTTAAGCCACTATGTAGGCTGGGAGTGGTGGTCATCCCAGCACTCAAGAGATCTCTGTTAAGAGTCCAGCCTGGTCAACATAGTGAGTCCCAGGACAAGAGAGCTATGTAGAGAGACTCTATCTCAAAAACAACAACAACAACAACAACAACAACATGTAGCTGCTGGGAATTAAGCCCAGACAGTCTGAAGCGGAAGAGCAGGGCTCTAACTGCTGAGCCATCTCTCCAGAACCACCTTAGTATTTTCAACTGCATACAGTTAGTGACAGACAGTAATAACCAATATTTTGTCTTCAAATTTCTTCTTTCTATTCTATTGTCTCATAACATTCATAAATAGTCTCTTAAAAAACAAACATAAAAAATAATAATGTTGCTACAGCTTATAAAGTAGTTTCTCTGAAAACTTATTTTCTAGAAAGGAATGCATTATAGAATGTAAAATAACTTTCCCCTGAGGTCTAGATTCCAGAAACTCTATATTTACAGATAATTGAAGCTAATAAAAGAAAGTAAAGCTCTCTGGTGCAGGCAGAGTGCCACATAAATATTTGATGTTAATAATCACTTGTTTGGCAGAGAGATCTAATCTTGGGAAGCATTAAAAGCTATCTTGTAACCACATCATAACTTCTGCAACCAGCTTCATCTTATATTCAGACAGTACTAATACAATGTAAGTTAATTTCATGCAAGGCAGAAAATTAATCTTATGATTATAGGAAATCTACTAACCTATAAGATCCTTTGAAAAAGAAATGGAGCTGGGCGGTAGTGGCGCATGCCTTTAATCCTAGCACGTGGGAGGCAGAGGCAGGCGGATGGCTGTGAGTTCGAGGCCAGCCTGGTCTACAAAGTGAGTCCAGGACAGCTAAGGTTACACAGAGAAACCCTGTCTGGAAAAAAAAAAAGGAAAAAAAGAAAAAGAAATGGGAAAAGTGAAGTAAGTTGCTCTTCCTATGTCCATATTGTGTCTGGATAAGAGGAGGAAGACTATAGGAAAACAAATGACATCCCTAACATAAAAATTCAAAATCAAATTATGATCCCAAACCTGAAACTTTTATTAGAGAACTTACATAATGCTACAGTGAAAAAGTCCATACTTACTTTAGGTGACAAGATGTAGGCAAAAAAAAGGGACAGTAAAAATATATAAAATTATCCTTAGACTATGCATAATGCATATATGAAATGCAAATGAACTTTAGTGCTTAGACAGCACACACCCCACCTTAAGGTCTCACTATGTATATCCAAATATTACAAAATACAAGACATTCCTGACTCAAGCATTTCAGAAGGGATCCTCAAACTATATAACTTACAATATTACTAAAAGAAAACACTAGAACCAGTGTTATTAACTGCATCCTCTTTTTGTCATCTTCCTGAAACTCAGACTGCTTTCTCCTCAGTATTGCAAATTTGCTTTCAAGATTAATTTGTTTACTTATTTTATAAGTATGGGTTTTTGCCTGCATGTATGTCTGGGCATTGATTTCCTTAGAACTGAAGTTATAGCCAGTTGTGAGCCACCAAACAGGTGCTAGGAAATGAACCCAGGCCCTCTGCAAGAGTAGGCAATGCTCCTAACTCTCCAGCCCCTCTTCCTTTTCTTTCTTTCTTTCTTTTTTCTTTTTTTTTTTTTTTTTGGTTTTTTGAGACAGGGTTTTTCTGTGTAGCCTTGCCTGTCCTGGACTCCTTTTGTAGTCCAGGCTGGCCTTGAACTCACAGTGATCCACGTGCCTCTGCCTCTCAAGTGCTGGGATTAAAGGCGTGCGTGGGATTAAAGGCCACCACCGTCTGGCCCTCTCTTTCTTTTCTGATCTTTACCCATTCCCAATGTTATGTTTCTCTAGAATTTGTTTGCTTATATACTGTGTTTAGGGATCAAATTTAGGGCCTTGTGTTTATTAAGTAAACACTGTGTTCCTAAACTATATTCCCTGCAGTTTAGGAATATACACTTTTAAAAAAGGCAGTCATATTTACCTGGGCAACCTAATAAATTTGTGTCTGACAAGAGCACACTTTCCACCACACTTTTCACAGGAGTACTCAAGTTCTTCTGCCTATAAAAAGATAAGAGGAAAATAAGGATGAAGTTGAATTGGAATTAACCCACTAAATGCAAATAATCTTTAGTCTCATTAGTTCTGTGTCTTTAGCAATGGAATTACTAAATTAAGACCTAATCCTTAAGATAGTTATTTATGATATCATGTCTTCTATTTTCAGAATTCCTAATTCCTTCTTTACCAAGGAAATATCTCAACTTAAGATAGTAACTAGACTCTAATGAAGCAGATCTCAATTTTTCCCAATGGATACACAAGAACCGCTGCCAAGAGTCTATTCAGATTTTAACAGTTGGCTATAGCAGAGATAAGATCACCTTCAGGTTAGGCGGAGTTCCTGGTCTGTTAGGTGTAACTCTACCCCTTTCTTACAATGGAACTCAATCTTCTGGTGACAGCCCACTAAGGACAACTGCTCTAAAAGGACCAAAGTTTGGGGTGGATATCATTACCTAGAGAAAACTGAAACAAGAAATCCTTAAAAAGGGGGGATACAGATACATAGGAAAATCTTCAGTGTATGATAATTACAGGAATAGTAGAGAGTGAGTAAAACAACAAAGAGACAGAATAGTTATCTTTTGATGGAACTGAACAGTCATCACTTAAAGAGCAGAATTTTTATTAAGCTATAGGAAGAAAACCCTGCCAATTTGCTACAACAAATCAAGGATCGATATAGATGAAGCAAATTCCCAGCAGTTCTAAGGTTTGTCACACAGTAAGACTGGCTACATCCCAGAAACTGTCTCACTACCATGCATGCACAAACATTTATCTATAGCTTTGAATAAACCTGACTCTTCCTTCCTGTTCCTACTAGGACATACAACCAAAGAACAGAGTAGCTTTTCATTCCTCAGTTCTTTCTTGTAATAACTCACATAGTATCTACAAGTTTAACTCATGTTGCCAAAATTTTAGCAAAAGTCATTTCAAATGCCTTGTATTCATATTTATTTATAAATAAAACACAGCTTCTAAGGTTGTCTAAAACAATCACCACTCAGCTAGTCATGCAATCCATGTAAAAAGTTAATCTTCTTTAAAAGTTTTAATCAAGTTTATCAAAATGTATATGTAAATAGTATTTATAAACTTTTCATTAGTTTTTCCTGCAAATTATTTAATCAAAACTCTGCCTTGACAAAAACCTCAACTTCAAGCACAATTATCTATAAAACATAAAACTGAGTTATATGAATACATTAAAAATATTACCCTAAAGAAAAGATCAAGAGAATCTTGAATTGAACGAGGAGGGAGTGGCTTTTTCCTCCGAGGAAGGTCAATGGAGAGATCATTAAACTGTTCTCTTTTAGGAATAGTCTCTCCACATCTGCAAGGATGAAGAGGAGATTAGTACAGAATTTGGAATATAAAATACAACTATTCTTAATATCTTCTTCCCTCCAGAGCTTATGGTCCAACATACATGAATAACATAATACAATCTTTATGCCGTTCTTTCATTCAGAAGCACGTCTGACTGCTCTAACATCTTAGAGAGTGAGCTCAGTTTTTGCACAGATCTCAGGTTTCATTCCCAGCATCCTCATAGTAGTAGCTCATAGTCACCCAGAACTCTATTTCTAGGGGGATGTGCTATCCTCTTCTGATCTCTGTATATACATACATGCAGGCAAAACACTTATGCACAAAATGAAAAAAAAAAAAAACTTTTAATCAAGAAACAAGCAAACAAAAAAGCCCAGCACCATGATTTGCCAGACCTGGTGGCTCATGCCTGGAATCCCAGCACTCAGGGAGGCAGAGGCAGGCCAGCCTGGTCTACAAAGGGAGTCCAGAATAGCCAAGGTATCACAGAGGAACCCTGTCTGAAAAACCAAAACCAAACCAAAACATAAAATCCACAAACAAACAAAAAACAAAACCTGTTTCCAGCCAAGTATGGTGGCTCACACCTGTAACTCTAACACTTAAGAGGCCCAGCCAGAGCCAGGAGTGGTGGCACATGCCTTTAATCCCAGTCCTCAGGTGGAAAATCTCTATGAATTTGAGGCCAGCCTAGTTCACAGAACCCAAGGCTACACAAAGAAGCCCTGTCTCAAAACACCAAAAAACAAACAAACAGACATACATACCACCACCACCACAAACAACAACAACATAACAACACCACCAGCAGCCCTCCAGGTCAGCCAATCAACATTTAACTACTGAGTTAAAACCAAAGTGTGTCACAGCTGGTTATGGCAGTGCATGCCTTTATTCTCAGCACTTAGAAACAGGCAGATCTCTGAGTTCAAGGCCAGCCTGGTCTACATGATGAGACACTGTCTCATAAGACAAACAACAAAAACAAAGTGTATCAAAAAACTATTTCAATTACTTTTGGCTCTTATCTCATCAAGCATTGTTATAGAAAGACTAAGGAACCAGGAAGATGGGTCAACAGGTAAAAGAGCTTGCTGCAAAAGAGCTTAATAACCAGGGCTGGAGAGATGGCTCAGCTGTTAAGAGAACTGACTGCTCTTCCATGGGACCTGGGTTCAATTTCCAGCACCCACATGACACCTGGAAACTGTGATTCCAGTACCAGGGGATTTAGCATTATCACATAGATAGACAAATATTCGGGCAAAACATCAATGTCCATAAAAATAAATACAATATTAAAAAAAAAAAAGCCAGGAGGGCGGTGGCACATGCCTTTAATCCCAGCACTTGGGTGGCAGAGGCAGGTGGATCTCTGTGAGTTGGAGGCCAGCCTGGTCTACAAAGAGAATTCCAGGATAGCCAAGGCTACACAGGGAAACCCTGTCTTGGGTTTTAAAAAAAAAAGCCTAGTAACCAAGCTAGGTGTGGTGAGATCTCTGATGTGGAGGCCAGCCTGACAGCTGTGATAAATCAGGCCTGTACTGTCAGGCAGCACTTGGAAGGCTGAGACAGAAAGATGCCAAATTCTAAGCCAACATGGGCTACACAGTTAAGACTTTGTTTCAAAAATCCAAACTCAAAAGAATCAAAGTCTGGAAAAAAGAGGTTTGGAAGAATTGTGGGAAAGAAAGGAACAAAGGTCGTAGTATGTGATATGTCACTTGCCACAAAGGACCAAGGAGGGGGACAAGTTTGCTTAGAGACTACGTACGCTTTACAGATAATGGAGTGTTGAACCTCAAACTCTAAGTTCGTAATAACAGGGCAAGTGAACACTTTGGTGGCTGAAGTATCTGGTGAATTTTCTTCTCCAAGGACAGGTTCTGTCTTCCAAGTTTTGTTCAGTTTTTCCATATCCTCCTTCAGCTGATCTAAGCACTGACTTAAAAATTCATGAGCATCCTAAGAAGATGATAATATCTGCCATCAGAGCAAAGCATTTCTTGTCACGATAGCTTATTAAACGTTGATTTATACAACTAAAACACTGAGAAGCCAAAAGGTACCTGAACAAGGCCAGTCTTATTCTGGTAAAGATATGGAGCACTTATATCTTTGGAATAAATAACAAGTAAAAAGTGTTGAAGACTTAGCTCAGTGGAAGAGCAATTACCTGGCATGTTTGACTTCTACGTTCAAATTCCCTGGCAAAACAATCCCAAAAGCTGGGAGGTGGAGGCAGGAGGACCAGAAATCCAAAGTCATTCTTGGCTATACACATACACATTTATCATGTTTAAGACTACCCTGGGTTAGATGAAATACTCTCTCAAAACCAAAACAAAACAAAAAAGCCAAAAGAATCATATTGAAATTTACTGTTTACCATCCAAGGTGACCATATTACACAAGTAACATTTTAAAATAAAATTAAGGCAAAAGCTAATTTCAATTTTCTGTATCGAAAACATTTAAAACTAATTAACACTCACATTTTGCACATAGCCAGAGAATCTCTCTGCAGTAGCTGAAATAGCATTTTTAACCTTCTTAAGCAGTTCTTTTTTGGTCTCTGAATTAGAAATATCTTTTTTAATAAGCAGGTTGGCAAAGCGTCTGATAAAGAAGAGAGACAATGTTAGCATATTTTAAAAACACCGGGTGGCATATTTAAAGGCTAATTACTAACAACAACACATAAAAATGAAACTGCCCCAAATCCAACTATTTAAAAATCAATGAGGTTATTAAGCAAATATATACCATTACCTGATGAGTGCATTGAGTGGAATTTTCTTCCATGGGATACTTTGTTTAAGCAAATCATTTGCAAATGACTGGAGTGAAAACAGAGATTGTAAGATAGCATTCATATAGCATGTATTTCCCAAGTTGGAGAATCTGGAAAGGAAGAGTGAAGTGTGTTCAGCATGCAGAAAGGTATCTCCACTTTGCATCAGAGCCACCTACAGGGCTTGTTAAACACCATGTAACTGGACGCAGCTCCTGATTTCAGTAGGTATGGAAAACAGGAAGTTAGGGAAACATGAAGTTCTAGCAGGACAGCAGCTGCCACTGCTGACCTAGGGAAACTGCTCTAACAACTGTACTATAACCTTACAAGGCAAACTTAAAAGAACTATTTCCCACAATTTCATGTTATTGCCTTATTTTCCCTTCAATTTATATTCTGTTTGCTAAAAATATCATCCTTTTATTTTTAACCAGTAAGATTTTACTTCCAGTGTATCAATGGCCTTTTTTGGGCCTGTCTATGCAAAATTTAGTATTTTTTTACACAACTTATCAATCTTTTGAAACAAATTTACAAAGCCTTTCCTTACATGAAAATTATAGAGGAATTTACCCATAACATCTGGTACTTGGAGAGTTTAAAGATTTTGTTGTTGTTTTGGTTTTTTTTTTTTTTTTTTGAGACAGTGTTTCTCTGTGGGTAGCCCTGGTTGTCCTAGAACCTGCTTTGTAGACCATGCTGGCCTTGGAACTCAAAGAGATCCACCTGCCTCTGCCTCCCTAAGTGTTGGGATTAAAGGTGTTAACAACCATGCCCACTTGAGTTTAAAGATTTAAAATTTTATTTTTAATTTCACACATATGTCTGTTTGGGTATGTGTACTTGAGTAGAGGCACCCTTAAGGGGCCACTGGATTCCCTGAAGCTGGAGTTACAGTAAGGGGGCTGGTGAGGGTGTTAGGAACAGAAGTCAGGTGCTCATAATGGTTGAGCCACCTCTTTAGCCTAGATTTGAAATATTATAACAGGTTTCTTTGATTCTATTAGAATTTATTCTCAAATACACTTCTAAACAAATATCTTATCTCTTTCTTTCTTTCTTTCTTCCTTCCTTCCTTTTTGGTTTTTTCAAGACAGGGTTTCTCTGTGTGTAGCCCTAGCTGTCCTGGAACAAGCTTTGTAGACCAGGCTAGCCTGGAACTCACAGAGATCTGCCTGCCTCCAATTGCTGGGATTAAAGGCGTGCTCAGCTGAATACCTTTTTCAAAATTTATTTGAAAAGTGCTTCTTTATTCCAACAATTAATACTTTCTATTATATTCTGCTGAACTGCCTACACACATATCAATAGTTTATTTATGAATGAGACAAGGTCTTTGATTTTTACTATAGTTTAAATTCTTGACTCATGGCACCTTTTGTAATAATTCCAAAGGACGGAGGTGGCACATACCTTTAGTTGCAGCACTTGGGAAGCAGAGGTAAACAGATCTCTGTGAGTCTGAGGGCAGACTGGTCTATAAAGTGAGTTCCAGGACAACCAAGGCTACACAGGAAATGGTTGTTTTTGGTGTGGGGGGGAAGAGGGGGTGGGAAATCCAAAGACTTATATTTATGGTTTGTGAGCCTAGCCTTTAACGGCTGAGCCCTCTCTCCAGCCCCCAAAGACTTGTAAATGTTTAATTCTAGTTCAAGTTTACTGACAATAAACCACCATTTCAGTTACATTCATGGCTGCTTTTGAAAGAATCTTTATCAGCTGGTATATTTAAATTAGTACTTCCTGATTTTCTTTTTTAATTAATTAATATTATTTTTAAAGAGTTATTATCTAGTTATTTTTTATACAGTATTCTTCCTGCATTGTGCTAGCAGGCCATAAGAGGGTATGAGATCTCATTATAGATGGTTATAAGCCACCTTGTGGTGGCTGGAAATTGAACTCAGGACCTTTGGAAGAACAGCCAGTGCTCTTAACTTCTGAGTCATCTCTCCAGCCCCATTCTATTATTATTATTTCTTTTTATTGTATCAGTGCATCAGATCCCTTTAATGGCCATGAGCCACCATGTGGTTGCTGGAAATTGAACTCGGGACCTCTGGAAGAGCAGCCAGTGCTCTGAACCACTGGGCCATCTCACCACTGTTTTGTAGGAAAGTGGCTTTCTTTTTTTATATTCCAATTTTGTTTGTGGACAGGATTCCATACCCTCTTTTGTTAATTTAGTAAGGTGAAGTTTTTAATGTACAATCACAGTAGTGAAGGGGAGGAAGAGGAGCAGCAAGTTGTTATGTTTTCCTTTCACTTTGGCACAAGTCTTATCTTGGTACTTAGACTTTCTGGGAGTGATTTTTTCTTTTTCTAGTGTCTCATCATCCCTCACGCATATTAATTTTCATATAACCCCTTAAGCCTTTTGTCCCAACTCTGAGTATCTGCAGGTTTAAAGCAATAGAAAACAGAAATGCCACAGGAAATGGATTTGCGTGTACACTAAGATATCCATTAAACATTTGTCTCCTAGCAGAACTGAAACACAGGCTTCTTTCATGTATTTCTTTGCACTTCTATGTGTGCATGTGTGACTGCTGTGAAGGATTTGTGAGGAACTACAGAATTAGGTAGCCTCCGTTATCCTCTAGCCTTCAAGTTTCTTTTCAAATGTGCCCCTTCCTTTAGAGGAGTCTTGGCAAGTGAGTACTGATATAACCTACGTTACCAGAGTTCTTTAAAGATTTTGAAAAGAGGAAGATTTATTTCTAGATAATAGGTATAGGCATTATGCAGGAGTGAAAGAAAACACTGGAGGAGCCTGGAATGTAAAAAATGGTCAACTCATAAGACTGTAAACAGAGGGGCTGGAGAGATGGCTCAGAGGTTAGGAGCACTGTCTGCTCTTCCAAAGGTGCTGAGTTCAGTTCCCAGCAACCACATGATTTGATGCCCTCTTCTGGCATGCAGGAGTAAATGCAGATAGAGCACTCATACATAAAATAATCTTTAAAAAAAAAAAAAGACTGTAACAGAGTAGCACAGATCAGAACTATCAAGTATGTAAGAGAAGTGACAGGAAAAGAAGACAAAGATCAATGCAAACAGAGACATAATAGTCTCAAAACAGGACAGGTTAAATCATAAGAATGCTAAGTCGGTAGTGATGGAGTGGCATACACTTTTAATCTCAGCACTCTTGAGGTAGAGGGAAGCATATCTCTGAGTGGAAGGGCAGCCAGGGCTATACAGAGGAAATCCTGTCTAGAAAAGAAAAGAAAAGAGAAGAGAAGAGAAGAGAAGAGAAGAGAAGAGAAGAGAAGAGAAGAGAAGAGAAGAGAAGAGAAGAGAAGAGAAGAGAAGAGAAGAGAAGAACGTTGTGTTACAGGATATTTGATTCCAATGTGATCCCTGAGACTGTGAACTGTAAAAACCTGTCTTGTTTGGTGTGGTGAAGCCCTAACTCTTACCTTTAATCCAAGAGTTATCTGTCCAAAGGACTTAATAAAGTAACCCTAGGTCAAGAGGCAGAGCAAGAAACCAACTGATAGGGACTAAAGAGTAGAGGGGACTTTGAGTTGCAGGGTATTTAAGACAGTGTGTAGAGGTAGAAGGAGCTCTTTAGCTCTTAGCTCTCTTATCTCTTAAGCTCCTCAGCTCCTCGGGCTTTGGCTTTTTTGGGCTTTGAGCTAGCAAGCCTTTGGCCTTGTGTTTTTTGTCCTTTTCTTTCTGGGCAGTCAGCTGAGCTAGTGAGCCTTTTGGGCCTTTTCCATCAGGACATGAGCTGAGTAGGAAGGCCAGCGGGGTGCTTCTCTGCCTCTCTGAGCTACCAGATTTTTCAACACAGCATCTGGCCCCTGAGTCTTTATTAGTAAAATAGAATGATCAAGGATTTTCAATTAAAACAACAATGTTGTCTGGGGCTGGAGAGATGGCTCAGTGCTTAAGAGTACTGGCTGCTAGCCGGGCGTGGTGGTGCACGCCTTTAATCCCAGCACTCAGGAGGCAGAGGCAGGCAGATCACTGTGAGTTCGAGGCCAGCCTGGTCTACAAAGCGAGTCCAGGACAGCCAAGGCTACACAGAGAGACCCTGTCTCAAAAAACCAAAAAAAAAAAAAAAAGAGTACTGGCTGCTTTTTCAGAAGACAACATGCCATTCGCAGCCCTAAGTTTTAACAATTCTCCCAAGAATTCATCCTATCAGAAACCCAAAAAGCATTACAAGATCAATTATCGTGCTACATATAATCCCAGTATTTGGGAACTAGAAACAGGAGGGTCAGAAGTCCAAGTTCATCCTTGACGACACAAAATCCTGTCTCAAAAAGGGGGGGGGGATTCAGAGATGATGGCTCAGTAGTCAAGAGCACTGGTGGCTTTTGGAAAGTGCCTGGTTTCTTTCTTTAAAAAAACAAAACAAAACAAAACAACAACAACAAAACCAGGGTTTCTCTGTGTAGCCCTGGCTGTCCTGCACTCTCTTTGTAGACCAGGTTGGCCTCGAAGTCACAGAGATTTGCCTGCCTCCTGAGTGCTGGGATTAAAGGCGTGCTCCATCACCGCCTGGCTTGGTTTTTTGGCCTGGGTTTAATTCTGAGTACCTACCATTATTAATTACTACCATTATGATCTCATTTTTGTGTTAAGAATATATTAAAAAAATAATGAAAGTACCTGAGTATTGGCCAAAATATTTAGAGTTGGGGAATAGCCATTTTTTCTGTTAAGATGATATTAGAGAGATAGACAGACAGGTAGACAGGAACTCACATTTTCAAGGTCTGAAAACTGTTTGGAGACCAGGTAATGGACTTATGGTTTATAGTTATAACAAATCTTTAGTAAGTGTCCAAATTTCTAAATATTTTATAACTATAATATGAATCCTTTCTTAAATTAATATCCACAACAAATGGAGAACAACTCAGTTAAGCCACTTTACAAGAAAGAAAGTTTACCAACCCCTGCAGCTGCTGATGATGAGAGGAAAGGGGCACTCTAGGTTTGTTCCAGCCTGTGTAATCCTGGTTACACCTCAGTTTTTTAACTGATAGAGGAGCTGGCTGAGGAAGAAACCCCAAGCTTCTTTTGGCAGAAGGAGTCTGACTTGAAGCATTACTCCTAAAAACAAAAAACACAAAATAAAAAATTTCATTACTACCCTTTCCCTCAAGTAGAGTCAAAGAAATCAATGTCTAAGGGAAAACAGTCTCAAACTTAAGGGAAATATTAGTAATAGTGGCACTTATGAGAAAAACATGTACGTTCTAATTAGAAACTTAAGACCAGAGCCTTGTGAACATGCCTTATATTCATTAACTGTCAATAAGAAACAAAAACAAAATAGGAAACTTAAGATGTTTACATATTTGCTGTATAAACTACATAATCCAAGCTAGCCATTTGAGAAAAACCATACAGTTTCAGCTTTTAATTGCTTTCATACATTTTATAGATGCCATATCAGCTTACCTAGTTTTGGACATGACAGGCTGTAAACCACCTTTACTACAGCAAATCACATCAGAGAAAATATTAATTTTTTAAAGAAAGGTGTTAAAAGCTTTTGTTTGGAGGCAGAAATATTAGAGGTATTTTAAATTTCCCTGTATATTGTGATTGTTTTCCAAAAAGATTAAAGCAATTTTTACTTCTTTGAATGGTGAATTTCTACTTCCTCACATTTCTCTCATTTATTATTACAATTTTCTCACTATGGTAGCACATGACTTTGTTGCTATTTTAACTTGCATTTTTAATTACATTTGAAGTTGAACACCTTTTTATAACTGAAATTTTCTCTGAAATGGTCTTCTATATTCTTATTGTTTTTCCCCCAGGGTCTCACTATGTATTCCTGACTGGCCTAAACTTTCTAGGTAGACCAGGCTGGCCTTGAACTCACTGAAATCAGCCTGCCTCTGCATCCAGGGTGCTCAGATTACAGACGTGTGCCATCATGCTGGAAAAACTTAACACGTGTTCACAAATGGCAGAAGAAGGGTCAGATTATATGAAAACAAAATTATAGACAATTATGGGCCACCATGTGAATGCTGGGAAATGAACTTTGGCCTTCTGCAAGAACAGTACATGTCTTAACTATTGAGCAATCTCTCCAGGACCCAAGCCACACTTTTGAGAGCCTCGCTACATAGCCTTAGCTGGTCTGTAATTCACTTTGTAGACCAGATCAGCCTTAAATTTGTGGCTACTTCCTCTTTACCTTTGGAGTCACAGGCATGCATTATCACGCTTGGCTGGAAACTAAATTTCTGAAAAACTTTTCCAATGAAAAATACTTGTATGAAGCTTTAGTTTTTAAGAGGGAGCCGGGCATGGTGGCTCAGGCCTGTAATCCCATCACTCGGGAGGCAGAGGCAGGCGGATCGTTGTGAGTTCGAGGCCAGCCTGGTCTACAAAGTGAGTCCAGGACAGCCAAGGGTAACACAGAGAGACCTTGTCTCAAAAAACTAAAAATAAAAAATAAAAAGAGGGAAAAAAATTTCTTAATTTCTGAAAGTTAACCTAATAACTGTATAGGAAACAAAAGCAACGCAAAAATGCTCCAGGAGCTTTAATATGTCCATACTTGAGAGGATGGAAAATACAATGGTCAAAAGACTGACATTATTAATGTCAGTCAACATAAGCAGCATCAGTATAAATCTTTCCAGATCTCAGTTTATTCATGGTTGGACACATTTCACAACAGATAAAACTAGAATATTTCTGGAGTACTTTCTAACTAAAGTGTCATAATGTTATGATTGGAATTGAGTCTGCTGTGCTTAAACTAGGGCATTAGCTAAGAGTATAAAAAACAGCTTGTTTCACCACTCAAAATTCTGAAGAGGAAAAAACCCTTCGATTTCGATGCTTGACATTCTATAACTAATGAATACCTGTCTAGGTTAATGCCACCAGAAGAGTAGTCCTTGGATCCTGCTCTGCTCCCATAAAATGAGGATGACTGCAAAGGTAAAAGTCCTATAAAACATAAAAGAAAACTTAATACCTAATTTAGCCACTTGAGTGCATCTGATCATATTACACAATTGGATATTTACATTTAATTCTATTTGTAACACATGCGCATCCAAAAGATTGACAGTGAGGGGAGAGTTACAATAGCAGTGCTCTTCTGCTGCAAACTGCTCAGGGTCCTCTTCTACCTTCTAACCCCTTCCCCCACTCTTTCATTTGAGGTTTTTTTCATTCAAACATGTATATAGTGAAGACATTTTACTCCCAAATCCTTGCTCCCACCCTTTTACCTCTCCTACCAACACCCTTCTTCTCCCAAGAGGTGCCCCCCTACTCTTGTCTTTTGTGTGTGACCCACTTGTTTGTACAGCTTAGCTTTTTATGTCTTACATAGCAGAAGTACTTTTGTTTTGTTTTTTCCAGACAGGGCTTCTCTGTGTAGCTCTGTCTGTCCTGGAACTTGCTCTGTAGCCCAGGCTAGCCTTGAACTCACAGCGATCTGCCTGCCTCTGCCTCCCAAGTGCTGGGATCAAAGGCGTGCGCTATCACCACCTGGCCAAGGAGAAGTTCTCCAACTTTGCCATTTGCTACATCAATTCTTCAGGACCATAGGTAAATAAATTAAACAATTACTGATAGCATAAGTTATAAGTAAATTTATTTTAAAAACAATTCTTTAGTATACATATAATTTTACTATTTATTAAAGATAACAGCAATTTGCATAGTAATGAGATGGCTTATTATGTATTTAATATTTATGTTTGCTCCTTGCTGATTGATTATAATAGCTTAAAACAGCCGGGTGTGGTGGCACATGCCTGTAATTTATGCTTGTTAATTGCTGATTGATTATAATAGTTTAAAACAGCCAGTGTAACAATAATAATCACTTAAAACAAATAAATGGTAGTAGGTGATCTAAATATTAGTATTTCAGAAATATGGCTTATTGGCCAAACGTCTGCCTGTAGGAATCCCAATGATAAGGAGCAACACTGATGACTCTTAACATCAACCACTGTAACCTTCTCATTCAGTCTATGATCTTGGCACTTTTAACATTAAAAGATTAATTCTACACACTGAAATTCAAGAAAAAAATCTGGGTTGTTTTGGAGATAGGGTCTGTGTAGTAGTAGCTGTCCTGGAATTTGCTCACAGGGATCCTCCTACTGCTGCTTCCTAAGTGCATTGTTTCCTATTGTGTGGCTGTTCATCGCTCTCCTTTGAAACACACCTAAGAGAGACCCTCTCCAGAGAATGCTTTGAGGTTCTGGGTTTTAGCTGCTGCTCCAGATTCCCACTACTGTGGTTGCCAGTCACCTTTACTGAATTGCTGGTTTGCTGTTTAACAGGTCGACTGGAATCCTGACAACAAAGAGTGTTATTGCTCCAAGGAACTGAGTCTAAAAAGGTCTGTTTCTACTGTTCCCATTAACCTCTCCTATCTAAGGTAGGTGGGTTGGAAGGGAGGTATAAACATAAAACAGCAGCAGCAACAACAACAACAAAAAACACAAATAAAGTAGGTTTTAAAAAGTTCAAAGCCAGGCTTAATGGCACATGCACACGCCTTTAATCCCAGCACTTGAGAGGCAGAGGCAGAGGCAGGTGGATCTCTGTGAGTTCGAGGCCAGCCTGATATACAGAGTGAGTCCAGGACAGCCAAGGCTACCCAGAAAATCTCTGTCTTGAAAGCCAAAAAAAAAGGAAAGGAAAAAAAAAAAAAAAAAAGTTCAAAGCCTACAGGTGGCACCGAACATGGAGTGGCAATTGTTGGCGTACTTTTTATTTTGCGTTCCTTAAATCCCTTCTTCATCCCAATCCCTTCCAACACCCCAACACCAGATAGGAGAGAAGAAGGTTGATGGGGAGAGCGGACGTAGTTTTTCTTAGCAGCTTCCTGCTGTTCAGAGTTGTCGGGTTCCTTAGGGCAAGTCCAATCCTCGTTTCAGGACATCTCCCACTTCTTGTCAAACAGCAACCTGGAGCAGCAGTGAGGACGCACCAGCAGCTTCTTCGTTCTTGGAGCCCCCAGTCTCTCTGTGGGTCTGGCTTTATCCCCACTGACAAAGACCACAAGCCCCGCTCCCGGCTATGTAGGTATTTCACAGCTGACAAACATCACGCACCCGCTCAGGAGGCAACTATCAGCTGTGGACAAACTGGAGCCGCCCATATCCCACAACTGGGATTAAAACAAAAACATGTTTACATACAACCCAAAACTTCCACAACACTGGATTACCCACTATTTCTGAAAAATGTATAGACATGCTAGTTTAATATATCATATAAACAAATGAGACCTTAAAGACCAAAACTTACCTGATGCTCGGTTTTCTTCTGCCTGTTTCAAACTCAGCTGCTTTTCTCTACTGCTGGTTAAATATTTTCTTGAAGGGTCTGTCATAGCTTTGTTGTTCCTACAGTTAACAATTTTAAATAAATATAGTGAATGTATAAAGATATTCTTAAGGGTCTGGAGAGATGGCTCAGTGGTTAAGAGCACTGACTGCTCTTCCAAAGGACCCAGGTTCAATTCCCAGTACCCACATGGCAGCTCACAACTGTCTGTAACTCCCAAGATCTGACACCCCCACACAGACATACATGCAGGCAAAACACCAATGCACATAAAATAAAAAATAATAATAAAATTAAAAAAAAAGATATTCTTAATTCTCAATGAAATAAGAACTATGAAAATAACCTTTAATTAAGTCAAGAACTACTATACCATGGCTCTAGAAAATTTAAAGAATATTTTCTTTAAAAAAATCAAATAATCAAAGACAGCAAGATGATACATGCTTTTTTTCTTTTTGGTTTTTCAAGACAGGGTCTCTCTATGTAGCCTTGGCTGTCCTGGACTCACTTTGAAGACCAGGCTGGCCTCGAACTCACAGAGATCTGCCTGCTTCTGCCTCCCAAGTGCTGGGATTATAAAGGCGTGTACCACCGCGCCTGGCAATACCTTCCTCCCCCCCCCCTTGGCCAAAAGCAAGATCAAGGGCCAGCCAGCTCAGTAAGTAGAAAGCACTTGCCACAAAAGCTTGATGACCTAAGTATGATCCCAGGTTCTTATAGAGAAGGTAAAGAACCAACTCCTGCAAGTTGTCCTGTGACCTCCACATGTAAGCTGTGGCACGCACATGCACACTCACTCTCAAGCACACACACAAAGTAATAGAATTTAAAATTATTTACCTAAGACAAAAACAATTAAAGATGTAAACTATGCAGTATTAATGCTTTGTAGTTTAAAAATAATAAACCTCAGATGTTCTTATGTCACATATAATTTGAAAGGCTATGTAAAAAATATAAACATTTTAACTTGTACTGTTTAATACATTTATGTACATGAATGCAAATACTTTTTTCTTTTGAGATGGGGTCTCTCTCTCTCAAAACTCTACAGAACTAGCCCTGTAGACGAGGCTGGCCTTGAATTCACAGAGATCCACCTGCATCTGCCTCCCAAGTGGTGAGATTAAAGGTGCATGCCATCGCACTGGGCACAAAGTTAGGAATTTTAAATTTTCAATTCCTGCCTATTATTTCCAAGTACCTGAAAGCAGAGTGTCCACATAAATAAAATATCCAAGTATTTATTGAAATTACTAATTAAGAAGAAATATAATAAATTGAGCTTATAACAGCAATGCTGTTGCTCTGCCCATATTCCCTCTGACTCCATTTTTGTGTCCTCTGTTTCACATCTTCACCCTACAGTCTCTCATTAAGAAATATAGCTAATCCTTGCATTCAAGAGGTGGAGATTAAGAAGTTCAAGGCCTGTCTGGGCTACACAGTGAGTCTGAGAGCAGCATGGGCTGTATAAGACCACTGTGTTTACTTCTCTCTATCCGCTAATGAATTTGGCCCTGTAATTAATTTTCGTTTCCTGAAAGAACAAAACAGAAGTGTTTGTGAATTCTGATCTCTAGCCTAAAAATGTCTTTCAGATTTCTAGTTCCCTGGAATCCTGTCACCACTTTAGGAATAATTCTAGGCTAGCTTGCTAGATGGTGGACAAAACGTGGCCTAATTACTCAAACTGATAGTATCTCCATGGTCAGCTATGAGTGAGGCTATTCAAAGTTTCTCAAGCCATTTACAGACCAGATTCATGGGGTGGGGGTGCTGAGGGGGCAGATCAAAGGGTCTAGGCACAACTGGTTAAGCCAAGTTCAAATAAGCTTAAGTACACAGGGACTATAATTCATAAGTACTTTTGTTGTTGGGTTTTTTGTTTGGTTTGTTTTTTTGAGACAAATGTTCTCTACGTAGCCCTGCTGTCCTAAAGCTCACTATGTAGACCTGGCTGGCTTTGAACTTACAGAGATCCACCTGGCTCTACCTCTCAAATGCTTGGATTAAAGGTGTGCATCACCATGCTAGGGCAACAATACTTTTTAAGATGTAATTTAAAGACACTATGTGGAGTACTATGTTATACAGCAATAGGTAACTGTTACAAGGAATATGGACTAAAACATAACCATGAAGAGTACAGAACTGACCTGCTGCTACGGTAAGTATTGATCTGTTCAAGAGAAAGGTGGCAGGCTAAACCAAGACCACTGAGTGGAGTCACCAGCCCAGAAGAATGAAGCATGTACCTTAGGATTTTAGAGCAACACCACCCTGTGTGCAACAGAAAATTCTAAATTATCTGCGAAGTATGGTAGGACTTAAAAGCCTTCCCAGAGAATGTGGATGTGATTACTAGTCATTAAAGAGCGATGTTACCAGAGGCATTAAGAGCTGGTGCTATCACACCATGAAGCTCTAAAGTCAAAGGGGTGCAGCAGCAAACTCCCCTACCTGGAATTAAGTATATTGAGATTGGGCCAGTGACTCCTTATGATCAACTGAAAGAGTAATAATAAAGTTGAACCCAATATGGGCACTGGTACAAACTGAAAACCAACTAGAACACCAGTGAAGGACTGTGCTCAAAGACGATGGTGAAGAAAAGAATTCTAAGGAGCCTATCTCACCACACCACTGGCTCTGTGCGGACAAAAAGGGTCACACACTACTTACTAGCTGGCAATAAAGGGTTTAGATGGATGATCAGGTGCTGAAAGATTAGCAAGAAATGATGTAAAGAGGAAATACATGGATAAGTGGTACAGAAAGGATAAAAATTTGTTTCACATACTAATTTTTACCAGAAAAACACCCCTGAAAAGACCCTACAAAGCAGCAGGATAACTTTGTCCTTAACTATTCTAATTTTTCTGCCAGAGATCCAATTCAAACAGCTATAGTGACAGAGATGGAATCTATACTATGGATTTCTCCTCATCACTTCCAGCTTTCCACTTAAAACCTCATTTAACCTCACCTAACTCCATAAAAGTCCTAGCTCCAAAACCAACTTTGGGATGTTTGGGGTAAGGGCCTCATCAAATGAACTGGACATAGAGAACAGGATCTAGATGCCTTTCCCTCACTCACCAGAAAGAAGGGGAGGAAGGCTCACACTAAAACAGAAAACATTTGTTGAACTAGGCATGATGATTACATTTGTAATCTCAGCACAACAGGGGGCTGACGAGCTCAAGGACAGTACATACCTATCAAGATCTTGTCTCAAAAACAAAAACAACCAACAAAAAAGCCCAAAGAAAAAAAGAACTATTTATTTCAAGTTCTTCAGCTCCATCCTTTCTCTCAGTGCTGCATCAAAAGGCAGGATAGGAGTTGTGCAGTGGAGTGACAACACCTGAGCAAGTCTCTGAGTTACCAAGACACTTTAAATTCTATTACTTTATAATAGAAATTATCAGAAATTGAATAATGCCGCAAATTTCCCCCTATTAAACAATCCATGTAAGAAGCACTGGTCAAGTGTTCTTAAAGCAACTTACGATGATGAGTCATTTTCCTTAGGATAATCTTCAGTCAGCTCTGATCCAGATAACATTCTCTTTCTTTTTTCAGTGCTATGAAAAATAGATTAAAAACAACAAGACTTTTAAAAAGTTGTAATTTATACCATCAAAAAATTATAAACAGGCCGGGTGGTGCTAGCACACGCCTTTAATCCCAGCACTGAGGAGTCAGAAGCAGATGGGTCACTGTGAATTTGAGGCCAGCCTGGTCTACAAAGTGAGTCCAGGACAGTCAAGGCTACACAGAGAAACCCTGTCTCAAAAACAAACAAACAAACAAACAAACAAACAATCATAAACCAGGGCTGGGAAGAAAACTTAAGATTAGTAAAGTGCTTGATATGTAAACACAAGACCCACGTGGAAAGCTGGAAGTGATGGTTTAATGCATGTCACTGACACAAACTGAAGATAAACACTTGTGATTATACATGAAAAATGTGTGCTAGACTTGCTGCTTTTTCTCCTTGAATTCCTCAAAGTCCCAAAAGACATCTAGAAACAGGTTCTGAGGGACTAATAAGTCTTTCCTACCGGTTTTCCAATAATCCTGATCTAAGAGGTGTTGATGTCAGTGTCAAAGAAGGAACCGTCCGGGTAACAGCCATTCCACTTCCAGCTATAGTCTTAATGGATCCTCTACCAGGATTGCCAAGAACTTTTCGAAATGGAGTATCATCTTTAGTTTCTAAACTTCCTCTTTTTGAAGAGGCCTGTAAGAATAAAATATGACAGTTAAATCTTTGACTTAAGTTAAAATGTATTTTGTTTAAGACAGGATTTCATAAACTTGCTACATTTAGCAGAGGATGGCCTGTCTATAACTTGGCATCTAGCTACCACTTCCTAAGTGCTAGGATTATGAATATGCACCACTCTATCTGCTGTATGTGGTTCAAATGACCAAACCTAAAGCTTCATGCATGCTAGACAAGTCTTCTACCAACTGAGCTACATCATCAGCACAATTATAGATTTTTAAACCAGTAATTCTTTTGCAGAGTTAAAAAAAAATACAACCAAGGATTTATTTTTAGTCTATTCCCTTTGGTACAAGATTCACTGTATGAGGGTATATCTCTGTGTGTGATGCTCAGCACCTACAAATATGTGTATAAATGCTCTCCAGGAGATTCTATGATTAAATCAAATGTGTTTGTTTATGATTTTGAGAAAGAATATTGCTCTATAGTCTAAGCTAGCCTAGAACTCACCATTATCTTGTCTTGGCCTCAAGTACCGGGTTTATAGACATTCACAGTAACATCTAACTCTACCACAGTATTCTTTTAAACATAAAACTCCTGGGCCTGATGAAATGATTCAGGGTCTAAAAGCACTTGCCATGTTAGCCTAGTGTTTCTAGCAGAACAGTGCACAGTGCACACCAGCAAGCCCTTTTTGTATGTGCTATCTCAGAACTTCTAAGAAGTTGGTGCTGCCTCCATTTTACAGATAGGTACTGATGCTCAGGAAAAGTAAGGAGCTTCACCAATGACCCATGCCTGGAAGTAGCAGTACTACATGCTGGGTTTTATAACCAGAAATCCTTGGTTCTAAAAACTACACTGTGGTCTATTCTGATGACTGTGGGACATCAAACAATAGTTAAGTAAAACTATATTAACTGTTTAGCAAAACTATGTCCCATGGTAAAATTGAATTTTAAGACAGGCATCAGTGGGTGCATGCCTTCAGTCACAGCACTTGGGAGGCAGAGGCAGACAGTTCTCTTGAGTTTGAAGCCAGCTTGGTCTACAGAGCTAGTTCTAGGATAGCCAGGGATACACAGAGAAACCCTGTCTCAAAAAACAAAACAAAACAGCCAAAAAGCTAAAATTGTGATAAAACTTAGAAACTTTTTATAAAAACATAGATTCAGGTCCATACTACGTAACCACTTAGTACATCTGTGCTAATGGATTCTTTAAAAAGTAAGGAAGATTTAAATGAACATACCTGATTGTCTGAATAAGAAAGCTGTCTGTTAGCTTCCTTCTGAGAGGCTCTGCTGCCCAGAATAGCTCCAAAACTACCAGACCCTTGAGATGGTTTCATAGCTGGTGGACAAAAATGAATAAACCACCACTTAACATAATAAAAATATTCATCATTGTTATTGTTATATAATAATACAGAATTTAAGTAATAACAGAAAAAAGATAAAACAACCAATTCTGATAGACTGTGCACTGAGATATATAATAACATTTATGGATAAAAGCTTTAGTAAAATAAAAGAATGACACAAAAAGGTGAGACCATTTAACAATGTAAGAACTTACAAGACAAAAAAAAAAGCTAGAAATTCTCATAGATTTTCTAATAGTATGGAATGAATACTTACACTAATGTCAAAAACATATCAGAAACTTTTATACCTTTTTTTTTTTAAATTACATTTTGTTTGTTTTGTATTATTTGTGTGTTTGTGTAGGCACATGTCACTAAGCTTAAACAATTTCTAAAACCCTTATGATGGGAGGAAAGAACTGACTTCCAAAATTGTCTTTACATGTGTGTGCACACTGTGGCATGGCTAGTGGATTCATACACCTTCCTACAAAATAAATAAACCAAAAAATGTTTTTAGTTAAAAAAAAAAAAAAATTACCAAACAGAACAGTTTCTACTCCAAAGAAAACCATACTCATTTAGAAAGTTCAAGGTACTCTACAAATATGGAAGGGTATAATGCTTTTTATTTTACTTTCCTCATGCAGCTATCAAATTCATAGTAAGAATTTTAAGTTAAGAGGCAGGTGGCTTGGTGGGTAGGAGCACATGCTTCTTGCAAAGGACCAGGGTTTGATTCCCAGCACACATATGATGGTTCACAACCATCAGTATCCTGTTCCAGGGGATCCAATGCCTTCTCTGACTTACACAGGCACCAAGCACACATGTATTGTACATATATACATGTGGGTAAAACACACATAGAATAAAATGAATAAATCTAAAAAGGAAATCAAGTTTAATTTGAGCATTTTTTTCATGCTTAAGGTTCATCTACTTCCTGAACTCATTTTTTCTAATTCTCTCCTGAGTTCTCTTTCTCCTATTAACTTATATAATGGCTTTTTGTTTCATAATGATATTAACATTATGCCATATAGGAGAACAAGTTTAAGCAGAGCCTCCACAATTGACCAAGACAGTATTTCAAAATGCTAATGATATTAATATCTTATCATGTGTGGCTGAGCATAGAGTGCTTGCCTACTATCTATGAGGCTCTGGGTTCAATGCCCAGAACCTCAAAAAGAAATTACTGTGACATTACTCTAACTAATGTTTTGTAATTTTTTTTTGGCCATGGATATCATCTAAACATTATATAGAGTTTAAGCTAGCAATCATTTTCTCTATCCAGAGGTTGCTAGAATTCACTCTTCTCCTTAAGTCACAATTCTATCATTTTATTTTTACCCTCAAATCTATGATTCAAACTCTACTTAAATGAAAGAAAAGTATCTAGTGTTACTTCTTAAAAACTTAACAGGGAGCTGGAGAGATGGCTCAGTGGTTAAGAGCACTGTCTGTTCTTCCAGAGGCCTTGGGTTCTAGTCCCAGCAGCAAACCATGAATAATTTGATCTGATGCCCTCTTCTGGCATGCAGGTGTCCATGCAGATAGAGCACTCATATACATAAAAATCAATCAATCAAAAAATTTTAAAAACTTAGTTATTTATCTTGTACACAGATAATGCTACCAATGTCAATTCTTTTCTGCTCCAGTAATTATTTTCTAACACCCTTTCTTCTATTTTTATTTTATGCATTGTTGTTGTGGAGAGGGTTGAAGGCAGTATTCCTATACAGTCCAGGATGGCCAGCACTTACTATCTTATCTGTAGCTTAGACTGGCCTTGAACTTACAATGCTCCTGTTCCCACCTTCTCAATGAAGGGATGACAGTTGTGTCACCAGGCCCAGTTATATTTTTCAAGGTATTTTTACATTCGTTATCTAATACTAGTACTTAGTTGTGCATCAAGGCCACTAAACCTAAAAGTGTAAAATGATTTGGCCAAAATCAAAGAGTATGTAGCACTAAGCTCACAGCTAATTAAAAACAGCAGCAATGACCTACTCAGTCTCTTACATGCATTTATCAGCTTTCAGTCCTTTAAAAGCCTGGTGTGGTGGTACATGCCTATAATTCAAGCTATTTGAGAGGCTCAGGTAAGACAGTTTAAAGCCAGCCTAGACACCTTAGCCTGACCCTATCTCAAAATAAAAAAAACAATAGAGCAAGATATGTAGCTTAATGATAAAGTATTTGCATAGCATGAGAAAGATGCTTGGTCACCTGTGAGTATAAAATGCTTTCCTCTCAATGCATTTAAAGATAGGGTTTGCTACACTCATCTTTTTTTTTTTTTTTTTAAACATGTCAATTTTTTGAGGGGAGTTATTCTGTTTTCTTTTTCCTTCTTCTTTTTTTTGGGGGGTGGGTCTCAAGATAGGGTTTCTCTTGTAGCCCTGTCCTATACTCACTTTGTAGACCAGGCTAGCCTCGAACTCACAGAGATCTGCCTGCTTCTGCCTCCTGAGTGCTGGGATTAAAGGCATGCCCCACCTTGCCCAGCCTTGTGGTTTTCTATTTAGTAATTAGTCATATATTCATGCCACCAATCTTGAACTATGTTAAGTAAGTATTAACAATACTGAGTACAAGTAGGGTATGATGGCAAACACCAGTCTATTCATGTTACATTTAACTTAAAAAAACAGATAAAAGTAACCAGGGAATAGAGATATTTACTTCTTCCTTTTCAATTTGACACCTATTTATTTCTTCATTGCCCTGTTGTTCTGGCAACATTTCAAGTGCTATATTGAACAGAAGTGGCATTGTCATTGATTTTAGAGAAAAATGTGGTTTATTATATAGTTCAATTTTCATTCTGCACTATTCTTATATTCCAGGAATAAATATAGCATAATTCTTGCATTGTGCCACTTAATTCAGCCCAATAGCACTTAGCTGAGCATTTTTCCATCAGTATTCATCAGGAATATTGGTATGTAGCATCATAATTGTTCGTCTCATATAGCTTAGGCTGGCCTGAGCTCATAATAGTCTCATATAGCTCCTGTTGCTCAGGATGACCTTCAACTTAGGATCCTCTTGCCTCTATTCAAGTGTTGGGATTACATGCATGCCCACCATAGCTGGTTTCTGTGTACTGAGCTGTTAGCGATCAACTCCAGAGCCTTGTGCATGCTAGGCAAACACTCTACCAAAGGAGCCCCATTCCTAGGCCATAATCACCATATTCCTTTATAACTGTTAATTTCAAGCTCATAAGATGATTGGTGCTTACCTGCATGAAGTCTGTTTTGATGGACTGCATCTAGAAACAATCTCATTTCCTCTGCATCCTTACTTGGTACTTTGTCAATAGACAAGAAGCTGTTATCTTGTAAAGTCAACATTAGGCGACTTTGTTTTGTTCCACTAGGTCGTAGTACCACATTTTTAATGTTATGACTTAGCTAAAAAAAGACAATGATAAATTATCTTTCCACCCAAAATATATAACAAATTATAATTAAGTTGTATAAAAACTGCTGATCTACATACATTTCAATTTACCTTTCTGTCTTCTTCCAAAATAGGAATTTCTTTTTTTTGATAAATTTAACTCAAATATATATCCTTTGTTTTAAAAAAAAATTATCGTTTAATTATATGGATGCTTGCGTGTCTGAGCGTGGGTATGTATTGGTCATCTATGGAAGCCAGAAGGCATTGTATCTCCTGAAGCTGGAGTTCAATGTAGTCATGAGAGTGCTGTGAATTGAACGGGGTCCTTGACAACAGAAGTATATGCTGATAACTGCTGGACTGTTTTTTCTAGCCTGAAATTAATCTTTACATACATACATACACACATACACA
>OU015743.1:33086495-33097222 GCA_907169655.1 Acomys percivali
ACACACACACACACACACACACACAAAGATAGGGTCCCACTATATAGTTTAGTTGGCCTGGAACTCACTATGTACATCAGGCTGGTCTCTAAGCTAACAGTGCTCTTAATGACCAAGCCTCTGCCTCCTGAGTGCTAGAACTAAATAAGTATGTGTGCCATCATGCCCAGTTCACATACAGCTTTTCAAACCAACTTTTATTACATTTTATTCATTTTGTGAGTTTTTGGGGTGAGGGGTGTCACACCAAGCCGATGGAGGTCAGAGGACAATCTGGTAACTGGTTTTCCCTCCACCATGTGGTTTGTACTTTTATCCTCTCAGTCGTCTCTCTGATCTTTGTTTTGATATTCCACTACATAACTTAGGCCAGCCTAAACCCACTACACAGTGAAGCCCAGTCTGGGCCCTGCTCTTCCTGTCTCAAGCTCTGTCTCCAGAGTGCGGAAATTACAAGCATATATCACTGCCATACTAGGATAGAATATATATGATATACAAAAGCATTTACTTTCACAGTTCAAAGTATAAACAAATGGAAAGTTTATTTTAACCAAACTTAAGCATAAAAATTTAAATATATTTCTTTCAAAACTAATTAATAGGGGTTGGAGAGATGGCTCAGAGGTTAAGAGGTTAAGAGCATTGACTGTTTTTCCAGAGGTCCCAGCAACCACATGGTGACTCACAACCATCTATAATGAGATCTGATGCCCTCTTCCGGCACGCAGGTGTACATGCAGATAAAGCATTCATATACATAAAATAAATAAAATCTTTTTTTAAACTAATAAAATATAAATTTTAATATATTTTATTTTTATGTGTATGTCATAAGTAATAAAGAACCTTCCATTTTTTACAGTTAGAAGAAGATAGCTAAAAAGAACACTTGAACAATCATCTATTAAAGACCATGACATATGACAGGATTATTGGGACATAGATATTGAGTTTTAGAAGACACTAAAAAAATCCCATTAAACAAATCTAGCAATTACTTCAAAGAAAAAAAATAAAAGGATCAACTAAGATCACTAATTTTTTAACGTATGTGATATTAGTAATTGAGTCCAAGGTTCTAAGTACTCTAGACAAGCTACCACTGAGCTTATATTTAACCCCAGGTTTTCCTGGTTTCCTAGACAGGTTCTCATGGCCATATCACAGGCCTGGCCAGCCTTGCATTAAAACTACTACAGGCTCAACCTTAAAGTGCTGGGATCATAGGAATGCCCATAGGAGTGTGCCACCAAACCTAGCCTAATAGGGCTTCGTTTATTGCTGTTTCTCTTGTTTTCTTTTTGGGAGGTGGATTGTACTTTACAGTTCATGCTATTTTTTTGAGACAGGATTTCATATAATCCAAGCTGGTCTCAAACTTGTTATATGGCCCAAGATAACAATGAAATGCTGATCTTCCTGCCTGCACCTCGCAAGTGTTAGTATTATAGATATACATCACTATTCATGGCTGCTCAGGTATCTTTTGAAGTATTTGGTACCTAAACCACTCTAAGTGCTTTCCCACCAACTTTCTCTGCAACAACGGTGACTCCTTTCCTAATCTTTATTAAACCCAACAATACTGCTGAGTAATTTATGAAACAGGCATATAAAAATACTAGTGTCCTGGAAATAAGAAGCCTTGCAGGGGCATTTTACTACAACTATGATACAGTGTGGCTATTTACTAAAGATTTCACTAAGGAACCACTCCAAGTCACAATCTGTAATACCTGAAATATCCTTGGAATTCCTCCAGTGTTGTAGTGAACTATTAGGCTGACTTTATTGTCTTTTTCCACAATTTCAAAGGATCCTTCTTTCCATTTTGTAATCCCAGTCTGCATACTTCGAATCCTGATAGGACCATATATCTTCAGAGGAGACATATTTTCTTTAAAAATAAATTGCTTTTAACCAATTAAAAAGCAAAAATATATGTTCACCTGACAGATTCTAAAGAAGAAAAATACAAGTTACAAGTGATTATAAATAGAGTTTTAAAGAAAATAACTTAATGAACCATCTTCTATCTTCCTCCATTTCAACAAATCTCTATGATGCATCCTCATCCTCAGTTAAAGCACACAGATAATACAGTACATGCTCACTTCTTTGTATCTATTAGGACTGAAAACCACACAGTATCCAGCACCATTCATAAATTGGCTGATATAGCAATTAGAAATAAGAAAGATTCCATTCTCAATTTAGTTGACATTAGCATTGAAGTACTGATTCTTCTCTTTCTATATAATAGTCTAAATTTCAATTTTAAGTTAAAAAATCAAGTCAACTGATTCTATTCCTTAGAATATGGAGTTTCACTCCTATATCACTTCGTCAGAAGCAAGTATATCCACATGTACATCAGACACCAAATGAATTTTAAAAATTAGGAATAAACAAATTAATTCAACATTCAGAATTACATTAGGGAAAAAGATCATTTAATCTTTAAAGAAAAAAAAAAATCTTACTTCTTCCCTAAGAATCACCCAATACTCAGCATTACCATTTCTAAAAAGCAACTTAGCTTTAGACAAATATTCAAGTTTGAGAATGAGTTATTTTCTTTTGTGAATGTGTATGATGCGAGTACATGTACAGCAGTTGTCTGAGACAAGGTCCCTTTTGTTCACTGCTGCATCCCCCAAGCTAGCTAACCCATAGGCTTCCAATGACTGTCTCTGCTTCCTCCCTCCTGTCTGAGTATGCTGGGCTTCCAGTCAGGTAAGTACTCTGTCCAGGTTTTGAGTGGGTTCTGGGGATTCAAACTCAGGTCATTAGGCTTGGTCACTGAGTATTTTACCTGCGGAATCATCTCCCTAACCCCTCAACTGAACTAATACTTATAAATGACTTATAATAACCAATAATAGGATATCTAATACCCTTCAACTAGCTTTGCCAAAAGTCAGCAAATAAAATTATAGTAATAGATGTTTTCAAATAGTACTGCATTTATAAATGTGCAAATATCTAAAATTGCTAAGCCAAATTTTTTATATATTTTCAATTTCTAAAACAGTGTCTCTAAAATGGACTCTTGCTTATATGTTATAAAATAAAAATGAACACTGTTACTGCCTAAATGGCTCTACTGGAAAACAAAGCAAAAATGGTATTAAAGAGAGATTAGGCCTAGAATTGGGACCCAATTCTGTCACTAACTTGTAACTTCTTTCTCTGATATTAGTGCTGTCAACATAAGTGCAACAGCAAACAATACAATGTTGAGCGGATTAAAATAACACATGTATTGAGCTGATAGTACTATTAACATTTATGGAGTTAACGTCTATGTGCTGAATTATTCCTTCTCTATAATATCTCTTTTCCAAAGTCAATAAATCAGATATTAACACAAATTACAAATCAACTGTCTATACGGTCCAAGTAGGTAAGAGAAATAACTTAGATAAAACATGTTCAAATGCAAATGCTATCAAATCTAGCCAACTATTAGCACATGAACCTAGATTTGCCAGATCACCTTCTTTTCCTCTTTCACAAAAACGAACTTTAATTTACTTTCTTTTCTTTCTTTTGTTTTTTTTGTTTTGTTTTGTTTTTGTTTTTGTTTTTTTTCGAGACATGGTTTCTCTGTGTAGCCTTGGCTGTCCTAGACTCACTTTGTAGACCAGGCTGGCCTAGAACTCACAGCGATCAGCCTGCCTCTGCCTCCCGAGTGCTGGGATTAAATGCATGCACCACCACGCCGGGCCTCTAATTTACTTTCAAAAGCTACAAATAAAACAAAACTCACCTGCAGGCAGGAGACAACTAGTCTGGGGTCTTCTAGTTCAAAGCCTAAAGTTACTACAGAGAAAATAACTAGGAATTAAAAAAGAAATTTAAAACATTTTGAGAGTTAGTATTTCTATGCATCTTAAGTTCTTCATTTGTATTTATTCACACCTTCAAAAATTTCTGAGGGTCAACTGTGGCCAGATTTAAATATTAGCAATTTATTAAATATATAAATTAAAAGTAATAAAGTTTTTTACTACTTATAGACCTGCCAGTTCATGTGACATTTTGCTCAGACTAATAACTTTACAGAAACCTGAAGAGCAACTTGCACTTGTAATACATTTTAGCAAGTGTTTGTGGCTCTATTGTTTGTACAAGTCCTTGAGATTTTTTTTCCATTTTGTTTATCAAACTTAAAAAGGATCTGTTGTTCCTCTCCTACGCCAGCTTCCCAAGCTAGAATCACTAGTTTTGACCTTCTTGTATATTTTAGTTTTGGACTAGAAATGGAAGGTCAGAACTCTGTGAATTCTAACTCCATATACCTTTTTGAGGTAACTTTCTAAGTAAACTACAAATCAAATAGAATCACTATCCATCTTAGTATTATTCAATAGCCTCATAATAAAGCACAAGCTTATTAATTAACATGATATCAAAGCCCCATGGTTCAGGCCTCGATTATCTATTCGCAACAAATGTCCCCTCAATCTAGCCATCTCAAGTAAAAGTTTTTCCCAAAAGCCATGTAATCTCATGACACTGAATCTTTACACACTGTGGTCATGTTGTTTATCCATTTGTTTCTACCTATTGGAAGACAGGGGATATATTTTTTTATTCTCATTAAGTATCATTGTTCAAACATAATGAACAAGCCAGGCATGGTGGTACACACCTTTAGTCCCAGCACTTGGGAGGAAGAGGAATAAAGATTTCTGTGAACTTAAGGCAAGTCTAACCTATACAGCAAGTAGCAGATCAAAGATATATAGAAAATCCATCCCATAAAAGGTTATAGGTCTTATCTTTTGTTTTCATCTTTCCTTATACTTTTCCTTGGAAAAAAAATTTTTTTATTTAGGTTTTTCAAGACAGGGTTTCTCTGTGTATCCTTGGCTGGTCCTCAAACTCACAGCGATCCTCCAGCCTCTGCTGCCAGAGTGCTGGGATTAAAGGCAAGCGCCACTACGCCAAGAGACTGAAAAAAGTTTCATGTCTCACCAAATTCTTTCATTTTTCTTTATATCTCATTATTGGTTATGGTGCCAAAAGGAAATATAAAGCACAATTAATTATCTTGGTGTTTACCCTATTAAATATTATTATTAAATAACTTATAGATAAAATTTCAAGTTTACTAAAGCACACAAGAAAAATTTTAAATCTTACTTTTATGTAATTCTAAGTGCAAATTTTGGTTATGAGTATGAAATTTTACTTCTTAACTTCGTATGTTGAACATTTTCTTACAACTTTGCATTCTTCTAATTAAAAACAAAAACAAAGAGTCAGCATGGTGGCCTTTAATCCCCACACTCAAGACACAGGCAGGCGGATCTCTGTGAGTTCAAGGAGATCTTGGTTTACAAAGTGAGTCCAGTACAGCCAGGGTTACACAGAGAAACCTTGTCTTAAAAAAACAAAACAATACCACCACCAAACCCCAAACAAAACAAAACAAAACCTTGAAAGATACAGAACATAAAATTAGAGAATAAGTACAATAAAACTTTAATATGCTCAGTATCTTCTTTTGTACTAAGTAAAGGAACAATATCCACTTCTGAACATTCACCACCTTATCAGGGCTTGCCCTACTTGCTTAAGGGAGAAAGTTTCTTTTTTCATTCTGAGGTACATACAGAAACAATTAAAAGCTTTTTTTGAGACAGGGACTTACACTGTAGCACTGTTTGGTCTAGAACTCACTGTATAATACACTGGCTTCAAACTCATAGCAATTCTCCTGTCTCAGGCCCCCAAGTGCTGGGATTAGGAGAGTGAGCCACTACCCAGCAATAGTTAAACTTCCTGTGAACAGGAGACAAAGATTCCTTGAACTCTAGCACTAATTCTTATCAAAGTAATATTAGTAAAGCAAAAGAAAAGTTAAACTTTTTTAAAAATTAAAAGTATGTTAAAAATTCTTTTTTCTAAACTATTTCACAATCGATTACTATCTAAATTTGAGCATTCCATGCAAGCTCATACTTCAAGCTATGTGGGCATTTTGTGTTCATATACTTATATGCATACATGTTGGGCATTCTATGATAAAGCATGCTAAAACATAAGAGTATAATTACACAGTAAACAAAAAACTATCAATTCTTGAGCCTGGTGTGGTGGCAGACACCTTTAATTCCAGGCAGAGGCAGGAGGATCTTTGTGAGTTCTAGGCCAGCCTGGTCTAAAAAGTGAGTCTAGGATAGCCAGGACTACAGGAGAAACCCTCTCAAAAAACAAAACAAACACACAAAAAATCAATTCTTGCCTATTTACATAATACTGGAAGCAAAGAACCAAAACAAAAACAATACTTACTTTTCAGTGACCTTTATTGAAAAATTCCACATAATAATAATTCACCTTTATTCTGCTTCTTGTGCCAAAAGCAACATCCTTTTCTTGAGAAACTATTCATATTCTTCAGCTCTATCAGAGGCCACTTCAGGAGTCATCAACTCAGCTAAAGAAAACATAAGTGTGCTTTAAAAAGTTTCAACCTATGATAGAAAATGAATCATATATGTAAAAGAGACTCATTTAATGACTGCTCTTATTGAAAATATTTAAAGTGCAACACATTACCCCTCACAAAATAGGGATGTGCCCTAGCATAGAATGAGGAACTGTAGGAAAAGGCTGCAAGTCCACCACCCTGTGTCTTGCTTTTATTTATTGCTGCTAGATTTTGAAACTAAGTCAGTGAAAAAGTACATCCTTTGTTGACTTTAGAAACATTGTTACATCATAACTGTCTTAAAGGCTGCTTCTAAGGTATGTTCATCCGTTTTTTTAACGGTATCTTCCACAAACTTGAATACAACAATATCCATTTTTACTTCATCTTCATTTAGAAAAAAGTCTACTGATTTACTCCAGTTAGAAGACACTGTGGCAGGAGACACAATGTGAAAATAACAAAATGCATGACCAGCTATTGTTCCTTGATTTCCCTATGTGTTTTGAAACGGTTTCTCTGTATAGACCCTGCTGTCCTGGACTTACTTTATAGACTAGGCTGGCCTTGAACTGGAAGAGCTCTGCTTGTCTCTGACTCCAGAGTGCTGGGACTAAAGGCCTGTACCACCACACCTGGCCTGATTTCCCTATGTTTATCCTTTCTATCATCATTCAGGCAAGAAGTCTTACTATCAGCCTTGAGCTCTTTCTCACCTATGCAACACCCAATCTTTTCAAAAGCGCTTCCCTAATTCAGAAACTTATCTCTTTGGGACAAAGGTATGGCTCAGTTGGTAGGGTACTTGCATGAAACCCTGGATTTGATCCTCAGCACAGAATTAACTGGCTTGCCTCTCATCTCAGTACTTGGGAGGTAGAGGCTGGATGATCTTCAGACACACAAGTTTCAAAGCCAGCCTGAACTACATGAAAGCCTGCCTCAAAATAAATGTTAATCAATTAAAATATTCATTTATTGCTGGGCATGGTGGTGCACACCTTTAATCCCAGCACTCAGAGGCGGAGGCAGAGGCAGGTGGATCGCTGTGAGTTCGAGGCCAACCTGGTCTACAAAGCAAGTTCAGGATAGCTAATGCTACACAGAGACCCTGTCTCGAGAAAAAAGCAAAACAAACAAAAAGCCACTTTCTTTGCCATCATCCCACCCAATAAGTATAATGCATTTACTAAGATAGGGCTAAGTATCAAACACTTTCATTTAATATTAATAACTTAGAGGATAGGATTTATCACTGTATCTTACACATAAAGGAAACAGGCTTTCAGATTTTAAGATATTAATGCAGGGGCTCTAGAGTGATGGCTCAGTAGTCAAGATTACTTGTTGCTCTTGAAAAGGATCTGGTTTTGACTCCCAGCATCCACACGGTGGCCTACCACCATCCCTAACTCCAGTTCTAGGGTATCAGACATTCTCTTCTCACCTCCACAGGCACCTGGCACAGATGTGGTATATGTACATATGTTCAGGAAAAGCACACATATAAAAATAAACAAATTTTCAAAAGAAAAGAAAGAGCAGGGCAGTGGTGGTGCACACCTTTAATTCCCACACTTAGAAGGCAGAAACAGGTGGATCTCAGGGTTTCAAGCCAGACTGGTCTACATAGTGAGTTTCAGGACAGTCAGGGCTGCAGAGAAACTCTTGTGTCCCTCTCTCTCTGGTTTTGTTTTTTGAAACAGGATCTCACATAGCATAAGCTTGCTTTGAACTATGTAGGTGGAAGCTGACTTTGAATTACTGTTCCTCCTACTTCCACTCTTCAAGTGTGGGGATTACAGGCATAATCCCACTACACCTGGCTGGAGCCCAATTCCCCCCACCCTCCAACCCAGACAAGGTTTCTCTGTGTAGCCTTGGCTGTTCTGGACTCGCTTTGTAGGACAAGCTGGCCTCGAACTCAGTGATTCGCCTGCCTTGGCCTCCTGAGTGCTGGGATTAATGGCGTGCACACCATGCCCAGCGGTGGAATCTAAACTTTATTTTTAATTTATTACTTATAGAGTACTCTGCCCCCATGTGTGCCTCTACGCCAGTGGAGGGCACCAGATCTCATTATAGATGGTTGTAAACTGGGAATTGAACTCAGGACCGTTGGGTTTTTTTTTGTTTTGTTTTTGTTTGTTTGTTTGTTTGTTTGTTTTTTGAGATAGGTTTCTCTGGGTAGCCTTGAACTCAGAGTGATCCACCTGCCTCTGCCTCCCAAATGCTGGGATTAAAGGCGTGCAAATTTAGGACCTTTGGAAAAACAGACAGTGCTCTTAACCTCTGAGCCATCTCTCCAGCCCCCAGAACCCAATTTTTTTTTTTTTTTTTTTTTTTTTTTTTGGTTTTTTGAGACAGGGTTTCTCTGTGTAGCCTTGGCTGTCCTAGACTCGCTTTGTAACCAGGCTGGCCTCGAACTCAGTGATCCGCCTGCCTCTGCCTCCTGAGTGCTGGGATTAAAGGCGTGCTCCACCACGCCCAGCTCAGAACCCTAATTTTTAACCACTACCACAGTTCATCATCATCAATGAATTGTGTGAGTCACTTCCCAGTCACCATTCTCAAGGGATTTTTTCCCATCAATGAATCCATTTCTAGAATAGTCTTTCTAAAGAACCCTTCCTTTTATTTCTTAAGAACTAAAGTCCACATTAGTTGTTTTTATAGCCTTCTCCCCCAGTCAGGGAGGCACATGATACATAGACACAAGAACTTAGGTACGATCCTGGTATGTTCCAACAAAATAAACAGTAAGTGCTAAGTACATGTTACTAATACTGCTAATTCCACTGCATTGTAAACATTTGGGGTTGGGGGGGCGGTTAGGGGTTCCAGACAGGATTTCTCTGTGTTAAGAGCCCTGGCTGTCCTGGAATCACTTTGTAGACCAGGCTGGCCTTGAACTCATGGAGAATCACCTGCCTCTACCTCCTGAGTGCTGGGATTACAGGCATGCACCACCACGCTTGGCTCATTATAAACATTTTTACTTGCTCACTACAAACTAGAAAATAAAACCAACTGTTTGTGTTTGACATCTGTACACTTTAATTTTTTATGATTCTCAGTATGAACTCTTTAAGTCCTAAAACATGTTATTAAGCTTTAATATTGACTTCCTTATCTTCCAAGAACCATTTTATCTATTTGTAGAAACGTCATCTTTTTTAGTCTCAATTTAACCTGTTGCTAAAATATATAAACCACTCTACTGATTTCCAAAGACTTTCTTTCACAACATCATCATAAGACAGAGGCTTTAAGAATAGTCCTGTAAGCTGGGCAGTGGTGGCGCACACCTTTGATCCCAGAACTCGGGAGGCAAGGGTAGCCAGGGCTACACAGAGAAACCCTGAATCTGAAAAACAAACAAACAAAAAGAATAGGCCAGCAGGTAAAGGCACTAGCTGCCCAAGCCTGGTGACATGAATTTGATCCCTTGATCCAACATTGAAAAGATCGAACCCACTCCAGAAAGATGTCTTCTGACTACCTCAACACACATGCCATGTTGGGTACACATGCACCCAACCCACAGAGACACCACACCAGCAATATAACTTTTCAAAATACATAAAGCAAATATACACCACAGCACTTGGGAGACAGAGGCAGGTGGATCTCTGTGAGTTCCAGGACAGCCTGGTCTACAGAGTGAGTTCAGGATGGTCAGAAATGTTATACAAAGAAATCCTGTCTTGGGGTGGGGGGGTGGAGAGAAACACACACACACACACACACACACACACACACACAAAGAAGATAAAGTTAATTGTCATAATGTAAAGAAATTTTTTTTCTGGATAAGACTTATCTCTAACTTAAAAAAGAAAACATGTACCTTCATTAGACTGTCTGAAATCAGAATGGTTTGATAACACAGGAATAAGTTAAAAAAAAAAAAAATCTTCAAATGGAGACCGTTTGTTGTTCTTCACCCCTGCTCATTTTACAACAGGGTCCAGGCTTCCAGCGTGCTAAGCAAGCGCCCTGCAGCTGAACACATTCCTACCAGTTTTCCTTTGCTGTGTCCTTTGAGAATGATGTGTCTGTTTTAAGAATATCGGAAAACTAATGCTTACAAAACATAAGATGGTTCTAACAGCATCTTAGATTTTACATAATTATAATCTTATGCAATTTCCAATTTGAGTCATTTAACCAATTCTTGAGAAATGAACATGAAAGTGAGTCATTTATTTTTTTTATTTATTTATTTACTGTGTGTGTGTGTGTGTGTGTGTGTGTGTGTGTGTGTGTGTGTGTGTGT
>OU015743.1:33097232-33149391 GCA_907169655.1 Acomys percivali
TGTGTGTGTGTGTGTGTGTGTGTGTGTGTGTGTGTGTGTGTGTGTGTAAGAGATCAGTTGTATTCTCAGGACAGGGTTCTGCCTAAAGTCGCTTTTGTATGACCTGGGGGTCAAGAATAGAAAGAAAAAAATTCAAGAATGCGTCTCTGAGAAAGTATTACTTAAGCTGAAAATTAAGGCATACGTTGATTGAAGAATGGTAGTGCTGAAACAATCCAGATAAACAGTGTATGTAAAAGCCCTAAACTAGAAATGTTGTGTCTACACAAATTAAATCAGTGTGGTTGGAGGTTAGTTAAGAGAAAGGAAGAGGTCAGAAGGTGAAAGTAACAAAGTAGGCAAGAACCAAGCTATGTAGAATCTTGTTATTCTGAATTTTTTTCCTTTCTTTTTTTCTTCTGTGTTTTAAGAGAAGGTCTTCTATCCTAGGCTGGTATATCTGAGGAGGACTTTGAACTCCTGCTCCTCCTGTCTCTATTTGTTTTATGTAGTGCTGGAGCTCAGTCCCAGGGACATGTGCATGTTAGGCAAGAATTCCAGCAACTGAACTATATCCCCAGAAAGAGATTTTAAATGTTATCTTAAAGTAATAAGCACCTTGGCAATGGGAAAGTCACCGAAAGGTTTCAAGCAAAGAAATTATATGTTATTTGGATGAAAGGAGAAATGGAGTGGTGAGTTTGAGAAGAAGAGAAAACAAGAATTAAAACAAAAAAAAAAAAGAAAAGAAAAGAAAACAGGTAGATCAGGAAGGAAAGTAGTGTTAAACTTATAATTACAATAATTCATTCGCAAGGGCTGGAGAGATGGCTCAGAGGTTAAGGGCACTGACTGCTCTTCTAGAGGTCCTGAGTTCAATTCCCAGCAACTATATGGTGGCTCACAACCATCCATAATGTGATCTAATGTCCTCTTCTATCATGCAGGCAAAGCACTGTATACATAATAAATAAATCTTATAAAAATATTAAAAAAATAATTCTTATTTGCTGTTTCTGTGTGTTAGTGCTTATGGAACTCCTAATAATCAGCCAGGCATGGTGGTGCATGCCTTTAATCCCAACACTCAAGAGGCAGAGGCAGGCAAATCGCTAAGAGTTTGAGGCCAGCCTGGTCTACAAAGTGAGTCCAGGATATGAACACATCAGGTGAAGAAATCAAGAATGCCTCTCAAGCTTCTACCAAGCGTAACTGAACAAATAGACATGTCACATCAAAATGGATATTCCACTTACGGAAATGGACATTGGCAGGGAGAGAATTTGGGTATAGAGAGAAAGAGCAAGACTCTAGTTTTGAGCTGGGTGTGGGTTGCACATTCCTTTAATCCCAGCACTAGGGAGGCAGAGGCAGGTGGATTACTTTGAGTTTGAGGCCAGCCTGATCTACAAAGTGAGTCTGGGACAGCCAAGGCTAACACGGAGACACCTTGTCTAGGAAAACAACAAACAACAACAAAAATTCAAAAGACTCTAGTTTTTAGATTCCTAATGGGAAAAAAAAAATCAAGTTAAAATGTTAAGCAGTGGGTTCTTTGAATATGGAGCTAAAAACAAAAATTGTCAAGTTATCAATATATAGTGGATCTTTTTTTTTTTTTTTTTTTTTTTTCTGAGACAGGGTTTCTTTGTTACACAGAACCCTGGCTATCCTGGACTCTTTTTGTAAACCAGGCTGGCCTTGAACTCAAGAAATCCACCTGCCTCTGCCTCCCAAAGTGCTGGGGTTAGAGGCATGAGCCACCATGCCCATCCACATAGTGGAAGTTAAAGCTTACAGAAGGATGGAAGGGAAACAGAAGAGAACCCCAGTCCAAAAATCCGTATCATTTTACCCCATCAAAATTTCTCACCAAGACAACTGATTACTTCTGTCACTGGGTTTTTCAATCTTTCATTTACCTTGTGCCTATATGCAACACTGGTCTTTCATCTCCTTATCCACTCTATCCGTTATTAAACCGTCAAGCATCTCTTAACGCTACCCAAGTACCCTTCTTTTCCTTCTAGCGCCTCCTCTCCGAACTGGCACGCGTGTGCAGAGTTCCAAATATTAACACGGCAAATGACATGCATAACATACAAACACACATGTATCTATCTATATGTATGGCTCAGTACTCTCCTGATATCTAACCCAATAAACCCAAATGCCTCAACATTCCCTCTTAGATTACTTCTATCAGCTAGAGACTTCGTACTGTAACTCGCCAAGAGTACCCGAAAACTACCCCAGTACAGCTCTCCAACGACACGTAACTTTACTACCAATTGCCTTTTTTTTCCGCCAGATCTTGATTTTAAATTAGTAAGTTGGACATCGTCAGCGTCACGGTTAGATACGGGGAAGCAACCGAATGCACGACAAAAATCCCACTCCCTGCCTTTTAGTGAGCAGTGTTTAAGAGGAGTAGGAAAGTAAAGAATGGTCGAGAGGGCGAACGGGTATCGCATCAAAGTCTTGATGGATATGTGCCAACGGAAGTCACCTGGAAAGACAGCAGGCCTTGCTAGGAGGCAAGCCGAGACCACCAGAACCCTGGTGAGCAGGGGGCCAGGTTTAGGATGCAGAAAGCGAGTGACAATACGCAGCGCGTTAAAGCAGAGGGAAAGTGGAAGGGAAACACTTGAATGGGGCACCTGTAAGTCACAGGGAGCGTCCAAGGACCCAGGGAAGCCTGAGATGCAGCCGGGCGAACTCTGGACGCCGAGTGGGCGGACCGCGGGGGGGGGGGGAAATGCCGGAGAAAACGGCTCAATTCAGAAGCTGTCCGGGGCCGCCTTACCTGTGCCAGAGGGTCCCAGCGCGAGACAAGCCTGCCGGAAGCACAGAGTTCCCGCGGAGGGGGAGGAGCCGAAGAACTCAGAAGGAAGGCGCTCCCCTGGCCTCAGACACCGAGGCCGTTCTCTCCCCCAACACACCTAAAGCCGCTGATGGCGGGAACTGTGGCTACACGCAAACACGCACGCACGCACGCACTCTCTACGCAACCAGTCCAGGCGCGTGCGCGTAAGCGCGCAAGTCCCCGCCTCATATCCTCGCTCCACCCCTCACTAAGCCCAGCCTCAAAACCCGGGAGGCCCCGCCTCTGCGTGACGCTACTTTAATGCGCATGCGCACGCCCCTTTTTTTTTAAACCCACTTCGGACCTCCCACCATTTCCTCTCGCTTAGCCTGCTTGAGCATGCGCAGTTTGTGTCCTTACAAGCCAGCCGGCCTTTTCCCGCCCTTCTCTAGCCTTAAGAGGAAAGTCAGAGTGGACGCTCCTCCAGGGATATACCTGCGGTGCCGTGGGGATACGAGGACCAGTAGGCTGCAGACGTCATTTTGATCCTGAATCTGAAGGCGCAAAGAACATACTTTGGGACTATTTGCTAGGCTGAGGGCCAGGAGGCGGGAAAGGGCGGTGTGGGCGGAGGGTCAGAGGTGAGAGGTCAAAGAGCTGCGAAGGGGGAGGAGCGAGCCGTAGTCGCATGGGGGCTCTTCATCTCCGGCTGCACAACCGCTAGAGCTGGGACGCGGGTCCTTCGCGTCCGGCGGAGGGAGGAGGGCGGCGGCCGCTCTCAACATGCACAGCCTGGCGACCGCAGCGGTGAGTTGTTGCGATTGGATGCCGGTCTCCGCCTGTTTTCTAGCTCCCAGAGCCGGGCCCCAAGTCCAGCTTGCTCCTGCCCCTAAGCTGCGAGGTCCGGGATTCTCCGCACCGCGCCCTGACCGTGGCGGAGCCGGATCCCCGCCGGACCCCCCTCTTCTGGCCTCCCGCGCGGCCTCCGCGTTCTTTTCCGGCGCTGAGGCCTGGCCCCGCGCCCTGCGCGGCCTCAGCAGGCCATTCATTGATTCATTTGCGCTCGGCGTCAGTTTCTGGACGCCGGTTGTGGTCTGGGTGTCGGCAGTGATGAGGATAATTCCATGGCCATTCCTTCTGGTCCCGTGCTCCCGGAACTCCTCTCTGGGAAGGAAATTGCTTCTAGCTCAAGATAACTTGCTTTGCATGTAGAAAGCCAGAAACCCGAAGTTCAGGATCTGACTTACGGTTCTCTGCGTTTAGAGCCTTCTTCGCGCATCTTGTTTTATCTTTTTTGGTTTTAAGATTGTGGTTTCTCTGTGTAGCCTTGGCTGTCCTGGACTCGCTTTGTAGACCAGGCTGGCCTCGGACTCACAGTCATCTGCCTGCCTCTGCCTCCTGAGTGCTGGAATTAAAGGCATGCGCCACCACGCCTGGCACTTATGTTATTTTGATCTGGGGAGGGGGGGTGAAATTCCCAATAACATTATTTACTAGAAATTGAGAGGGAGTTGTTGGAGGTTGGTCTGATGTATTTTGATGCTAATTACTGCATGAGGTCTCTGACCCACCTTGCCTAAGAGCCTAACCTATTGGCCATCACCCTGGACAGGGCAAATAGGATAGGCATGGGTAGCTTCCTGGGTTTGGGGAGACAGAGAATCTTGGAAGAAGAGGGACCAGAAGAGAAGAGGAAGCAAGAGGCCATTATGGGTTAAGTGGAGGAGAAGCACATGGCCAGCTTGGATGGACACTTGGCCCAGGTGATGATAATTTGCAAGAATTTGGCATTATGGATGGAAGGTAGCTTGATAGAAATTATTAGAAGCAGATGGCATGGGATTGGGGCATGGGATACCTGCCCCACTATGGGAAGGAGTTTAGGAGATTAATATCTGCCCTGCCCTAGGTTAACTAAGGCTGTTTAAAAATATAACAGATGTCTGTCTGTGTCTTCACTGATTGCTAACGGGTTAGAAAATACTGCTGTAATAATAGTTATAGGCCTAATGATAAACATTATTAGGCCATACTGATAAATTAACAACAACAGAGAGTATTACACACAACAATGCCCACAATAACTTGTTTTGAGAAGATGCTTGGGTTTTCCTTAATAATGAAAACTTCTTTTGGGGGGGGCGGGGATCTGTGTGGAAACCAGAGGTCAACTTTGGGAGTTGTTCCTCTGAGTGGTACTTAAGGTGAAGTCTCTGACCTGGATCTTGCAGTTGGTCTAAATTGACTGGCCAGTAAGCCTCAGCAATGTTTGCTTCCCCAGCATTGGGATTGCAAACATGGGCCACCACAGCTGGCTTTTTATGTGGGTTCTGTACATTAAACTCAAGTCCCATACTTTCATGGCAAGCACTTTACTGACTGAACCATCTCCCCAGCACTAAAGCTGCTTTATTATTTATTTATTTATTTATTTTATTTTATTTTATTGTTTTCTCCTGTGAATTGAGTTTAGGGCCTCATACATACTAGGCAAGAGACCTACCACTGACCTATTCCCAGCTCTCTCTTTTTAATATACAGCAAGGAAACCATCCCTTTAGCAGGGAGATAGGAAATACTAGTAAAGGACAATAAAGAAACTAACAAAAGATAGTGAGGTAGTTGAATTATTCGTGCTCTTGCCACTATGAGATATATCCTAACACTGTCAAAATGGTTTTTTCTATTTAATAGGAACAGAAACCAACGAAGGGTTATTTGTAAGATTAGTAAATGTAGGCGGGCAAAGGGAGATAGCTTAGCCCATAAGGCCACTTGCTGCTCAAGCATGAGAACCTGAGGTCAGGCTCAGCTCACATAAAAAGCCAGCTGTGACTACGGGTTTGTAGCCCAGAGACAGAAGGATCGCTAGGGTTTGCTAACTACCAGCATAGCGCCAGGTTCAGTGAGAGACCCTGTCTCAAAGGAATGTGGCAGAGAATGATTGAGGAGGTCTCTGTGTGCATCTTGGCCCCACATGTGTATATACCACACCCACACTCTTACTATGTAAATAAGTAGAATACTGATGATTTCAGGGGAGAAAGTAGCTAGTTAGATGGACTTGGTGGCTCAGAAGATAAAGTGCTTGCCTGATGACCTGAGTTTGTCCCCGGAACCCACATGGTGGAAGGAAAAAAAAAAAACTCCCACAAGTTCTCTGCGTTCCACACATGCACCATGACACATACACATGCACTAAATAAGTAAATTAAAAATCTTTAAAATAGATGGTCATTGACTAGGTTCATAGACTAGTTAAGTGACTTTCTGTGTTAATAAGTAGCATTACTTTTCTATAGACTTACTGAGATAAGTAGAAGTTATGTCATTTAATCTTCTGAAATGGCTATTCTTGGTCATTAAACAGCCAAAGTAAACGTTTAGGATAGTCATTAGAACAACTTTAATAAAAGTTCTTCACTGATTTCTACTGATGATTTTAGCATCCGTGTGTGTGTGTGTGTGTGTGTGTGTGTGTGTGTGTGTGTTGCCCTTGAGCCATAGGTACATACTGAGCCAGTTTCCCAACTCATTTTATTAGCATTGTCTTTAATCAAATCCCAGGTGCCCTACTCTTGGCAGGAAAGTAGTCGATGAGATTGATTCACTGGTGCATCTCTGAGTTTGAGGCCAGCCTGGTGTACAAAATTAGTCCAGGACAGCCAAGGCTACACAGAGAAACCTTGTCTTGAAAAACCCAAAAAAGAAAGAAAGAAAGAAAGAAAGAAAGAAAGAAAGAAAGAAAGAAAGAAAGACCCATCAACACCCAAATTTTCAGCTCACCAAAGGAAAGGGATGACTTTTACAATTTACAGATGAATATTTATTTAAAATAATTTATGAATGTCTTTCTATTCACATTAGTTTTGTGATAAATGTGATAGCTATTGATGGCTTACTTAAGTGAGTATCTTTCCTGAGACGAGTTTTGTTGAAAGTAAAAATGTTAGCTCCTGTTTTAATTTTTTAATGTTTTTATTTTTTGAGATTATAGTATAATTCTATCATTCCCCCTTCCCTCACCCAAAACTCCCATGTACCCCTACCTCTCTCTGGAATTCATGGCCACTTTTTATTTTAAAAGCAATTATATATTACTATATTCAAGTATATATTCAGTTGGCTTAAGGACTGCTGTTACTAAAAAGCCAGAGTGGAATGAATAGGGATGATAAAAATGAAGCTCCCATGTAGGCACCAAACTACTCTTCTGCTGCTAGAATGGCTGCAGAACTGAAGCTACTGCCTTCACAGGCCTCACTACCACCCATTGGAAGGGGTTCTGGATCAGTGTCACATGGAGACTGCAACCTTCACAAGTAATTTGTGGAGGAAGTGGTTATGCCTTTTGAGGCATTGGTCTTAAGGATGCCTGTCTCACTGGCGGGAGCACTATCTGTTGGCATTAAATCAGCTCTGGGAAGGGAATGTATGAGGATGGGACTTGTTACAAGAGAGTCACAGCACGCTGTCTGGCAACTGACTACGAGTCAGGTTGAGGTACAGGGGTGCTGAATACAAGTTGCAGTCTGGTTCTTAGTGGAGTTTATTGGTGGTGGTGGTTTGTATGACAAGATTTGTGAGAAGGTTGCCTGACCAGGGTAGGTACTACCTTGGTGATCTAGTTTTGTTTGATGTTTGGTTTTTGGTTTGATTTGGCTTTTTTTGTTTTTTTGAGACAGGGTTTCTCTGTGTAGTTACTATGTTGAAGGACTTTTTCTATGAGAACTAGACTAGGACTTATATTTTTGTGAAATTTTTAAGGTGGTGTAATCATCTAAACATGTATCCTTTCTTTTTGTGGGAATGTGTTTTATATACTTTTATTTAGTATGGTCCGTATCAAGCTATGAATTTTCATAAAAGGCTACATAATACTCCGTTATAAAGGTGCACCCTGATATATTAAAGCCATACTTATTGATAGCTGTTAGTTTTCTGCCTTAAAACATCACAATAGTAAGCATCTTGATATTTTCACTACAGCCCAAATATGCCTATAACAATTTCTTAAACATGAGCTCTTAGCTGTCAAATAGGTTGAGTTACTTTGTATCAAATATGTGTTTAGTGAAGCTCCTATATGTATAAAAATATGGTTCTAGGGCTGGAGAGATGCTCAGAGGTTAAGAGCACTGGTTGCTTTTATGTGGATCCTGAGTTGAATTCCCAGCAACCACATGGTGGCTCACAACCATCTAGATTGAAGTCTGATGCCCTCTTCTGGTGTGCAGGCACACATATGGGTACCACACTGTGTACATGACAAATAAGTCTCTTTTTAAAAATACATGTTTATAAAGCTCTATGCAGGGTAAGACTTGGTTTAATTGAAATAAATTGACGTTTGTTTTCTTTTTTTCCCCTGAAGCCTGTGCCTACTGCACTGGCCCAAGTGGACAGAGAGAAGATCTATCAGTGGATCAATGAGCTGTCTAGTCCTGAGACGAGGGAAAATGCTTTGCTAGAGCTAAGCAAGAAGCGAGAATCTGTCCCTGACCTTGCACCCATGCTGTGGCATTCATTTGGTACTATTGCAGCACTTTTACAGGTGGGTATATATCCACAAGTAGGAATTTAGTCATGTTTATCTTATTGCACTTCTGTTTTTCTCTTCCTTCGGTCAAATGATTTTTGAAGACTTTAGAATGGTTATTTAAATATTAATATTTTGTATTTGTTAAATGCATCTTTGGGGGATCTACTCAGAAGATTGAATTTAGTTGGTCTGAGAGGTAGGCCTTAAAATCTGTGCTTAACAGGTGAATCTGAGAACTATCTTGAGAAACCGCTTTTAGAAGTATGACAGGATCGATCTGTATAGGAGGGAAGAATACAGAAATATAGAAATAGTATTAGAACCATAGGTGTGGTCTGAGGAAAGATATTTTTGAGATAAGGTGTAGCAAGCATAGGATTAAAGGTGGGTTTCTGTGTGTGTTAAGGAATAAACAAGCGCATCTGGTAAAGTGGCTCATTGGGTAAAGGCACTTGCTGCCAAGCTTGACAACCTGAACTTGATCTCTGGTTACAACGAGAAATATGAATCCTGCGGGTTGTCTTCTGATCTCTATACATGTGCTGTGATGTGCATACACACCACACAAACAAATAAGACGAAGAATAAATAACTGAAATTTAAGACAGGCCAAATAAAATGGAGCAATACCAAGGTATTAGAATAACCATCCTATGAAGTTTCTCCCCAAATTACTAATAGTCTTTCAAATCTGTTAGTGTTACAGATGGGTTTTCAGCTAAAATAAACAGAATTGTATTCAACATGGGTCTCGTTATAAAGTAGAAGTCCTAGATTTGATTCCTAGCTTCTACATTGCAGCTTACAACCAGCTATAACTCCAGTTCCTGGGGATCTGACCCTCTTTCTGATTTTTGTGGGCATTGTGTACATGTGGTGCACAGATAGTGCATGCAGGCAAAACACACATAAAATGCAGGAAAATAAAGACTAGCTGCAAAATCTAGAAGTATAGGAGACCTAGTTTGCTTCCATAGCAGTATTCCTAGAAACACATAGGAGAAGGTCCTGCCTAGTCTAGTACCCTTCGATGAAAGAATAAATGAGTTTCTGCACGAACTAGTTAGTATGCTGTGACACTAGTAATAATTTTGTGACTAATTATTTATGTGGAATTCTTTGTATTTTTCAGGAAATTGTAAATATTTATCCATCTATCAACCCTCCAACCTTGACAGCACACCAGTCTAACAGAGTGTGCAATGCTCTAGCATTGCTGCAGTGTGTAGCCTCACACCCAGAGACCAGGTAAGTGCTTTGAGTGTGTTAATGGGGTGGGTGGGTATTTGATAGGAACTTACATGCCTTTGCTGAGTGATCAGAGAAAGGACATGCAATGTAACATGTGGGTATTAGTCTTCAGAAATTGCTCAATTTTTATTTATTCAAGGCAATGGCTCTTTTTCTTACAAGTTTTATTAGGGTAAGGTTTTTTTGTTTGTGTTTTTTGTTATGTTTTTGTTTTTCTTTTCGTTTCTCAAGTCAGGATTTCTGTGGGTAGCCTTGGCTGCCCTGGACTCCCTTTGTAGACCAGGCTGGCCTTGAACTCACAGAGATCTACCTGCCTCTGCCTCCCGAGTGCTGGGATTAAAGGTGTGTGCCACCAACCCCACCCCACCCCCAGCTTGATTTCATACTTTTAACATAGTAGGAATAGTTTACTAATTTAGTGATTTGCTATGTTGTAAGAGGAAAGATGTTGCTTAGTTACCTTAAAAATATTTTCTGGCAGCTGGGTGTGGTGGCACATGTATTTAATCTCAGCACTAAGGAGGCCGAGGTAGGTGGATCGCTGTGGGTTCGAGGCCAGCCTGGTCTACAAAGCGAGTCCAGGACAGACAAGGCTACACAGAGAAACTCCCTGTGTACAAATAAACCACAGCAAATAATCCTGGTTTTCTCTGACAGTCTGTGAAATCACAGGTACGGAATTAATTGATATGTGTATACATCTGTCTAAGGGCATACACATGTGCCTAGCTTCCACTCCTGTCTGGGTGCTTGCAAGGACTAGAAGATTCCCCTGTAGCTGGAACTACCAAAGGCACTTATAAGCTGCAGGAAGTGTATGTGGGCACTGAACTCAGGTCTCAGCAAATGCTCTTAACCACTTAGAAACATCTTTTCAGCCTCCTGGAAGATTCTCTTTAGCTTTTGTTTTGTTTTGCCTTGTTTTAGACAGTGTCTTTAGGCTGTTCCCAAACTCTTTAATTCTCCTTTTGCCGGGTCCCTGAGCGCTAGCATTGTGTATCAATGTACAGTTGCACATTGGCTTTAGCATTTATGGCTTGAGTTTATTTTTTTGTTTGTTTGTTTTTAACCTATAGTGGAGTACTTTTGAGTTAGTCAGTTTTTAAGGTTTCAATGAAGGTTGAATGTAAACTCTGTTGCTTTAAATCACCCTAGCCTAGGTTGCTGTTCCACATTGACACTTTAACTGAGTCTTTATGGTGTGCCAGTGAGAGCAGAAGGTGCTCTTCTAAGCAGTGTAGACATGTCTAGCTTCTGTGACTGAACTTGTAGCCCTCAACATCTCTGATTTCTGACAATCAAATATATCTCCAGGCATTGACACATGTCTCGTAAGGATCAAAATTATACACTTAACAATGTTAGTCAACTAAAAAACAATAAAATTCTTTTCTAAAGATTCCTTACTCTGTATCAGGCGTGGTGGCACGTCTGTAATCCCTGCACTGGGAGGCAGAAGCAGGCAGATCTCTGTTCGAGGTCAGCCTGGTCTGGAAAGTGAGACCTGGACAGCCAAGGCTACACAGAGAAACCTGCCTAGGGGTGGTGGGGAGCATATATGTGTGTGTATGTATTCGTTTCTCTAACAATCTCACTTGTTTCAGGTTTAGAAATGTAATGTTTAGAAGTAACTCTGGGTTCTGAATGTGGTTGTTTTTTCTTTCAGGTCAGCTTTTCTTGCAGCACACATCCCACTTTTTTTGTACCCCTTTTTGCACACAGTCAGCAAGACTCGTCCCTTTGAATATCTTCGGCTCACCAGCCTTGGAGTTATTGGTACGTTATTTTTTTGTTTTTGTTTTGTTTTTCTGGAGATGTGGAGCAGGTGATTGAACCCAGGGTTTTATGCATGGTGGCAAGCTCTCTACCTGCTTGAAAACTTAGCAGGCATCATTCTTCTTTATGTAATGTTTTTTCTATTTTTTATTTACAACCGAGATAGTTATCCCATTGCTCTTATCTTCCCCTTCCCACCCTCTCTCCTTCTGCCCTATTCCCCTCCCCTAGACCTCTAACAGGGGGGCCCTCGTCCCCCACTGTCTGACCACAGCCTATCAGATCTCATACAGATATCCTGCATCCCCTTCCTCTGTATCACCATTCTTAATGTTAGTAAAGCTGTGAGGATCGGAAATCAAGATCTGATTTTAGCACCAAATATAGAGGGAGTAAAGAATAATTTGATGTTAACTAAGTTGAGTGAACTTAATTAAATAACTCAAAGCCTTGTACTAAGCTAATGCTCTTAACACTGATCATTTTCTCTGCTTGCTTTATTTTTATTTTGTAAATTTTGACACAATGTCTTATTAAATTACCCAGGTTGGCCTTGAGCTCACAATTTTTTTTTTTTTTTTTTTGGTTTTTTTGAGACAGGGTCTCCCTATGTAGCCTTGGCTGTCCTGGACTCGCTTTGTAGAACAGGCTGGCCTCGAACACACAGCGATCCGCCTGCCTCTGCCTCCCGAGTGCTGGGATTAAAGGTGTGCGCCACCACGCCCGGCCCTGAGCTCATAATCTTACTTCAGTCTCATGAGTGTTTTGCATGATAGGCATATATATGCCTTTGTGTATGGCAAGAAGTTAATTCAGTAAATTTTTTTTATACCTTTCTGTTTTAATATTTTCTTCATGTATAATGTGCCTACGTGAATCAATCCCCCTCTCTCCCTCTCCCCTTCTTCTCCCTCTCCCTCTTCCCTAACTCTGGATGGCCCAGGTTGGTCTTCAGTTCAACATCTTCCTGTCTTACCGCCCCGATGCTAGGATTACATTCATGACTCACTACATCTGACTCTTTTGTTGTCTTTGGTTCAGATGGATTCCCTGACATGGAAATCACAATCTATATATCACATTAAATTCCATAACTTTTTATTTTGTTTTGTTTTGTTTCTTGAGACAGGGTTTCTCTGTGTAGCCTTGGCTGTCCTGAACTCCCTTTGTATACCAGGCTGACATTGAACTCACAGAGATCCACCTGTCTTTGGCCCCCAAGTGCTGAGATTAAAGGCATTGGCCACCACACCTGGCTAAATTCCATAGCTTATTTTTGAGCTGGGTGTGGTCCAGGACAGCCAAGATAACAGAGAAACCCTGTCTCAAAAAACAAAAAACAAACCAGAAAAGCCTTATTTTTGATGAACAATACAGAGTAAATGTATCTTTTCTCTAAAATAATTTTGCTTGTTCATATTTTCTTTAGGGGCCTTGGTTAAAACAGATGAGCAAGAAGTAATCAACTTTTTATTAACAACAGAAATCATCCCTTTGTGTTTGCGCATTATGGAATCTGGAAGTGAACTTTCCAAAACGGTATGTGCTTTTAAGTGAGAGTGAGCATTGTTTTGGCTCTGGAACTACTGCTTTTTAAAATGTATTTGAACCGGGCGTGGTGGCGCACACCTATAATCCCAGCACTTGGGAGGCAGAGACAAGTGGATCACTGTGAGTTCGAGGCCAGCCTGGTCTACAAAGCGGGTCCAGGACAGGAAGGCTACACAGAGAAACCCTGTCTCAAAAAACCAAAATAAATAAATAAATAAATAAAATGTATTTACTTGAGTGGGTGAGTGACTGTGCCATGCCACACCTGTTGAGATAAAGGACAATTTTAGGGAGTTGGTTGTCACCATCTACGTTGTGTCTCTGCTTCCCATCTCATTACCGGTGCATATTGCTACATCTGGCTTTCTGTGTAAGTTCTGGGGGTCAAACTTGGGTCATCAATGTCTTAGTTAAGATTTCTCTTGCTGTGATTAATATACTGTGACCAGAAGCAACTTGACGATGAAAGGGTTTGTTTCATTTTACAATTTATAGTCCAGTATCCAGGGAAGTCAGAGCAGAAAGTCAAGGCAAGAATTGATGCAGAGGCCATTAGAGGAGTGCTGCTACTGGCTTGCTCTGCATAGCTTGCTCAACTTTCTTAAGTCACCCAGGATAATTACCCTTCTGGCTTCAAAGAGCACCTGCACACACAGAGTGCACATAAAATTCTCTCTCAAATTTGGAACAATCCTTCTACCTCAGACTCCTGAATACTAGAATTATGGACATATACCACAATACCAGGCTTCTATTTATTGGGGGGGGCAGCACTTATGACACTTTGCCCATAGTAGACACACACTGTAATAAACGTTCTTTGTCAAGGCTGTCATGAATGATCAAATAACCTCGGAAATATTTTTTAAATGCTGGGTTAAGTCTGGAGAGATAGTTCAGTGGTTAAGAGCACTGGCTATTTTTCCAGGGGACCCAGGTTTAATTCCTTTCACCCATGTGGTGGTTCACAACCACCTGTAACTCCAGTCCCAGGAAATCCAATACCCTCTTGACCTCTGTGAGCAGTAGTATGACATGCACATGGTGTGTAGACATAGATGATGGCAGAATACCCATACACATAAAAATGGACAAGTCTTTTTCTTTTTTAAGGTTTATTTCTTATGTATACAGTGCTCTGCTCACATGTGTGCCTGACCGCCAGAAGAAGGCACCAGCTCTCATTATGGATGGTTTTGAGTCACCATGTGGTTTCTGGGAATTGAACTTGGGACCTTAGAAGAACAGACAGTGCTCTTAACTTCTGAGCCATCTCTCCAGCCCGACAAATCCTTTTTAAAATCTGGGACTGGAAAAATGGCTTGTAGTTAAGAGCACTTAATGCACAATCATGACAACTTTAGTTCAAATTCCAGCACCCATATACCAAGCTGTACATCCTTGTGCACACCTATCCCCAGTTCTGAGTGGATCAAGATACGAATCACTAGGCTTTGCTGCCTTCCAGCCTAGAGGAAAACACAAACCCCAGGTTCAGATAGAGACCCTGCTAGGAAGGAATGGGCAGAGAGTGGTAGAGAAGATTTGACACCCTCTTTGGCTTCTTCACAGATCTACACCCATGCAGTGTACACATACTCATACAAATGCACACATAAATCTTTAATAAATACAGATGTGCAGATCTAATCCTAGACCTGCTATGAATGCTTTTCTAGGGTCCTAAAGTTTAGTTGGATAGGTGGCTAGTTGATTGGCTGGTTGTTTATGTGTGTTATGGTATGTATGTGTGAGTGCACAGCTAGAGGACAATTGCTTCTCTCCTTCAAGCACGTGGATCTTCACTATTGAATTCAGGTTCTCGGTTAGTGGCAAGTGTCTTTACTCACAGGGCCATCTCACTGGCCTCACTGATTGGTGGTTTAATCCTAGGTGAATATATAATGTAACTAATCAGCACATAAGAATTTTTACTGTTAGTCCACTTAGGTGAAATTCAAAAACAAGGCTAAAAGCTCACCAAGTAATACTCTTATTAGTGAATTTGCTCTTTGCTGTGTGTGTTTGTGTTAGTTGCCTATTGCTGTCATGACAAATTAGCAGAACTAACTGATGGCTTAATTTGTAAATGTATTCTCAGTCTGGAAGCCACAAGTCAGTTTCAACAAGCTAAAGTCAAGCCAGGTAGAGCAGGGCCATGGCTCCTGGAGGCTATAGGGGAGAGAGAGCCTTTTTTTCCCCACTTCTAAAATTGCATTCCCTGTGTTCCATTATACATGGTTCCCTTCTATCTATGAAGCAAGCAGTTGAGCATGTTCACATGTCATTCTTTTACATTCCTCTCTCCTTTATGGTTAAATCTCCATATCTCTCTTAGAATGATATCAGTGATTCTTAGGACCTGTGTGGGCAATCTCTAGCTCAAGCTCCCTAATCAAATCTGCAAAGACCCTTTTTCACATATGAGACAACACTCTCCAGGTTTGGTAATTAAGACGTAGCTGCCTTTGGAGTATATTTGGCCTATCACAGTATTATATCCAGTGGAACAATAACAGTTGTTCTGGTGGCACCAAAGAAAAATCATTGTTACCCTGTCTGCCAGCGAGCATTGTGACTCCTGCCTGTAACCATAACATTTAGAAGGCTGAGGCAAGGGCTTTGCTGTGAGTTTGAGGCTATATAGCAATGGCTACAGAGTAAGATCCTCTCTCAAACCTTTTCCCCAACATAATGATTGTCTGATTTAAAATAGGAGCTGGAGGGTAGGGTTGAGCTCCTGATCCAAGCTGGTTTGGTACTCACTATATAGGCCAAGCTAGCCTCATTTTACACAATCTCCTGGTCATTATCTAGTGTTTTCCTTTTTATATAAAATGAGAATGATGGTATATACTTCATGGCTTCAGCAGTAAAAGTAAGGCCTATAAATTGCTTTTAGAAAAAAAAAAATCCTGACATATAGTAATTGTTCAGTGTGATATTTGTTCTTTTGTGTTATGCTTGATAAAGTTATGTACAATGTACAGGGAGCTCTGCTTACTCTATTTTTTGAGTGCTGATTATGCATAGATAAATGATTAGCTAAGTAAATGACAAGTCTGAGCAACTCTTTAGACTTGCTTTGTTTTATTCCAGGTTGCCACATTCATTCTTCAGAAGATCCTCTTAGATGACACTGGTTTGGCTTATATATGTCAGACATATGAGCGGTTTTCTCATGTTGCTATGATCTTGGTGAGTACTTTCCTTTACTGTCTTTGCTGAAAACTTAAGTCTTCTAACTGGAAATAACTGTTTTGGCTAGGTACAGTGGTACATGCCTGTTATCTCAGTATCTATAAGGCAGAGAGAGGCAGAAGGATTACTACAGGCTTGAGGCCAGCATGAGTTCCATACCAGCCAAGTGAAGCAGCAATGCCCTGTCCCAAAAATACTAGCTGGCATGGTAGTGAGTGCCTTTAATCCCAGAACTCTAGAGGCAGAGCCAAGCAGATCTCTGTGAGTTCTAGTCCAGTCTGATGTAGGCTAGCCAAGACCACCTACAGAGACCCTGTCTCAAAAAGGAAAAAATAAAAATCTTGGAAACTTCTATAATGGTTCTTAGATGATCTAATCTCCGGTGTCAATTAGAATTATTTTGTGGCTTTTCTCCCCCTGCCCTTGTTTTGGGTAAAACAGGGTAAAATGGTCCTGCAGCTATCCAAAGAACCGTCTGCTCGTCTGCTGAAGCATGTAGTAAGATGTTACCTTCGTCTCTCAGATAATCCCAGGTAAAGATTTAACTAGGACTTTAGGGAAATAGTCTCTTGAGTGGATTCCAGTCTCTTGCTCAGGTCTTGTCTTGAGCATGGGAAAGGATATAACTAGTTTATCTAAGACAATTTAAGTTCCTGTTAAAATTTCAAGTTCTAACTTAAAACACACTAGATAAACCAAGCATGGTGGTGCATGCTTTTAATCCCAGCACTCAGGAGGCAGAGACGGGCGGATCTCTGAATTCAAGGCCAGCTTGATTTACAAAGAATTCCAGGAATGCAAGGGCTATTATACAGAAAAACCCTGTCTGGAAAAACAAAAAATCTACTAGTTAGATCTTTGCATTGTAATCCTGTCCTACCCTGAAATTCCAGAAAGCCCAGACAGTTTGGTTTGGGCTCTCTGTGGCTATCAGAAAGACAAGAGTACTTTAAAGATCTCCTGCACAGTCCCATAGCCCAGGGCACTTTAGCTTGCAGTTCTCAGCTTCTTGTAAGGTGCTGAGCTTATTATTACCTTTTCTTGGTATGCTCAAGATCTCTGCCAGAGTTATACACTTTGTAGATGTAATGCACTTCAGAAATGTTTGACCTTTTGTCTATTGATCCATAATTTATGCTGAAAGCTACATGTTCAGATTCTGCCAAGCCACATAATGGAGTGCTTTCTGAGTCCTTGGGAATCGAGGTGCTTGAGGAATGTGAATGCAGTCTTTAGCCACTGGTATTATTTGAGCCCTGGCTATTCTTTGGTCATATTGTCGTGTTTTTCGGTGGTTCCTTCTTTTCCCTTCAAGTTTGCAATATGCTTACTATAAATTCTACCTGTTTGAGTATAAGAACTCTGTTCAGAAAGCCCTGTGTGGAGTTTGCAGGTTTCTAGATAAAACTGCTACAATAGTTTTTATTATTCATCTTTTATTAAGGCTTTCAAATACAAAGTTGAAGCATTTCTGTAAAAACATAACTAATGTTAGTATAAGATTAAAATCCATTAATTTAATCCTAGCCCTTGGGAGGCAGGTGGATCACTGTGAATTTGAGGCAAACCTGGTCTACAAAGTGAGTCCGGGACAGGCAAGGCTATACAGAGAAACCCTGTCTTTTTTGTTTGTTTTTGTTTTGTTTTTCGAGACAGGGTTTCTCTGTGTAGCCTTGGCTGTCCTGAACTCACTTTGTAGACCAGGCTGGCCTCGAACTCACAGCAATCCGCCTGCCTCTGCCTCCCGAGGGCTGGGATTAAAGGCATGCACCACCACGCCCGGCCAACCCTGTCTTGAAAAACAAAAAAACAAAAAAAAAAATTTTTTAATAAAATCCATTAATTTATCATATAAATGAGGTCATGTCTGATTTTAGAGTGTATAACTTTTTAATAATTTCATTTATCCTAGCTATGTCTGATGGTATTTTGACAATGTTTATTATAATAAATCAAAACAAAGTTTAGACTGAAGTAAACTATTGTACCATTTTGTTCCATTTTGTTTTTGCATAAAATCTGTATTTGGGTGTGGTGAAAATATTTGTGGACTACACATTCTAGATACTTCTGAACCTATGTATAACACCTGCTTTAAGGGATTCTAGTTTCTTGGTGTAACTTGACAGAGCCATAGATTTCTAGAAATTTGTATATTTATATCTAAGAAAGGGGCTCTTCCCAGCCCCCAAATTTGGGTTTATTTGTTGTCTTTCTGGTTGGTTTGTTTATTTCTGATGTAGGGCACGCGAAGCACTCAGACAATGCCTCCCTGACCAGCTGAAGGACACAACCTTTGCCCAGGTGCTAAAAGATGACACCACCACAAAACGCTGGCTTGCACAACTGGTGAAGAACCTGCAGGAGGGCCAGGTCACCGACCCCCGTGGAATTCCCCTGCCCCCTCAGTGATCCTCCCTTTTCCCTCGTACTGCTCCCCTAAAGTGGGGAGTAGGGGGTGGAACCTATGAGGAAAACAGCTCAGGTTTTATTGCTGACTGGGAATAGACAACCTCAATGCTGAACCGCACTGGAGGAAAGGGGCAAGGTATCCCGCTGAGGTGTGTGGCTGACTGGAGGTCCTGGATCCCCCTGCTGCTCCCAGGAATTGGGCTCCTGACACAGCAGTCTGCCACCGCAGCCCCAGGAGGGTGTCAACACCAGCAAATGCTGTTTGCAGCATGCCCAAGATGACCCTGCTCCTGAATGTCTACCTAGCCGCTGGTAGAGAGGAGAAAGGGGGACAGCAGCAACTCTAGGCATGGTGAGCGCCTGGGACCAAGCCATGTGGCTTTTTTTTTTTTTTTTTTTTTTTTTTTTTTTAACTCTGCCTTCCTGGAAGACTTAAGATGTGTCTGTTAATTCTCTCTCTCTCTTACAGTATTTGTTTACTTGAGTTTTCTTTAATCTCAAGAGAGGGGTGTGTTGAATGGTGGACACAAGCTGTAGTTTTCAGCAAAATTTTGTCAATTGGCAATGTTTACGAGTCTGTTAGCTGCTTATGCTCAATAAAAAGTTGGTCTGGGCATTGCAACCCCTCTGGCAGGCCAATAGCTCCATCGGGCTGTTGGGTGGAATGGGAGGTGGAGGAAGAGGAAAGCCAAAGGACAAGCAGGAACTCTGCGCCTGTTCCCCTCTGCCCCAGTTCTTTCCTTCCCAAGCCTGGCTGCTGTGAGGACCTTAACCTTGTTTTTGGCTTTAGCTGTTGGCGTTCCCAAATCTCAGCATCCCCCTTTTTACCACTTAAAGCAGATGTCTTAAATTTACCCACCCTTACTGAAAGAGAATTGTATTGGGACAGGAAGGATGGCAGTCTTCAGAGCCAGGTCTTCAAAAATAATTTTCAGGTGTCTTCTCAAAGAGAGCAAGCACCTGGATCCAGGTAGTAGGCTACAGGATCCCATTCTTGTAGTGTGAGTTTCAGCAGCACCATCTCTCCTCGTGATTATACTTGAAACAGTAGTAGCTGAATGAGTTTCTTCAGATTTAAGATGAGTAGCTGGACTTGGCTGGCTCAGTCTCCTCTCCCTTTAACATATTTTTTTGGTCTATGGAAACTACAGGGTTGCCACTAAAAAAAATTTTTTTAAACTGGTTGATAATGGAAGAGTCCCCCTTCCATCTCTGGGCTTGAATCTATAACCTATTGTTGTAAACTGCCTTTCTTTCTGTGACCCTTCCAACTGTCAACCCTTTCTCTTTCTCTCTCATCCTCTCATCTCCATTGATAGGATTATTGATCCAACTCTAGAGAGAGACCAAATCTTCAGCCTACATGTCACATACTTGGAGACGTCTGTGAGGAGTTTGAGGAGGTTGTATAAAGGGATGGATGCTATAGAAAGCTTTGTAGAGGCAGTTGTGCCAACCCAAGGGCTCTTTAAGCCGACTTCCAAAAGGGGAGCCGGCCTTGTTCGTTGGCTTCTGCCTCTAGAGCCAAGAAAGTAGTAATTAAGTAGCCTAGATTTAAGAGGGTAGAATAAACATTTAATCCTCTGCCTTCCAATTGAAGAGGAAGACCTGGCCTCAGGCCTGAAGAGGAAGCGTCTCAGAGACAGAACAGCATCAACTTGATACGTGTCTTGACTCGCCCCACAGCTTGTGATCTGAAAAGTTCACTAGGGTACCCTGATTTTTGAAATCCACCTTCCTGCTGAGCCAAAGTGTCTCATTCTTCTCCACTAGGGGAGCAGCTGAGGCTTGGGGCCTTGCTCCCCGGGACATTCTCTCCATCTTTTGGTGCATTGGCTATGTTTCTGTGCCAATAGTGTCTTAATTCATGTCCCATTTATCCTCAGCTGGCCTTGGAACCTACATAGGAGTTGGATGGGGAGGGGTGCAATGGGTCTTATTTCCTGTGGTTGGTCCTGATGTTGTATGTATTATATAAAGAGATCCCCCTCCCCTTATTTTGTGTTTTTCATCCCTCCCCCTCAACAGGATTAAAATAAAACATGTTCTGATTTTTTAAAAATATTTCTTTTAATTGAAGATTTTATTCTTTCAGCATACAAATATCTAGGCACTTTAATCTGGTGATTAGGTGCGGGACACGGGGGTTTGAGACAGGGTTTCCCTGTGGAGCCCTGGATGTCCTGGAATTCTTTGTAGACCTCGAACCACCTGCCTTTGCCTCCTGAGTGCTGGGATTAAAGGTGTGTGCCACCAAACCCTTTCTCTTTTTTTAATCTGGTGCTCTTTATTGGACCTGTCTCTACCCTGTCTACTTACACAGACACACACACACACACAGACTACCCTGCTAAGAGGACAATAGTGAACATTGTCCATTGTGGACAGATTTTTCAGCGGTCAGAAGGCTACAGCTGATCATGAAAGCTGTTTGAGGGTCTAGAATAATGACCCTTACCTGATAAAGTGTCTCTTGCACAAGCAGAACCTCATTCCTGGCTTCTGTTCCTGTGAATGGGAGAGAGTTCCATAAATAAAGAGGTAGCGTTTATTTACGCTTATTATGGGCTTTAAATGTCACTGTGGAGTTCACAGGACATGTTCAGAGCTGATCTCTCATGTGTGGCTTAGTAGGATACAACCAGCCCATTTCCAGCTTCTTTTTGTTTTGGTTTGGTTTGGTTTTTATTTTTCGAGACAGGGTTTCTCTGTGTAATAGCCATGGCTGTGCTGGAACTCTCTTTGTAGACAGGCTGGCCTCTGTGCCACCACACCAGCTCGGCTCCAGCTTCTTTTTTAAAGGGCTTTAAAGAGCCTGTGCTACTCTAGTGGTGGGGCAGGCAAGGAGAGGAGGCGTCTGCTGGCTCCAGAGAAGGCCTGTCTGTCTGCATAGGATTTCCTTACTTACTGTTGCTACTGCCCAAATGCCGGGAAAAGGAAGACAAAGCTGTTGCCAAAAGACCATGAAGGGGCTGGGGTGCAAACTTGAGGACCTGAGTTCAGATTCCCTATCACCCAAGCAAACAAGCTGGGTATAGCAGCCCACTTGTAACCCAGAACTCAGATCACAGAGACAAGAAGACGCCTGGGGCTTGCTGGCCAATCAGTCCAGCAAAGGCAGCAATCTTTTTTTCCTTTCTTTTTTGGTTTTTCAAGACAAGGTTTCTCTGTAGCCTTCACTGTCCTGGACTTGCTTTGTAGACCAGGCTGGCCTTGAACTCAAATTGATCCACCTGCCTCTGTCTCTGCCTCCCAAGTGCCCGGCCCTAGGCAGCAGCCTTTAAAAAAATAAAGATGGGAGCTAGGCATTGGCAGGGCACTCAGGGGCAGAGCCAGATGAATATGTGAATTTAAAGCCAATTTAGTACACATAATCACAGTGAATTCTAAGCCAGCCACGGTATGTAGCAACCCTTATCTTTAAAAAGAAAATAAAGTTGAAAGAAATAGAAGAGGCTGGGCGTGGTGGCGCACGCCTTTAATCCCAGCACTCGGGAGGCAGAGGCAGGTGGATCACTGTGAGTTCGAGGGCAGCCTGGTCTACAAAGCGAGTCCAGGACAGCCAAGGCTACACAGAGAAACTCTGTCTCAAAAAACCAAAAAAAAAAAAAAAAAAAAGAAGAAGAAGAAGAAAGAAAGAAATAGAAGATATCCAATGTTGCTGGGTTGTAGTGGCACACGTCTTTAATTCTAGCACTCAAGGCAAGGCAGGCAGATCTCTATGAGTTTCAGGACAGCCAGAGCTGTGTATACTTTGCCTTGGGGAATGGGGGGCGGGGACATAATTGCTAAATAAAAGCTCATTGGGCAAAGCAGTGACTTTTCAATCCCAAGAGAGCACTGACTCTAGCAAGTAATCCTCTGACCTTAATTGAGGCACTGTGCTCTGTGCCTGCTCACACATATGGAAAGACAACGTAATACAGCATCCAGGCCACACATCACAGCTGAAAATTGCTAACTTCATATCAACATAGAAAATAGCAAACTTAATATGAAAGCAAAAATAAAAGCAAACGCCAGTTAAAATGGAAGAGGTAACCCTACAAACTAAAACTATGAAAACATCAGTGAAGCCGGGTGGTGGTGGCGGCAGCGCACACCTTTGATCCCAGCACTCCGGAGGCAGAGGCAGGTGGATCTCGGTGAGTTCGAGGCCAGCCTAGTTTACAAAGTGAGTCCAGGACAGCCAAGGCTACACAGAGAAGCCCTGTCTCAGAACAAAGAGAGAAACATCAGTGAACTTAACCCCTAACAGAGTAATCAAAATTTTAAATACACAACTTTCATAATGGGGTGAGGATTTGCACTGGGGGCTTAGGAGATAACTCACACAGTAGGTCAGGTGCTTGCTCTCTGTCTTAGTTTTGTTTCTATTATAAGACCATAAGCAAAAGTAACTTGGGGGGAGGGCGCAGGGCTTATTTCCTATTAGAGCTTACCGTCCATCATGAAGATAAGGAAACTAGAGACAAGGAGCTGAAGAATAGACCTTGGTTTGCCCAGCCTGTTTGTTTTATGCCACCCAGGACCACCTACCCAGCAAACACACTATAAACATAGTGACCTGAACCCAGATGCACATAAATACCATTGGCAGTGCATGTGTAAAACCCCAGCACTGAGGGATCAGAAACAAGTGCATTCTGGGAGGCTTTCTGGTCAGCTAGTTTAAGCAAAATACTGAGCTCTAGGTTCAGTGACAACCTTTCTCATAAAGTAAGCTGGACCTGGTGGGATCAGAATCCGTGTAAACATGGAAGAAAGGAAGTCCACACATTTGTCCTATGGGCTTCACACATGGACCATAGCAGCACCCATAGAAACATAGTATTTTTAAAAGGAGAGTGTCCCAGCACTTGGGAGGCAGAAGCAATCAGTCGCTGAGAGTTCAAGGCCAGCCTCGTCTACAAAGCGAGTCCAAGACAGCCAAGGCTACACAGAGAAACCCTGTCTCAAAAAAAGAGAAGTTACCCAGTATCGGTCTACACATGTACAAGTGCAGGTATCACACAATTGGCTACCACACATACATAACACTTCATACCTTAGAATCACAAATGGGGTGAATGTTATGAACAGAACAAGGAAAGATTTCAATTCACTTTTGTAGCAGCAGCATCCAGCTACCAAAACCTGCCAAGAACATCACAAGGAAAACTAGGGACCAACTTCTGCCATGAACGTTGACGTAAAATTCAAAGGATCATTTGTAGCTCAGTCTAGTTGTCAATTTGTGATTCTCCTTCAGCTAACCAAATGCTGGGTTTTGTAGACAGGTGGTGCTGTGCCCAGTGGTGAGGACCGGTTTCTTTAAATTTTGTTGTTGTTGTTGTTGTTCCTTTTCTGTACATTAGCATTTTGCCTGAATTTCTTAGAGATTGATCCACCTAAACCAGGCTTACAGATACTTGGGAGGAGCCATGTGGACACAGGGAATCAAACTCAGGTTCTCTGGAAGAACAACGATGTTCTTAACAGCTGAGCCATCTCTCCAGCCGAGGACCAGTTTCTTAAAATGAAAATAGGAAACTGGCCGGGTGTGGTAGTGCGCGCCTCTAATCCCAGCACTCGGGAGGCAGAGGCAGGCAGATGGCTGTAAGTTTGAGGACAGAGTGAGTCCAGGACAGCCAAGGCTACACAGAGAGGCCCTGTCTCGAAAAACCAAAAAATAAAAAATAAAAACAAAAAATTTAAAAATAGGAAACTGGGTAAGGTATCTCATACCTGTAATGCAGTTGAGAGCTAAGGCAAGTATTGCTGTGAGTTCAAGGCCAGCCAGGTCTTCATAGGTTCTAGATTGTATGGGCTACAGAGTGAAACCTTGTCTCAAAAACTAAACAGCAAGGCTGAAGAGATGGCCCTGTGGTTAAGAGCACTGCCTGCACTTCAGAGGACCTGGATTTGATTCCCAGCACCCACATAGCAGCTCTCAAGTGTCTGTAGTTCCATGTCCAGGGAGGTCTGATACCCACTTCTGACCTCTGCAGGCACAAATTATTTTCAAAATATAATGTATTACAGCTGGATGGGCTTGGTGGTGCATACCTTTAAATCCTTGCACTTGGGAAGCAGAGTAAAGTGGATCTCTGAGTTCCAGGCCAGTGTGGTCTACATTAGTGAGTTCCAGTATAGCCAGGGCTGTTACATAGAGAAACCCTGTCTTGGAAAAAATAAAATAATTTAAAAAGCTATATCAGATTAACCAGTTCATTGCAAAAATATTAGATTGATTCAATATGTAAAAGCCAGTCCCTGTGGTTTACAACAGGAGAAAACAATCATCCAGGTGAAGAAAAGAACATTTAACATGACAGGCGTGGTGGCTCATGTCTTTAATCCCAACACTTGGGAGACAGAGGCAAGTGGATCACTGTGAGTTCAAGGCCAGACTGGTCTACAAAGTGAGTCCAGTACAGCCAAGGCCACACAGAGAAACCCTGTCTCAAAAAAACAAACAAACAAAACAACAACAACAAAACTGGAGTTACATCTATAATCTCAACATTCCCACAATTGTGACAGGAGGTTCAGAAGTTCAAGGACATCTTCAATACCTACAAAGGCCAATCTTAAAAAAAAAAAAAAAATCGTACAGCAAACCTCTCAAGAAAATGTTGAAATTATTCTTAAACCAAGCACATGTCGATGATCACTAAGGAGATAAAGGCCAGAGTTAGGCCCAGAGCTCCAAGAGTATATAAAATACACCTCTGTTACATAAGACCCCAGGAAAAAGAAAGCTATTCTCTCTGAGATGAAAGAAACTGGGATATCTAGTCTCAAAACTCCATTATCAGTTCCCAGCCAGTGAGGAGGTGGAGAAGGGAGAGAAGAAGAAAAAAGTTATAAAGGAGAAGAGCCTCCATATATGATGACAATGATGATGGATATAAATAAACCACAAAGAAATCTACAAGTGTTTAGAATCACAAATTTAGGTCAGAAAAGGCAATGCCAATAGAGAACAGTTTGTTTCTTTGTTATACAGACAAAACTTTAAAATATATATAATATGGGACTGGAGAGATGACTTAATAGTTTAAAGTCCTGGCTACTCTCACCTGAGTTTAGTTCTTACCAACCAACATGGTGGCTCACAGTTGCGCGTAATTCTGCTCCAGGACATCTGATGCCCTCATCTGGCCTCCTAGGACAAAGGCATGCACGTGGTGGACATACATGTAGACAGAATGTGTACATTCACAAGCATAAAATGAAACTTTTTTTAAGAAAAGGAGTTGTGACTCCAAAAATTATTCATACAATAAACTGGATGTAGTGGCACGTGCCTGTAATCCTAGCTTACAAGGTGAGGAAGCAAGAAAATCAGAAGTTCCAAGTACATGACTAAGGTAGTTTGAGACCACGTTCAAATCTAAGCAACCATGTCTCAAACGTAAATAAATGAAGTTAAGAGACATGGCTCAGCAGTTAAGAGTATTTACAGTAGGATGCAGAGATGACTCAGTGATTAAGAGCACCGGCTGCTCTTCCAAAGGACCTGGGTTTGGTTTCCAGCACCCATGTGGTGTCCCACAGTCATCTATAACTCCAGTCCCAGGAGAACTGACAAACTGAGGAACCAAGCACTCGTACACAGACATATGTGCAGGCAAAACACTCATGCCCATACAATTTAACTGTTACGTGTGTGTGTGCCTACATACTAAGCTGGCCTCAGACTCACAGGTCTGCCTGTCTCTACTTACAGAATGCTGGGATTAAAGGCTTACAACACCACCAATTTTTTTTTTTAAGATTTATTGTATATGAGTGCTTTATCTGCAGAAGAAGGCATCAGATAACATTATAGATGGTTGTGAGCCACCATGTGGTTGCTAGGAATTGAACTCAGGACCTCTGGAAGAGCAGGCTGTGCCCTTAACCACTGAGCCATTTCTCCAGCCCCCACCACCAATATTTTTTAAGAAAGAGATTACTCATTGCTCTTGCAGAGGACCTGGGTTCAACTCTCTCTTTCCTCTCCTCCTCCTCCTCTCTCTCTCTCTCTCTGTCTGACACACACACACACACACACACACACACACACACACACATCAGTTAACAACCATCCTTAACTCAAGCTCCAGGGGATCAAGTGCTCCACATAATAAAAGCACTACATATAGCCGGGCATTGTGGTACACACCTGTAATCCCAGCACCCTGTGAGTTCGAGGCCAGCCTGGTCTACAAAGTGAGTCCAGGACAGCCAAGGCTACACAGAGAAACCCTGTCTCAAAAAACCAAAACAAATAAATAAAATAAAAGCACTATACATAATTTAAGATGATACCTACAAGGGGCATCAAATGATGTGGAAAGCCTTTACACTGAGAGTGAACATTTTGTGAAAGATGAATGGGGGCCTGGAGAGATGGCTCAGCATTAAGAACACCATCTGCCCTTCCAATGAATCCAGGCTCAATTCTCAGCATCCACATGGAGGTTCACAACTGTCTGTAGCTCCAGTTCCAGGGCATCTGACACCCTCACATAGACATACGTACATGCAGTCAAATCACCAATGCACATAAAATAAGAATAAATTATTTTCAGCCGGGCGTGGTGGCACATGCCTTTAATCCCAGCACTTGGAGGCAAAGGTAGATGGATCTTTGAGTTTGAGGTCAGCCTGATCTACAGAGTGAGTTCCATCCAGGACAGCCAAGGTTACACAGAGAAACCCTGTCTTGAAAAATCAAAAAATTAAAAATTAAAAAATAATTTTAAAATTAAAAAAGGAAGATGAATGGAAGAAAATGTGTGGTGTGTGCATGTGTGTGTGTCCCTGGATATTAGGTGTGCATATTCTTATGTCCTTGTGCTTGTGGAAGCCAGAGTTGAATGTCCTTCTCAATCCCTCTTCACCTTATGTTAATTTTAAAAATATGCATGTGTGTCTGTGTACAAATGTGTATGGACATATGCCTGCCATGGTATGTAGAATTTGGAAGTTGATTCTCCCACTTTGTGGGTTCCTAGGTACTGGACTTATTATCAGTATTGGCAAGAAGTGCCTTTACCTCCAGCCATATTGCCAGCCCCACCTTGGTTTTTTTTTTATTTGTTTTGGTTTTTGTGGTTGATGTTGTTTTGTTCCAGTTTGAGGGTTTCTCTGTGTAGCCCTGGCTCTCCTGGAACTTACCCTGTAGATCAGGCTGGCCTCAAATTCAGAGAACCACCTGCTTATGCTTCCCAACACTGGGTTTAAAGTCATGGACCACCACCTCCCAGCCCCACCTTGTATTTTGAGACAGGGCTCTCACTAAACCTCTAGCTCATCCTTTCCACTAAGTTGGCCAAACAATGAGTTCCAAGTGTCTACCTGTCTTTGCTTCTACAGCTAAAGGTTACAGATATGGGCTAGCATGCCTGCCTTGTCCGTGGGTACTATGGAACCTAGATGCAGGTCCTCATTAATGGTTGCATGGCAAGCATTTTCCTGATGGTGACACTTCCCAGCCCTCTGCCTTTGTGTGTGTGTGTGTGTCTGTCTGTCTGTCTGTCTGTCTGTCTGTCTGTCTGTCTGTGTGTATGTTCATGTATGTGAGTGTGAGCACAGGTGTGAAGGTCCATGCTCACCATCCACCTTGTTTTGGCAAGTCTTTTGTGTTTGTTGTGTGCACACCAGGTTAGCTGGCCCCTAAGCTTCTCCTCTGCCCATCTCACCATGGAGCGTTAGAACTAAATACTCCAAGTTATCTGTGAACTCTGCGGATTCAAACTCAGGTCACCAGGCTTTTGTAGCAAGTGTTTTAGCCTTGGGCTATCTCCCAGACCCCACACCTTCTCTCTCAGTGGGCCATCTCTCAGTGACCCTAGAGTGCATTCATTTGGCCAGCAAGCCCCAGACATCATCCTGTCCCTGCCTCCCCAACACTGTGTGTGTGTGTGTTGGAGATCCAAACTCAGGTCCTCACACTTGCCCAACTGACTTTGCTGACTGGGTCATCTCCCCAGCCCTGCAACCTAATATCTTGAGTTATCTTTTGAGTATAAAAAAGGTGCTTTGTTTTAGAAATTTGAGTTCAGTTGAGTAAGTTAGGAAAGGGGACTCAAATTCCCCAGCCTGAATGTCCTGAGCAGCAGAAGGCTGTAACGTGGAGACCTTGGCCCTGAGTGCCAAGAAGGGACTCTGGACAGACAAGGATGGGAGACTCAGAGCACCGTGTTTGGGTCTCCCTCTGCCACCTGCTCCTTCATTTCTGTTTAGGGCTTCTAGGCCTTTCCTGGGCATAGTTCCCAGAAAGTCCCTCTGCTGTCCGCTGCCCTGATCAGGTTTCTGGATCTGTTAATAATAGACAAGGGTGGGGGAAGGGCCAGGATCTTTGCAGACATAGGAATTACCAAAGCCCATGGGCCGTTCCTGTGCCAAACCCCTGCCTTCTGTCTCTCTGGATCTATTCAAATTCCCATGTTCCCTCCAGGAACTTCCATCCAAGAGTCATTTTTATTTGTTTGTTTTACATTTATCCAATGTGTGTGTGACACACACACATACACACACACACACACACAGAGTCAACTTTAGAAGTTAATTCTCTCCTCCCATGTGGATCTTGGGTATCAAACTCAAGTGGTCCAGCTTGGGCAGCAAGTTCAAGACCAGCCGGAGCAACATAAGGAGATTCCCATCTTACCAAAAGAAAGAGAAAAAACAAAAAACAAAAAAGAAGGAAATTAATAGCAGAAGTTTAAATCCCTTCCATTATGAAATATAATAGAAGCAATATAGTCCTACAAAAAGAAAATATATGACAGTAAATTATTATACAATGAAGATCCTGTTAGTACTGAGGGCTAAAAATAGCCCTAGCCCAGCTAGGTACCCATTCTACCACAACTCCTTTCTAAAGTAATTGCCATCCTGACTTCTGTAGTCATCACTTAAAAGGATTTTATTTTAATGGAACTTAAAATGTAGCTATAAATAACCACTAATGGCAGGCTATTAGAGGTGTTTGAGGGGACTATGAGAGACAGCTAGAACGCAGCACACTAACACTCATGCCCATCTCACAAAGCTAGTTAGTTCCCTCTGTGCTTGTGACCAGAGGGAACAGCCGAAAAAGAACCTCACAGGAGTTCCATGCAAAGTTCCATGCCCACAACTGCCTTAACTGTCACCCACTGGCTCAGAGAAGCCTCACCTGACAGTCTCCCAAAGGCAAAGCAAAGGCTGAGCCCAGCTGTGGTGCTTGGGAATATATACAAGGGCAGGTTGTCTTCACTGCCGACTTGAGTCTAGAGTACTCTAGAAACTTCCCTTCCCTCAGTCTTATTATGAAGTATGGGGTCATAGTAACACCGCTTACAATTCCTTTTTCCTCTCCTAATTTGGTTCTCCATCTTGGTTTCTGTGCCAGCTACCTAGTCATTCACCCTTGGAAGGAGTTCATTCCTTTGTGGGTGTCCTCCAGCTCCACTTTGCTCTGTTTTGTTTTGTTTTTAAGCAAAGTTGGAATTTACTAAAAGATGTTGTTGCCATTGTTTTTTAAGTACAAAAGAGAAACAAGCTCAGGGGAGAAAGGCACATGGGAGCGTGGGTGTGGCCTTTCCCGAAAGAGTCCTCTGACCTGAATACAGATGTATGGTGAGCTTGCTTCATCTCTGCTCACACCTTTGTTATGTGTGGCCAGGAGCAGTGGCCCACGCCTATGATCCTAACACTCAGGATGATGATGATGAGGCTGGGGAGTTGTGAGTTCAAGGCCAACTGAGCTAATTAGCAAGACCTTCCCAATCTCAAAAATAAATAAATATCCTGGCACTGAACAAATGATTATAAAAGGAAAGGAGGGCCTTTGAGGTGGGGGCTCTGAGGATGTCGCTCAGCTGGCAAAGCGCTTGCACAGTGTACATGAAAATCTGTGTTTCATCCTCATTACCACTAGACATGGTGGTACACATCTGACTATCATCAGCACTCAAGAGGTGGAGGCAGGAGGCTCTTAAACCCAGCATCATCCCCAGCTACATATCAAATTCAAGGACGTATCAAGTTCAAGGTTAATCTGGGCCACAGGAGACCCTGTCTCAAAAGAACAAGCAAACAAACACCCATCGTATATATGAGCTCTTTCACACAGGTGCACAGAATCCATCCCTTCAAACTCTTGTTTTGGGGGGGTTTGTTTTTGTTTTTGTTTCCAGACAGGGTCTCTCTGTGTTAGCCTTGGCTGTCCTGGACTCACTTTGTAGACCAGGCTGGCCTCGAACTCACAGTGATCCATCTGCCTGCTTCTGCCTCCCAAGGGCTGAGATTAAATGCATGCGCCCCCACGCCCGGCTCATTCCTTCAAACTCATGATTTTTTTTTCCCCTTCTTCTGTCTTTCTCTGTTCCTGTATTTTACAGACTCAGATTGATTGCCTTGCAAGGCGGGATGCAAAAACACAGGAGCAAGCTGGTGGAAAGCGACGCCCTGGAAGGCAGCCAGATGAAACGAGGGCAAAACCAGCAGTATTGAGGGCGAAAACAGCGGTATTCCACACAGACACACGGAATGAAAAGCGGTGATTCACAAAGCACTGCACTAGGCAGGCCTTGGGTTTCACTTTGAGAGCAATTGCAGGATTGGGGTCAGGAAAGGGGCTGGGTGGAGAGGCATCAAGATAAAAGGCAGCCAGGCTCCTTCTCCCTGGAGATGTGTTGCATGTCAACCTCAATCTGGTCCATTAATCTCTTTCTGCCACCCCACCCCCACAACTCCTCCTGTTGACCAGTGTCCTGGGCCTTTAAGAGTTGGATCAGCAGGCCTGAGGGAAAGCGCTCACATCTCTCCTCACCCTGCTCCTCCTTGGCTGTAACTCTTCCAGTTACAGCAGCAAGCTGCAGTCGAAGGGTAAAAGCAGTCAAGTGCAAAGGAGAAGGGAGCCAAGGCTGAGTCTTCTTCTTTCCGGCGGAGAACACTGCAGAGCTCGGGAGGCATCGTTTTCCAGACACAGGATTACTATCCTACCCACGGTAAGGGCCCTGAGCTCTACCCAACCTCTGCCCAAGCTGAGTCCTGCCTGAATCCTAAAAGCCCTACAGATGCATACCTAACCTGGTTAGCTTAAACTAGGCTCGTTTTCCTACCCTGGGCCTCCACAGGGCTCCCTCCCTCCATCCTGGGTCTCCCTCTTTGACTCTTAAATGGTTTTCTTCCTGGCTGCGTCAATCACTCTTCTAGAGAGAAACCTCTTAGCTGTCCAGGGCCATGAGTGCTGACCCTAGCTTTTTCTCAGAGGTGAATCCACTCCAGGAAGACAAGAGACAGAGTTAGAGTAAATACTCCTCATTGACGATGCATTAATAGACTGTTGAAGATTACCAAATGAGGGGTGTCCAAGCCCCACGATGCATCAGAACTCCTCGTAATAGGGAGATGATTTTGAGACATCCTTGGAAAGAGTCAGGGTTTGAGTTCTGTGCTCTGTTTTTGCTTAATGAGCCACGGCCAGTTCTTGGTACAGCAGCATATTCTGTGCTGTGGGACATCAGGCCACAGACAACTTCCTGATCTGTAACAGAAGAATTGAGGGCTTCCCAGAGTTGCCTTTGCACCAGGAGTGCTTCTTAGGGTGCCCACTAAACAGTCTCTCCTCATCCTTGGAAATTTTGATCTGGCAAATTCTAAGACACTCTTCTGGAGAGACTTGATCTAGGCTCAATTCTCTGGACTCTACGTGTTGTAAGCAAGCCTTCAAGTTCTAACATTCTAAGGGCTATGACCTGTGACCAGAGCCATCCTACCCACTTCATCTGAAACAGGTTAGCTATAACCTATACCTATACGACCCATATAACATAAACAAAATAGTTCTCTTCCTTCCTGCCCCTCAGAAAGAAATTTGAGACACCCTAACTCCTACCTTAACGTCACTGGCACATGTGTTGGCACTTCCTAACTCCGTCTGTGGGTGGTAGAGAGCTGCTTGGAAGTAGAGGACCACATTTTGATTGCTCTGTAATACTGGCTCACCAGTACTAGGAATGTTTGCGTCTATTATTACAGAGGGAATTATCTTTATCCTCAAAGATCCCAAATATATGGATACGTAGTGTTAATCTCCCCTCCCCTCTCTGAGCCCAGGCTGCCCCCAGACTTCCTATATAGCCAAAGATGACCTTGAACACCTGATCCTTTGGCTTCTACCTCCCAAATGTTAAGATTACCATTGTTCCCGGCTGACCCTATCTCTCTTACTTTTAGATTTTTATCCTCTGTGTCCTTGCTGATACCGCCCCTCTCCCAAACCCTTTATTTCTTCTCACCCCACTGCACCTGCATCCATTGTAAACCATCTTCCTTTCAGACACCAGCGGAAGCACCAAGCCTTAGAACACTTAGGTTCTAACATAGTCTTTGGGCACTTTGTTTAGTCAGTCTCCTAGGTTACAGGGAAAATGAGGCGGAAAAGAGAGGCATGTTACTCTGTATCCAAACCAAAGTGTCCTTTCTCCTGGACTATAGACTCAAAATCTTTAAAGGGTTGAGACCCAGAGCTCTAGGGATTTAGTGGAGACGAAGGAGGGCAATGGCAGGAAAAGGTGATGGAGAAAAAGGATGAGGAAAAGGTTGAGAAGAGGAGAAAACAAAAAGTTTGAATGAGCAGAGTGGATTGTGTGAGAGAAAGTGAGCTAGGAAGAAAAGAAGAGTGAGAGGTCAGGCATGGGATGGGAAAGGCAAGAAAATGACAAGAAAGTTCTTTGGTGGGATACAGGGGGCTCGGAAGATGATGGGAGGAGAGAGACAGCATCGGTGCTCCTCGCTGCTTCCTGGCCTTCCTTCAACTTGCCTCCTGGAGAAGGCTCCTCCTAAGGGAAGAGTCGGTCAGCTCTGCTCTGCTTGTAGCTAGACCCGCAGTTCTGTCACTGAAGGACTCTGGTAGGCCAGCCAATCTGTCTGGGCTTCAGTCTCCTTCTCCATGAAGCTTAGTTCTCATTCACTATGGCTTCCTGAGCTGCTGCTGGCACTCTCTTGACCACACGCCACATAGACAACAAGTTAAAACCATTGCTCTCGAATGGGGGACAGGTTCCGTGGGAGGAAAGAGAGCCAAAGTGGTTTTCCAAGGCTGGTTTGGGAAACTGACTTCTGGCACCTGGGTCCTGTTCTCAGACTTCTTATGTCCCAGGACATATAAGGATCCTGGACACAGGAATAGAGACGATATTTCTGTCTTTTTCCAAACCCAAGACCTACTAGAGTCCCGTGCCCACAAGGTGGAAGCTGCATCCTCATGCCACCCTCATATCACTATGGTCAGAGCACCCAAGGAATTTTAGAGTGACCCATGACTTTCTCCTCCGGTCTTCATGTAGCAGTTTTAAGCTGTGTGAAGATTCCAAAGAGTGCATCCATGCCTAGAAAAGGAGATGCTTTTTTTTTTTAACTCAAGACAGGGTTTCTCTGTGTAGCCTTGGCTGTCTTGGACTCACTTTGTAGACCAGGCTGGCCTTGAACTCAGAGATCTGCCTGCCTCTGCCTCTCTGAGTGCTGGGATGAAAGGCATGCACCACCACTACCCAGCTAGGAGATGCTTTCTGAAGGAACACTTTGGATCCCTTCTTCCATGCAGAGGACCCTTCTAGTCTCAGCCAGGAACACATACTGGTCCTCAGCCTTGGCCAGTAAAACTTTTCCTACTAAAACCGTCGTAGCTGCCTCTCTCCCAAGAGCCTGTTCCTCGCCCTTCACAACCCCACTCCTCTAGCCCTTTCAAGAGCCTTCTCTAGGTCTTTAAGTCAGGGAAGTTGCATTTTCAAGGACTCTCAAGTCTCCTTAGAGGGAGTCACTGCTAGGTGCGGTGGTGCACAATCCCAGCACCCTGGAGGCAGAGGCAGGCAGAACTTCGTGAGTTCCAGGCCAGCCTGGCCTACAGAGCAAGTTCCAGGACAGCCAGACCTACAAGGAAAGACCCTGTCTCCAAAAAAAAAAAAAAAAAAAAAAGACAATTAGGGTTCTATTATGCTATGTGACTTTAGACAGGTCACATCACGTCTTAGACTCCTTATTCATCTGTAAAAAAGAATGTAGGAGTTAAACTAAATGACACTTTAAATTTTATTGATATATATATATTCAATATATATTGAATTTATTTGATAAAATTGTGTGTGTGTGTGTGTGTGTGTGTGTGTGTGTGTGTGTGTTTTACCTGAATGTATGTCTGTGTACCACTTGGTACCCACTGAGGCAAGAAGATGTTGGATCTTTCAGAACTGGAGTTACAGATGGTTATGAGCCACTGTATGAATACAGGGAATTGAACCTGAATCTTCTGGAAGAGCAGCCAGTGCTCTCAACTGCTGAGCCATCTCCCTGACCCCAAACTGCATGATTTTTAATGGAATTCCAATAGAATGGTTGCTTTACAGATTTGAAGGCTTCTATTTCTTTTTCTTTGAGACAGGGTTTTATATAACCCAGGCTGTCCTAAAACTCATTAAATGGCTGAGGCTACCCTTGAACTCCTAAATGTTAGATTACAGGCATGTTTCACCAGAGGTAGCTACTTTACAGAATTTTGAAGCTTGCTTTTACACTGTCAAAATTATAAAGTTTACATGAACAGTTGCAACACTTTTCTGTTTAAGCATCTGTCTCCCACTCATGCAAAAGCAAAGCTGTATGTATGCTTCATGAGAGTTGTCCATTTCAACAGGAGCTGGCCAAGAGTTGAACATGATGCTGGGCATCATGGGTCACATCTGTGATCCCAGAACTCAAAAGACAGGAGCAGGATGATCAAGAGTTCAAGGCTAGCCTTGGCTACATGAGACTCTGTCTCAAAGAAAGAAAGAAAATGGGGCCTGGAGAGATGCTTAGAGGTTAAGAGCACTATCTGCTCTTCCAGAGGTCCTGAGTTCAATTCCCAGCAGCCACATGGTGGCTGATAACCATCCATAATGAGATCTGGTGCCCTCTTCTGGTACGCAGGCACACTTGCAGGCAGAATACTGTATATACCAAAATGCAATTAGGAAGGAAGGAAGGAAGGAAGGAAGGAAGGAAGGAAGGAAGGAGAAAATATTCCACCCCAGCTCTTTAGGAATTTGACACAATATGCATGAGAGTATAGACAAGGATCCAGGAAGAAAAAAGCTGGAAGGATCCTACCTGGAGGAGTGACAGCTAGGGCATGGACAGATTCTAGGTTCTGATAAGGATTGGCAGATCCTAATAATGAAGACATGGGGAATGAACAAGGTAGAGAGCAGTGAGTGTAGGGCCATGTCCTGCCTTAGCCCTCCCTGGAGATAGCCATGGGAACTAGTTAACAAAGATAGATCTAGGTATCTTATTTTAAATTCCAATCTGTGTATGGACTGAGACAGGCTTCTTAGCCTAGCAAGAAACCCAGCAAACCCAGAAGTGTAAATAGCTAGACTAAATGGAATGCCTGACACAGGCCACTAAGGAAACCCTGGGTTTCTTTCTCTTGCTCTCTTGATCTTCAGGACTCACTCAAAGCCCTTTGCTCCCCCTGTCCCTTTATTTAGGTGACTCTGGCACCAGCTGGTAGAGCAGTGGGTGATGGCATCTCAGCTTCAAGACCGTGAGTACCCCTACAAGGGAAGAGGTCTCGGAGGGAAGCCGAGGGAACAGAAGGGATTAGACCCTGGTTCTAGAGCTCCTCTGGGCTCTCTAGCCTCCCCACTAGCTAAATAAGTACCTGTTTTTCTTGGCTTGGCTCAGGGCTGACCAATGATGAGGACCTGCTGCTGATGCAAGAAGGCACGATGATGCGCAAGGTGAGGACCAAAACCTGGAAGAAGCTAAGATACTACAGACTTCAGAATGACGGCATGACAGTCTGGCACGCACGGCAAGCCGAAGACATAGCCAAGCCCACTTGTGAGTGCCCTTGGTAGCTGTGGGTGGGAATGTGAGTGGCTAGGCTTCTTAGGAATTCAGAACTTTGAGGTCAGGGAAGGGACCAGGATCGTGATAGTGCAGGCACACTTGTGTGTGTCTCTACAAGATGGCAAGCAGCCCTTGCCTTTGTAAGATTGTCATGGGGATTAAATAAGTTATTGCACAGAGCCCTGTCACATGATAAGTCTCCATAAACAACAGATTATATATTATTGTTGACTGTGATCTGACATCACCCTTTCTGGATTAAACCCCTGGTTCTACCACTCTCTGGGTGAGTTGTTTTGGACAAATTACTTAATTGAACTAAACTTTCCCATCTACAAAATGGAGGTTAGCCTGCACCTACCTGTAAGCTAGAGATTTGAAAGCTAATGTGTGAAGCATCTAACATGAAATCTGAAGCCGTACAACATTTCAAAGCATAAAAATGCATCCCAACAGTGTGCATTGTGTTGGCCAAGGCCTTTATGGTACCTTTAAACACTTGATCACAAACTAAACAGTCGGCTTTAGAGACACACTCAATACTCATGAGCGAACCACACCACCCCGGCTGAGGCAGAGACTGGAAGAATTTCTCTGGCTCCCTTCTAGGCACCTGGAAAGAGGAAACCTTCAAGCTGGAAACATAGACAGACATTACACTCTTTTGGTGTATCTATTTTACAGCTTATTTGTCACTCCCGCTAGCTCTCCTGTGGTAACCATTGCAACCTGCCGTGATGGGGGATCTTCCATTCTTTGATATGTGGACACTGAGGGGTTAAGTTTGGGTCTTCACACTGCTAGCTGGTGGCTGGGAGTTAGGTCTTGCCAGGTCTAGCGGAACCTCCTTGCTGTCTCATGTGAACCCCTGAATCCATGGGTCTCCGTCACCCTGTAGGAGCACCCTTTGGGATCCAGCCTCCAGAGGCCCAGGTTCCTCCTCTCTATGTCTTCCTGGAGAAGGGAGTTCTGGTTACCGTTCCTTAGTCCCTGCTGAGTGTCAGGCTCCTTTCCTCAGGGCTCCCACCTGCTTCTTCTCTGGCAGTTTCCATCTTGGATGTGGAGACGATCCGTAAGGGCCATGATTCTGAGTTGCTGCGCCATCTGGAGGAAGAGTTCCCCCTGGAGCAAGGCTTCACCATTGTCTTTCAAGGTCGCCGCCCCAACCTGGACCTAGTGGCCAACAGTGCCGAAGAGGCCCAGATTTGGATGCGAGGACTTCAGCTGCTGGTGGATCTGGTCACCAGCATGGACCACCAGGAGCAACTGGACCAGTATCAACCAGACGGAGTTAGGGTGTGGACAGGGGTCACTGAAGGAGTCAGATGCTGCAGAACTAGGGAATATGGGAAGGGTGCAGAAATAGATCCAGGTGGTGTGGGGAGAGACGGGGGCCAGCGTAGAGCTGATGAAGAAATGGATGTCTGCCAATCAGAGTCTGAGACTGAGACTCAGGGCCCAGGCTAGGAGGAAGGGCCAGTGAGAGGAAGAAGAGCAGGCAAAGTCCTGTTCCCGTGAAGGAAACAGACATCCCAGCAGCTAGCATTCACCACCACCACCACAGGCGGGACGTAGCTTCTAGGACGCAGGCAGTGGTGTAGACTCACTGTCAGATTCCTGGATAAGTCAGTGAGATATTTCAGCCAGTAAAGGTGCTTGTCACAACCTGAACACAGTCCCTGGAGCCCTCATGGTAAAAGAGCTGACTCCCATGAGTTGTCCTCTGACAAACCACACACACACACACACACACACACACACACACACACACAGCAGCTTACAGACCCTCCAATACATGTAAAAGAGGCTTCTAGATTGCACAGTACTTCATGCATATATACATTCACTCAGCACCCATTAGGCAGTTTGTAGCCACCATTGTGCCTGGTTCTAGGGACATCTAGATTAAGGAGACCACATATTATCACTTTAGTTAGTAGAGAGAATCAATTTGTGTAAATAATTTAACTTAAGCACTAAATTAGAGACATACTTGATTCGATCTAAGGAAAGACGTAGCATAAGAGCTAGGGTCCTTACATTTTGGACTGGAGATGTAGCTCTATTGGTGCAATGTTTGCCCGCCATGCATCAAGCCCTCGGTTCGATCCCAGCACTGCATAAACTGGGTCTGGTAATGTGTGCCTGTTATCCCAGTACTCAGGAGTCAGAAGAAAGAGGATCAGGAGGTCAAAGTTATCCTTGGCTACGTGGCAGTTGTAAAGCCAGCCTCGGCTACATGGGATCCTGCCAAACAAAGAAAGAAAAGTAGCACAATGTAAGCCCGAAAGAGGGGGGTGGGAAAGGCACTCCTGGCTGAGAGGACCGTATGAATAAAGTTGAGGGGAAGGGGACTGGGGAAGCAGGGGGTAGGGGTTTCAGAGGAAGGAGATACTGAGTCTGGCAGAAGTAGAAAGACAGAGCAATACAGTGAGAAGGCTGGACTAGGCTAGATCACAAGGTGAGTGGATCTTAACTTCTAGTTAGAATTTATGTTTCTTTTTGCACACAACAGGGAAGTAGGTCCCTGCAGGACCCTGAGCCATGCAACGACAAGATAGTTGGGCTTGGTGGCACACGCCTTTAATCCTAGCACTCAGGAGGCAGAGGCAGGCAGATCTCTGTGAGTTCGAGGCCAGCTTGGTCTACAAAGCAAGTCTGGGACAGCCAAGGCTAACACAGAGAAAGCATGTCTAAAAGAAAGAAAGAAAGAAAGAAAGAAAGAAAGAAAGAAAGAAAGAAAGAAAGAAAGAAAGAAAGAAAAAAATTCATATTTAGGAGAGATTATTTTAAAATTGGATTGGCTTGGGAGAGAGACTAGCAACAAAGACGGGGAGGGAGGTGGGGGAGGAGGGCAGTGGATGAACGTGCACACACACACACACACACACACACACACACACTCTCTCTCCACACACAGTGCTTTTGCCTTGACTCAGAGCTGGATGGGTGAGGGAATGGTTCCAACGTGGAGACGTTAACCAGGATGGCCGGATAAGTTTTGAAGAAACTCAACGGCTGCTGCTTCTGATGAATGTAGAAATGGACGAAGACTACGCCCTCAGTCTTTTTCAGGTGTGTTTGCTGGGGAGGATTTGCAGGAGCCAGCCAGACCATGTTTTCACGTGGCTAGAAGGACTCTGACCCCACTCAGCGGCAGTCATTACTCGACTCCTTACTGGGTACTCCGTTGTCATAATAAGCTCAGTGGGACCAGTGGGGAATGATTCTCCCACTCGGTCTTGTTGGGAGGATGAGTCATAATACCTATAAAAAATAACAACATGTTACCATGTTGGAGCTGGGTGAGTTGGCGCACGCCTTTAGTCCCAGCACTTGGGAGGCAGAGGCAAGAGGATCTCTGTAAGTTTGAGCCTGGCATGGTCTACACAGTGAGTTCCAGGACAACCAGAGCTATATAGAGAGACCCTGTCTCAACAAAACAAAGCAAACAAAAGACTATTACGTTATTATGTGGACATTTCCTATTCAAACCAGTGTCTCAGGTGCCCACTACAAACTTCCATCTGCAATGGAACTAACAAGGAGGTGGCAGATTCTGACTAATGTTGGTTTGTTTGTTTGTTTGTAGCCAGAATCTACTGTAGCCCAAACTGTCCTCAAACTCCACTATGTAGCTGAGGATGATCCTAAATGGGAATTGAAGGCACCATTGCCCCCAGCTCTCTTCTAACCACTTAGAGACAATTGAGAGATATAATCTTTCTGGTTAAAAAATTTCCCTCTAAGCCGGGCATGGTGGCGCATGCCTTTAATTCCAGCACTTGGGAGGCAGAGACAGGTGGATCTCTGTAAATTGGAGGCCAGCCTGGTCTACTATATAGGTCAGCCAGGTCTACTACACAGAGAACCTCTGTCTCAAAAAACAAACAAACAAAAATTTCCCTCTAGCACAGGGCGGTAGTGGTGCATGCTTGTAATCACACTACTAGGAGAGGCAGAGACAGGTCGATCTCTGTGAGTTTGAGGCCAACCTGGTCTACAAAGTGAGTCTAAGGCTACACAGAGAAACTCTGTCTTGAAAAACCAAACCAAACAAACAAACAAAAATTTCCCTCTAATGCTGGGTGGTGGTGGCACACACCATTAATCCAGTACTCAGAAGGCAGAGGCAGACAGATCTCTGTGTCTGAGGCTGCCCTGGACTACAGAGCAAGTTCCAAAGCAGCCAAGGCAGCCAGGCGTGGTGGTGCATGCCTTTAATCCCAGCAGTTGGGAGGCAGAGGCAGGTGGATCTTTGTGAGTTTAAGGCAAACCTGGTCTACAAAGCAAGTCCAGGACAGCCAAGGCTAACAGAGAGAAACCCTGTCTGAAACAAACAACAAACAAAACAAAAAACCAAGCAAACTAAAAGTTCCTTCCAACAAATGATAGGGCTCAAACTGTCTTTTCTAGAGTGACTTGTAAGCGTGTGAACTATCAGGAGCTCTGTGAGAGTTTTATATTTTGTTTTGTTTTTGTTTTTTCAAGACAAGGTTTCTCTGTGTAGCCCTGGCTGTCCTGGACTTCCTTTTGTAGACCAGGCTGGCCTCGAACTCACAGAGATCCACTTGCCTCTGTCTCTCCTAGTAGTGTGCCACCACGTCCAGCCTGCTGTGAGAATTTTATCAACACACATGCTAAGATGACCTTTACTAGGCTTGGGAAGATGCCCCTGTTGGTAATCAACTGCTTACCAACAGGAACAGGACTCACGTTTCACCCCAGCATCTGTGTAAAAATTCAGGCACGTGGTGTGGTGGTTTGTGGTGTACGTGGGCGAAGCTTGCCGGCCATACCACCCTACAGGATCATGCCATTTCCCAGAGTTCATCCATCCGCTGCTAAGTCTTCTCTTGCAGGCAGCAGATGTCTCCCAGACCAACTCTCTGGGAGGGGAAGAATTTGTACAATTCTATAAGGCACTGACTAAGCGCCCTGATGTTGAGGAACTATTTGAGCACTTCTCGTCTGATGGACAGAAGCTGACCTTGCTGGAATTTGTGGACTTCCTTAGAGAGAATCAGAAAGAAAAAGACCAAGCCCCTGACCTTGCTCTGGAGTTCATTGACCGCTATGAGCCTTCTGAGAATGGTAAGGAGTACTGAGGTCCTAGATGCAAGACACAGGGGTTGGGGAGGGTGCTAAAAAAAAAAAAAAGACCCGACACAGGAGTTTTCTCCTTCTGGAGAGAAGGCTGGGTCCACCCCTCTCCTGGCCTCCTTCCCAGTCATCTCACTGAAGCACCTACCGGAGGGCAGCCCTTCCCTGTCCGCTAAGACAGAGCTGGACCTTCATCTCTTAGAATGAAAGAGCGTGAGGTGCCCTTTTATTCCTTATGCTCACATTTCACATCCTCTGTTTCGGGGGAAGTCCTTCACTATGTCAACTTTGTCCTCAGTGGAAGAAGAAAACACTTGATCCCTCCCTGTTGCCTACTCGCTCCACAATGACTCTTTTGCCTTGTGTTCCAAGGTTGCCATTCCTTTAAATGTTAGCTTCCTGGAAGTTCTCGAAGTTGATCTTAAACCCTTAAGTCCCCCCCGCTAGTCATGGATCTTCTCAGCCTAGGCCTGGGGCAGTGATGAGAACAAGTATCTGGCAAACAAGCACAGCTAAAATATGCCTTTCAAACATTATTTACTTATTACTTATATAACATTTGGCCTGCACGTGTGCCTGCACACCAGAAGAGGGCACCAGGTCTCATTACAGATGGTTGTGAGCCACCATGTGATTGGTAGGAATTGAACTCAGGACCTCTGGAAGTACAGCCAGTGCTCTTAACCTCTGAACCATCTCTCCAGACCTAAAATAGGCCTTTTTTTTTTCCCTAAAGATGTATTTATGGGCTGGAGAGATGGCTCAGAAGTTAAGAACACTTCCTGCTCTTCCAAAGGTTCTTAGTTCAATTCCCAGCAATCCCATGGTGGTTCACAACCATCTATAATGAGATCTGGTGCCCTCTTCTGGCCTGCAGGTGAATATGCAGGCAGAATACTGTATATAAATAAATACATCTTTTTTAAAAAGGTGTATTTATTTATTATGTATAGAGTGTTCTGCCTGCATGTATACCTGCATGCCAAAAGAGGGTATCATATCACATTTGAGCCACCATGTGGTTGCTGGGAATTGAACTCAGGACCTCTGGAAGAGCAGTCAGTGCTCTTAACCTCTGAGCCATCTCTCCAGTCGGCCTTTTAAAAAATCATTAGTGCCAGGCGTGGTGGCGCACGCCTTTAATCCCAGCACTCGGGAGGCAGAGGCAGGCGGATCGCTGTGAGTTCGAGGCCAGCCTGGTCTACAAAGCGAGTCTAGGACAGCCAAGGCTACACAGAGAAACCCTGTCTCAAAAAAACCAAAAAATAAAAAAAATAAAATAAAAAATCATTAGTTTCTAGTTTCCTCTACTTTGCCCTTCAATGGACTGACTCACTTCCATCCTTCCATTTTCTTCAGAGTATAAGAAGTTTATATCAATAATAAGTTATTTACAAATTAAATTATTTACAAAATTATTTCACATTCTTCACTTAAGTCCTCACTGCAACTTTGTAAAATGGAAAACAATCAATCCATGGGGAATTCACTGAGTATCCCGTAATGCACTAACATCTCTTCATTCATTTCTTGCTAGGTGTGGTAGCACAGTCTTTAGTCCCAGCACTCGGGAGGCAGAGATAGGTGGATCACTGTGAGTTTGCGGACAGCCTGGTCTACAAAGAGAGTCCAGGACAGCCAAAGCTACACAGAGAGACCCTGTTTCAAAAAACCTAAAAAACAAACAAACAAAAAAACAAAAACAGAAAATGATAAAGTAGGCCAGGCAGTGGTGGTGCACATCTTTAATCCCAGGCAGGGAGGCAGAGGCAGGTGGATCTCTGAGTTTGAGGCAGGCCTGGTCTACAGAGTGAGTTCTAGGACAGCCAGACTACACAGAAAAACCCTGTGTCAAACAAAACAAAAACCCCCCAAACAAGTGTGCACAGCCATGCTAGCCAGGAAATAAAACTGAAGAAGTCAGAAGAAAAAAAAAAACAAGCTCTCTGTTCCCAAAGCAGAATCAATTACATCAGTTACATCTGTCCTGGCTCAGAAGTGGCCCCTGATATATACATGTTAACATACAACTCATTCTGTTCAGAAGTGGGGCCTCCAGCAGAAACTTCCTACCCATTCTTCACTCTTTCTGTGTGACACTTCATAGTCCTGCAGTGCATTGGACTACTTGGGTTCAAATCCCAGCTCCTTCACTTAAACTAGCTATGTGCCTGTCTAGCTTGCCGTAGTAGTTGTACTGCAATACTGACCTCACTGTGTTAGTGAGCTGCAAGGAGTGTGTGCCCTATAGCAGCTGGACACTGGTGTTACTGTGTTAAGTCCCTACTGAGAACAGTGAGGCCCGTGGAAGGAGTCAAAGGACCATTCCCTAAGCAAGAATATAGCCTGAGGAGATATTGACAAATGTTCCCCCAAGCAGCACAGTCATAGGTTACGTAGCTGCACAGCCCAAGGAAGAACGCATGGGCATCTTGGTCAGGTTACTAATAACTTTTATAAGTCTATACAGAAGCTGTATATATCTTGGAACTGGATTCTGTGCTATCTTTTATGGCAACTGTGGGCCCCAATGACTATGCACCTTTAAATGGACTAAAATCAAGTCTTCATAGATACATGTATGTAGGGGCTGCTCTGTCCACCAGTGCAGAATAGAGCATTCTCATGGTTGTATCCAGTCCTGTTAGATAACCGTGGAGTAGAATGTGAGTTTGAGGCCAGCCTGGTCTACAAAGAGAGTCCAAGACATCCAGGGCTCTGTTACACAGAGAAACCCTGTCTCGAAGGGGAAAAAAAAAAGTCAGGACTTCATGTGAACCCAAAGTCAAGTTCCTATGGCTCTGCCTCCCAAGTGATGGGACTGTAGGTGTGCACTATCAGGTCCTCTGAATGTGACTTTTTTTTAATGATAGAAATAGAGACAGTTTATTTATAAAAGGAAATTGCTCAGAAGAGTTGAGGTGGGGGGCTGGAGAGATGGCTCAGAGGTTAAGAGTGCCGCCTGTTCTTCCAGAGGTCCTGAGTTCAATTCCCAGCAACCACATACTGGCTCACAACTATCTATAATGAGATCTGATGCCCTCTTCTGCAGATAAAGCACTCACATGCAATAAATAAAATAAATCTTAAAAAAAAAAAAAAAAGAGTTGAGGTGGGGACTGGCAAGATGGCTCAGTGGGCCAGGTGCTTGTTGCCATGGCTGATGACCTGAGTGTCAGCCTTGGGACCCACAGTGGAAGAAGAGAACGGATTCTTGCCAATTGTGCTCTGACCTTAACACATTTGCCATAGCACCTGCATCCTATTGCACACATTATACACATACACAGAGTAAACAATAAATGGAAAGGGAGAGAGAGAGAGCATGCAAGTGAGCTCAAGAGAGCACATGCCAGGCTTTGTGGCACAGCACACAAGAGAGGCAAAAGGATCTCTGTGTGGTTTGTTTTGTTTTATTTCCAAGACAGGGTCTCACAATTTAGCTCTGGCTGTCCTGGAACTCAGAGATCTGCCTTCCTCTGTTCCTCAAGTGCTGAGATTAAAGGTGTGCTCCACCACACCGGGATCTCTGTGTGTTTGAGGCAAGCCTAGTTTACATAGAGAGTTCCAGATTAGCCAGAGATACATAGTGAGAGCCTGTCTTTTTTTTTTTTTCCTGATACAGAGTTTCTCTGTTATGGCCTTAGCTTTCCTGGACTTGCTTTGTAGACTAGGCTGGCCTTGAATTCACAGAGATCCACCTCCTCTGCATGAGATCCTGTCTTTAAAAAAGAAGAAAGAATGCTGGGTGGGATGGAGTATGCCTTTAATCCCAACACTTGGGAGGCAGAGAGGTAGATTTCTGTGAGGTGAAGGTCAGTTTGATGTACAGAGTGAGTTCCAGAACAGCCAGGACTGCACAAAGAAACCCTGTCTCAAAAAACTGAGAGAGAGAGAGAGAGACAGAGACAGAGACAGAGAGAGACAGAGAGAGAGAGAGAGAGAGAGAGACAGAGAGACAGAGAGAGAGAGAGAGCTAGATAACTAGAAAACATCAGAAGCTCAAAACCCTGGAATGGTCGTAATGATTCCCTTTAGCATGCTGTGAGAAGGAGTGTTTTAAATCACAGATACAACAAATGGCAAATTTGGGATCTGCAGACTTGGATTAGGCATCTAAGGGGCTGGACCCCAAGGGAGAGGGCTGGCTAGTAGGCTTGTGGGTGTGTCAGACCCTCCGAGCTTCTCACTCTTATGGTACCCACTCCACATTCTAGGCAGATTGCTACGTGTGCTGAGCAAGGATGGCTTCCTCAGCTACCTCTGTTCCAAGGATGGGAACATCTTCAACCAAGCCTGCCTCCCCATCTACCAGGATATGACTCAGCCTCTGAGCCACTACTACATTAACTCTTCGCACAATACCTACCTACTGCGAAACCAGCTTTGCGGCCAGAGCAGTGTTGAAGGATACATACGGTACGGTGGTAGCATGAGGGGTTCCCGCTCACGAGGTGGACTGCATGCGGGAAACTCAGGGGTAGACAGCAGGGATTGAGATATGGAGAGTTTAGGGTCTTAGGATCCCTAAGGAAAGGCAGTGAGATGTAGAGTTACAAATATAAGCCCTGGAATCAGTCCACTTTAGGTGCAATTTTAGCTCCCTTGGTGTGCTGGGGGCTAACCAACCTCTGTATGTCTCTCTGGGAAATAGATGGTAACAATGCCCATTGTGTCAGGGTTCTTGTGAAGGCTAACAGGCACAACCTATGAGTCAGTAGCTGTAATTAATCACTGAATAGTCAGGACAGCACGGCAGCACTAGCAACTGACTGGCTGGGTAGCTTGAAGGATACAAGGGATTGTAGCTCAGTGGTAAAATTTGTATGAGGAGGCCCTGGGTTTAATCTTACTGGGGAAGGGTGGGGGGCGGCAAATATGCCTACAATCCAAGCATAGACAAAGGTTGTGAATTCCAGGCTGCCTGGTAAAAGACCCTGTTTCAAACATCAGTAGTGGGTGGATTTACTAGGAGTTTGAATGACCTGGGTGCCATATTGGGATATACATCCAGAAGAGAGGAACTATCGTGAGGTAATATATGTAATGGCTTACTAGACAGGATTATTAACTGGGCTAGGCGGAGATGGGTGTGAGCTGCTGCCATGCTCAAGGGACTGAGATGCCTCCGTGGAGATAGGACTTGATGTGGTCTGAACGGGCAAGTGTTAGGGAGAAGTATTCCTTGACCTCTCCTGCCTCTGGGGGTTTTGGGCTTCTTGTAGGGCCTTGAAACGAGGGTGCCGCTGTGTGGAGGTGGATGTATGGGATGGACCGGACGGGGAGCCCATTGTTTACCATGGATATACCCTGACCTCTCGTATCCTGTTCAAAGATGTCGTGGCAACACTAGCACAATATGCCTTCCAGGTAGTAGGCCTAGGTTGGGAACAGCAAGGTCTGAGGGAAATGTGACTGACTTGGTCTGGTGAGGATGGAAGGGCAGAGGAACAGTCAGTGCAAGGGATGTGATAGAGACAAAAGGTTTTTTATTTTATATGTGTTATTATATATAATATATCTTTGTTTTGGTTTTTCAAGATAGGATTTCACTGTGGAGCCCCGGCTGTTGGAACGCACTATGTAGATCAGGTCCACTTGGCTCTGCCTCCAAGTGCTGGGATTAAAAACATGCTCCACTACGCCCAGCTGATAAAAGAAGATTAACTTTAAAGCATCAGACAAATATTAAAGGATTACTATAATTAAGTGTGGTATATGTTACTAGTAACTGGTATTCATACTAGCAACAGTCACTAGTTGCTAGTAACTTCTTCTAAAAATGTCTGTTACTTACAAAGAGGAGAATGGATTAGACCGTGGTGGGTTGGGCTCGGGGACAATATGGATCTAGAGATGAGAGTATAATGTGAGCTCCTGATAGCTTGACATCCACACCGAGACTGAAAACTCAAAAGGCCTCAAACAGACTCAGATCAGATTTGGTATAGGAATAAGATTTTGGGGTCTCAAGAGTGACCCTTAGATGTGGATATGTCCTGAAGAGCAGACCCGAAATGTATCAAGTTCTCACAGAGCCCTATAATGGGACTGGGGAGTTTAGCTGTCGGTATACTCATTAGAGTTCATAAACGGGGGCCTAGGAATCCAGGGGCTGGAGTAGGAGGTTGTATGACTGTGCCTCTGAAGGTTGTATGACTGCGCCTCTGAATGGCTCATCTCCTTCATCCCCTTTCCTCGGCCAGTCATCGGACTACCCACTCATCCTGTCTCTGGAGAATCACTGCACCTGGGAGCAGCAGCACACCTTGGCACAGCACCTGACTGAGATCCTGGGCGAGCAGCTGCTGAGCACCACCCTAGATGGACTGCAGGATGATAGGCTGCCGTCACCAGAGGTAGGGGACTCTGTGGCCGAGCCAGGCCCCGGCTGTGGCTTTCACAATCCCTCCCTCCCCATGGATCCCTCTTCTATATTCCTCTATTTCCTTTTATCTTCAGCTAGGCCTTCTTGCTTTTTAATATACCTATAGTTGAGGGGGTTTGTTTTGTTTTGTTTTTATTTGCTGTTTGTTTTTGGAGACAAGCTCTCATGTAGCCAAGGATGGCTTTGAACTCCTGACCTTCCTTTCTTCCCCTCCCAAGTATTGGGATTATAGGCATGCACTACCATGCTTAGTTTCTGTGGTGCTGGGGATCGAGTCAGGGCTTTTTGCATGCTACATCCCTAGCCCTCATTGTTTGTTTGTTTGATTTTCAAGACAGGCTGTGTAACAGAGCCCTGGCTGTCCTGGACTCACTTTGGTTTTAAAAAATATATATATATATTTATTTATTTTATGTATATGAATACTCTATGTACACCTGCATGCCTGAAGAGGGCACCAGATCTCATTATAGATGGTTGTGAGCCACCATGTGGTTGCTGGGGATTGAAGTCAGGAGCTATGGAAGAGGAGCCAGTGCTCTTAACCACTGAGCCATCTCTCCAGCCCCCCTGGCCTCACTTTGTAGACCAGGCTGGCCTTTGAATTTACAGAGATCTGCCTGCCTTTGCCTCCTGAGTGCTGGGATTAAAGGCGTGCGTCACACCCAGCCCTTGATAGTTTGTAATTCATACGAGCTTTATAAGCAATACAGAAAAAGAGAGATTTTCTCCTATGGTTATCCTGCCTCCACCTTTCAAGTACTAGTGTTACAGGCAGGTGTCACACCCCGCCCCCACTTATGACGTGCTAGGGCTCAAACCCAGGACTCTGTATGTGCGAGGGAAGCATACTGCCAACTGAGCCACATTTCCAGCACTATGAGTAGATTTTGCCATTAAAAAAAAAAAACCAATTTATTTTTATTTACATCAGTGTTCCGTCTTTGTGAGGTTGTTGGATCCCAGGAACTGGAGTTACAGACATTTGTGAGCTGCCATGTGGGTGCTGGGAATTAAACCCAGGTCCTTTGGAAGAGCAGCCAGTGTTCTTATGTTCTTAACCGCTGAGGCATCTCTCCAGCCCCCATATCTGCAAATCTTTAAGGGAACAGGAGAGTCAGGAGTCCACGGGCCATGTCTAGCACATTGTGAGCTGGAAGCCAACCTATGCTACAATAGACCCTTTCTCAAAACACACACACACACACACACACACACACACACACACACACACACACACAGAAAGGGAGAGTGCATTTTCACAATTATAATTATTACTGTTGAGCTGCTCTCTAGAAAAAAAAAATGCCAGGGGCTGGAGAGATGCCTCAGAGGTTAAGAGCACTGTCTGCTCTTCCAGAGGTCCTGAGTTCAATTCCCGGAAATCACATGGTAGCTCACAACCATCTATAATGTAATCTAATGCCCTCTTCTGGCATACAGGTATATGTGCAATAAATAAATAAAATAAATACAATAAATAAATAAAAATCTTAAAAACAAAAAACCAAGCAGCGCTCCAACCAACAAAGAGAATAACTGCAAGCAACTCCATAGTGAGGTGACTTATAATGGCAAACACTGAAGAGAAGGCTTCTGTTTTTGTTGTCTTTTTGAGTGCTTGACACTTTTTAGTATCTAGTCCTGCCTGCCTAGGCCTTCAGAGTGCTGGAACTACAGGCTTGAGTGACCAACTCCCAATTCATATCCTTTCTTTCTTTCTTTTCTTTTCTTTTCTTTTTTTTTCGAGACAGAGTTTCTCTGTGTAGCCCTGGCTGTCCTGGACTTGCTTTGTAGACCAGGCTGGCCTCGAACTCACAGTGATCCGCCTGCCTCTGCCTCCCGAGTGCTGGGATTAAAGGTGTGCACCACCATGCCCGACCTAACTCATATCCTCTCTAAAGGCTCTTCTGTTATTTAAAAAAAAAAAAAAAGACTATTCAAAATCATTATCCCTCATACTCCCACGTCCTTCATATCTGTAAATCTTTTTTGTTTGGTTGGTTTTGGTTTTTCTTTTTTTCTTTCTTTCTTTTTTCTTTTTTTTTTTAAAGATTTATTCATTATGTATACAGCGTCCTGCTTGCATGTATACCTGCAGGCCAGAAGAGGGCACCAGATCACACTATAGATGGTTGTGAGCCACCATGTGGTTGCTGAGAATTGAACTCAGGACCTTTGGAAGAGCAGGCAGTGCTCTTAACCTCTGAACCATCTCTCCAAACCTTGTTTTTGGTTTTTCAAGACAGAGTTTCTCTGTATAGCCTTGGCTGTCCTGGACTCACTTTGTAGACCAGGCTGGCCTCAAACTCACAGAGATCCGCCTGCCTCCACCTCCCTGAGTGCTGGGATTAAAGGCATGTGCCACCATGCCTGGCTGTAAATCTTTTTTTTATTTATTTTTATTTTATGTACATTGGTGTTTTGCCTGCATGTGTGAGGAGTTGGATCCCCTGGAACAGGAGTTACAGACAGTGTGAGTGAGCTGCCATGTGGGTGCTGGTAATTGAGCCTGGGTTCTCTGGAAGAGCAGCCAGTCCTCTTAACTGCTGAGCCATCTCTTCAGCTCCTGTCTCTGTAAATCTTTAAGGGAGTCTTCAGTGTGTAAAATGTGAGTGAGGACCTATTGTCTTTCTTTCATAAAGATATAAACATAAGTGGGCTGGAGAGGTGGCTCAGAGGTTAAGAGCACTGACTGTTCTTCCAGAGGTCCTGAGTTCAATTCCCAGCAACCACATGGTGACTCATAACCATCTACAATGTGATCTGATGCCCTCTTCTGTCCTGCAGGTGTACATGCAGGCAGAGCATTGTATACATAATAAATAGATCTTTAAAAAAAAAGATATAAACATAAATTTGTTTGAAAATAAGTGACTCTCTACCAAATATATTAAGGAATCAAACCCCTTCCGGGTACTTCTGACAACCCACTTTCTTCTTCTCTCTTTGGGACAGTGTGGGCTCCATTGTTTTCAGGAGGAACTCGAGCAGACAAGTAGACATGTCTCTTTATTTTTTTCCCCTAGGAGCTCCGGGGGAAGATCCTGGTGAAAGGAAAGAAATTAACAGCACTTGATGATATTGAGGTTGAGGAGGAAGAAGAAGTGCTGGAGAGAGATCAGGAGTCAGATTTGGACATAGACTCCTTCCCTTATTTGGACACCCAGCCTCAGCCTGAGTCCCGGGAGCAGGTCTCTGAGAATAAGAGCAAAAAGAAGGTGAGTCAGGACTAGTTTTTATTTATTTATTATTTATACAGTATTCTGCCCCCATGTGTGCCTACAAGCCGGAAGAGGGCACCAGATCTCCAGATCTCATTGTAGATGGTTGTGAGCCATCATGTGGTTGTCGGGAATTGAACTCAGGACCTTTGGAAGAACAGACAGCACTCTTAAACTCTGAGCCATCTCTCCAGACCCTTTGTTTGTTTTTGTAATGGCATTTGGTCAGCATGCATCACAAGCTGAGGGCCAGTTTCTGAAGATACTAGAGCCAGCCAGCGTGGAGAGCCAAGGAGAAAAATGGTCTTTCCTTTCAGTAGAAGAGGCCTAAGAGTGCATCTCCAGCATCACTATTATACCGTTGATAGCATCACTATATATTATCCATTGCCATCTACACATCTGTAGACACATTTTTGAGACAGGGATTCTCCATGTATCCTTGGGTGTCCTGGCCTCACTCTGTAGACCAGGTTGGCCTCGAACTCACGAGTGCTGGGCTTAAAGGCATATGCCACTATCCCCACCCCTTTTTTAAGATAGCAATTTTCTGTGTAGCCTCGGCTGTACTGTACTCAACTTTGTGACTAGACTGGCCTTGAATTCACAAGGATCCACCTGCTTCTGTCTCCCCAAGTGCTAGAATAACAGGCATGGGTCACCAGGCCAGGCTCAATTGTTCTACATTTATCCATTTTGATTTTTTTGTTTTGTTTTGTTTTTTAGAGGCATGTGCCACCATGCTCAGCACCCTTAAGGTTTTTTTGAATACTTCAAATTTAGCAGGGCATGGCGGTGCAGGTCTTTAATCCCAGCACTTGGGAGGCAGAGGCAGGAGGATCGCTGTGAGTTCGAGGCCAATCTGGTCTACAAAACGAGTCCAGGACAGCCAAGGCTACACAGAGAAACCTTGTCTCAAAAACAAAAAACAAACACAAACTCCTCAAAGGCAAATCTGAAGGCCACTGGTTGCGCTCTCTCTCTCTCTCTCTCTTTCTTCTTCTTCTTCTTCTTCTTCTTCTTCTTCTTCTTCTTCTTCTTCTTCTTCTTCTTCTTCTTCTTCTTCT
>OU015743.1:33149401-33228882 GCA_907169655.1 Acomys percivali
CTTCTTCTTCTTCTTCTTCTTCTTCTTCTTCTTCTTCTTCTTCTTCTCTTCCCTTCCTCCCTTCCTTTGAGTATAGCTATTTTATTGCCTGAATAGAAGTTGCTGGACCACTGATTGCTGTGACCTCAAGTCTCAGCTATAATTGGATTAGTTGGAGAAAGTGTTTTGCAAAGGATACGTTTTGAGGAGGAGCCAGAAATATCGAAATAGGGGAAGCCAAGTGAGAAAGGACTCCATTGGTGGAATGTGACATCTGTATTTCTCTCTTGTGCACTTACATGGCTTACTCAGCTGACTTATGACTACCCTGTTCTGAGGCTATAGGGTTTAGACCTGTCCTGTTTAGGGATGACAGTGGGAATTAAGGAGATAAATCCAAGATAATGCTCTGGAATCCTCACATCCTTATGGGTGTGGGTTGTATGGCCACTTGCATCCATTGACATATCAGACTGGATTCAGGTTTTGTTTTGTTTTTAAAGGTTATTTATTTATTATGTATACCAGTATTCTGCCTGCATGTACACCTGCAGGCCAGAAGAGGGCATCAGATCATATTATAGATAGTTGTCAGCCACCATGTGATTGTTGAGAATTGAACTCAGGACCTCTAGAAGAGCAATGAGTGCTCTTAACCTCTGAGCCATCTCTCCAGGCCCTCATTTTTTTTTTTTTAAAGACAGTCTCGTTGTATATCCTTGGGTGACCTGAAACTCCTTATCTAGAGCAACGCTAGGCTTAAACTCAGAGACCCACCTGCCTCTGTCTCCTGAGTGCTTGGATTAAAGGCCTGCACCACCATGCAAGGACCACGTATACATTTTGGCCAAAGATGACTATTGTTCATTTGTTTTCCAGAGAGGTAGGGAGACTGATGCTTCTCTGTTTAAAAACAATAAAGACTGCTCACCACAGATGTAGGGTAGGAACGACCTTCGAAACTGAGAGCTGAAACTGATCCGAGCAGTATATGTAGACTGCCTTTATTCCCATCCTCACCCCTAGGTTGTGCCGTGTCCGATGTCTTGTCTGCTTATTTGTGGTCACGTACTGGCTCAGGATCCTAGTTCCATTCCTGGGCCTATTGTCTTGTCCAACCAAGTGAGGCAGGTGAGAGAATATACAGTGGGAGGCATCGGGCAGAGGCTTAGGTTGGATGGCTACCAGCTTCTCTCCAGACCATGCCAAATTCAATAAATACCATCCTCCTGCCTATGTTTTTCCCCCCCAGAATTCCAGGACCATCTTGTGCCCAGACCTGTCTGCCCTGGTTGTCTACTTGAGGGCTGTTCCCTTCTTCAGCTTCACTCATTCCAAAGAAAACTACCACATCTATGATATTTCATCCTTCTCTGAGACCAAGGCCAAGAACCTCATCAAGGAGGCAGGTCAGGAGAGAAGTGGGATGGGCAGCTTCAGGTCCGGCAGGCAGGTAGGTTAAGTCCCAAGAAACAGAACAAGAAAGCAATAGAGAAATGGAGTTAAGAAACTTCTTAGGGCAGGCTTAAGATAGTCCCCGCCCCCCTCTCTGGGGGTCTTTTGAGACAGGGTTTCTCTGTGCAGCCCTGGCTTTCCTGGACTCATTTTGCCAACCAGGCTGGCCTCAAACTCACAGTGATCTACCTGCCTCTGCCTTCCAAGTGCTGGGATTAAAGACATGCACTACCATGCCTGGCTAAGATAGTCTCATATAATCCAGTCTAACCTCAAACTTGCTCTGTGGTTGAGGATCACCTTGAATTTCTGATCTTTCTCCCAAGTTCTGGGATTACCCTGCCTACCACCATGCCAGTTTGTGCAGTGCTGTGGTGCCAATCCAGGGCCTGTGAGGCAAGCACTTGACTAAGTTACTCCCAACCCGCAGAGGAAAAGATTTGTGAATAGTGGGCACAAGCTCTAGGGAGAAGACAATTGGGGTGGTGGTGGTTACCTTTCTGGAGCCAGCCTCAGATTTCAAAAAGAGTGAAGTAAGTAGAAAGGGTCCTTGGGACCAAAGAAGTGGGAGGGCCTACCACAGACACAGAACTTCCATCTCCTTCCCTACACCTTTTTACAGGCAACGAGTTTGTACAGCACAACGCCAGGCAGCTGTGCCGTGTGTATCCCAGTGCTATGAGGACAGATTCATCCAACTTTAAGCCCCAGGGACTCTGGAATGCAGGCTGCCAGATGGGTGAGGAGACAGCAGGGGTGGGAAGGAAGGGAGTGGAGGATCAGCTGATGGGAGGTACCTTCCGTAGAGGAAATAGGGCCCGTTATTTTATTTATTTTTTTTTTTTGAGACAGGGTCTCTCTGTGTAGCCTTGGCTGTCCTGGACTCCCTTTGTAGACCAGGCTGGCCTCGAACTCACAGCGATCCGCCTGCCTCTGCCTCCCAAGTGCTGGGATTAAAGGCGTGCGCCACCACACCCGGCCTGGGCTTGGTATGTTTTAAAGGAGTAAGAAAAGGTGAGAAAAGCGGTGCTGTCTATTGGACTGTTTCCAGCAGGCACTGACTTGAAGACCATGTTCTGTTCTGCAGCCTAAGCTGGTTTCAAACTCTGTCCTCCTTCCTCGCTCGGTCTTCCAAGTGTGTTACCCAGCTCCCGCAGGCATTCTTATACCTACAACCTTCTAATTCCCCCAAATGAAAGGTTAAAAGGCCAAAGAGGAGGTGTTGCTAGTCTTCGTTACTTTGTGGCTTCTATTTCCCCCCACATCCCCTGGGCTTCACATCCCATTACTAGATAGGAGAGAAAGGAGAGAGAAGGGGAGAGATCCCTGAACCCAATTTCTTTCCTTTTGTTTCTTCTTTGACCATGACTACTAACAAACCACAACCAACCTCCTTAAATGACCAACAACCACACACACCCCACTTATTGGTGTTCCCAAAAATCCAAATGTCACACAATCACAGAAACTATCTGCAGTTATCAAAATCATGCCTCTGCTAGAGCATGAAGCAAGTAAATCACAGTCAGCTGCTATGGTCAATTCAAAGCATCCCCATAAGCCCACACCCTGGCATTTAAACAAAAACACTTTCTTATACTATTTTTGTGTTTTTCAAAGAAACCAAAACCCCAGAATTCTCACTACAAGGATGTGCGTCCATTCATGTAATACCCACACTCCTAGGTGTGTTTATGTGTATGAGACACAGAGGAAAAAAATATTGTGTATGTAAATAAGAGAGAGAGAAAAAAGGGAGGAGATACGGGAAAGAGGGGAGAAGGGGGAGAGAGGAGGAGAAACAGGGCATATAGCCCTGGCTGGCCTAGAACTTGCTGTGTAGAGTAGGATGGCGCTGACTTTGTGGGAGACCTCTTGCCCTTGCCTCCTGAGTGCTCGGTTTGCAAGTATGTACCACCCAGCTATCCCCCAAGGTGACCTTTTCTTCTTTTTTCTTGGGCTTGTCAGTGGCTATGAATATGCAGACTGCTGGGAGTGCCATGGATATCTATGATGGGTTCTTCCGACAGAATGGTGGCTCTGGCTATGTGCTGAAGCCAGAATTCCTGCGAGACATCCAGAGTTCCTTCAATCCTGAGAGGCCTATCAGTCATTTTAAGTCCCAGATCCTCTTAGTCCAGGTATGACAGACTCTGTTGGGAAGAACCTGGAATAGCTCGGATAGTGTGTATGCGTATGACTATGACTGGGGTGGTGGTGGTGGTAGTGACTCAACTTGACAGGAGTGTAATTCGTTGAAACGTTTCTGCCAAGAGTGGTAGCACACACCTTTAATCCCACACTAGAGCTACACAATGAGACAGTCTCAACTATATAAAATAAAAATAAAATTTTTCATAGGAGGGAATTGACCCTCTTGCAGGAGTAAGAAAAGCCTGACCCAATTGCAGACTTTGAAGCCTGGTTTCAAATCACTTTCTAAGTTGAGCGACAACTGGGCAAATTCCTTAACTTGTAACCTCGGTAAACTCACCTGCAAGATAGGGATAATTCACCTCAAAGGGTTATGAGGTATCAGTTCAAAAGGGCTTAGAATTGGCCGGGCAGTGGTGGCTCATGTCTTTAATCCCAGCACTTGGGAGGCAGAGGCAGGCAGATCTCTGTGAGTTCAAGGTCAGCCTGGACTACAGAGCAAGTTTCAAGACAGCCAAGGCTGTTACACAGAGAAACCTTGTCTCCAAAAACCAACCAACCAACCAACCAACCAACCAAAGGGCTTACAATCCTGGTGCACGTTAAGAACTATAGAGAAGGCTGTTGTCATTGGTGTGCCTACTTTCAAGCCTTTTGGTTCATTTGCAATTTTAGGTTGGAAACTAGAATTCACCATTTATGGAGGATTAGTTTTGTAAACTATGAAGCTATAGTGCAAGTCCTGTCTTCTCAAGGTTGGGAGGGCTGGGCTGAGCAGGGACTCATGAAGTTCCAGTGCCCTGTTTGCAGGTGATCAGTGGTCAAAGACTCCCCAAAGTGGACAACACAAAAGAGACGACCATTGTGGATCCACTAGTCAAAGTAGAGCTCTTTGGTGTTCCTGAAGACACAACACAGCAAGAGACCGACTATGTGGAGAACAATGGTGAGAGACTGGGCATGGGGAAGTGTGGGAGCAGACTGCTGATTTCCCTACTAGCCTGCCCTCCATTTGGTGTGGTCCATGTGACTGTGCATCCCTATGATGGACAAAGTGACATAGTCCAGGGAATCCTGGCCCTCCCTTACCAGCTTGTGCACTGGGAAAAGTCCTTATGCTTTTTATTTTTAAAAAAGATTTATTTATTATGTATCCAATGCTCTAGTTGCATGAACACCTGCAGGTCAGAAGAGGGTACAGGATCACATTATAGATGGCTGTGAGCCACCATGTGGTTGCTGGGAACTGAACTCAGGACCTCTGGAAGTGCAGTGAGTGCTCTTAACCTCTGAGCCATCTCTCCAGCCCCGCTTTTTATTTTTAAAGATTTATTTTTATTTTTAAAGATTTATTTTTATTTGTGTGTGTGTGTGTGTCCACAGATGCCATCAGACTCCCTGGACTGGGTTATAGGCAGCTGTGATTCATCAGATGTGGGTTCTGGGAACCAAACTCAGGTCCTCTGGAAAAGGTGCAAGTGCTTTTAACTACTGGGCCATTTCTCTAGCCCCTCCTGCTGCACATTGTACCTGTGACCTCACTTGTAAAATGCTGACTGGCACCGACATAAATGAGAATGCAGGGAGAGCAACTTAGCATGGGCCTAATGAAGACAGTCAGTCTGTTCCTTTATTCCTATCTTCACTTCAGGTTTTAATCCACACTGGGGGCAGACATTCTGTTTCCGGGTCCAGGTGCCTGAACTTGTTATGCTGCGTTTTGTGGTAAAGGATTATAACTGGAAATCCAATAAGTTTATTGGTCAATACACCCTGCCTTGGACCTGTGTGAAAGAAGGTGAGACAGTCCTTGGACACGTGGCCAGCGTCTCAACTCTGGTTCCCTTCCTAATCCAGTCCTGATGCTGATTCCAGGTTACCGACACGTATCCTTGCTCTCCAAAGATGGCACTAGCCTTCACCCAGCTTCCATCTTTGTGTACCTCTGCATGCATGAAGACCTGGAGGAGGAGGAAGAGAAGGAGGAGGAAGAGGAGGAGGAGCCCTGAGGTACGTATTCCACAGCAAGGGCAGATAGATATGCTGGCCTTAGATGTCAAGGAACAAAATTGCCCCGCCCCGTCCCGTCCCCTAACACATGGTTTTACTATGTAGCTCTGGCTGTCTTGGAACTCACTATGTAGACCAGGCTAGCCTCAAACTCACTGAGATCCATCTGCCTCTGCCACTAGAGTGCTGGGATTAGAGACACGAGCTACTATGACCAGCATACCTTACCCTTAAACAAATCTAGGACCTGATCTTTCATCTGGTCTTTTCTGCCCTTTCCTTTTTGTGCACTTTATGCTAGAGCTCACTCCTTATATTCTTGCCCTAGGCTTAGTCTCATTCTCACATCTTGTTAATCTTTCTCACCGTCTCTGACTAGAAGCACAGGGTGGGCCTTGAAGCAGAAAAATCTACAGATGCATTATCCTTTCCAACCTACAACTCCCCCCAGATCCAGAGGCAACGAAAGGATCAATCAAGGATCAAAGTCCCCAGGCAAAGGCTGGGGAAGAATGCCTGACCCCAGAACTATGACTCTCTAGAGGACAATGCACAGCCCTGAGCCCCCACTGGACTGCGGCTCCTTAGCTGGTCTAAATAGAGCTTCTCTGTCCAATTTGGCTCCTGTATGGTCTGTCACTGTTGGGTAAGAAGAGGAAGCATGGGGCAGAAGAAGAGCATTTGGGAGTCAGGAGGGTGTATGGGTTGTCACTGTTGGGCAAGAAGGGAGCAACGAGCTTTCCAAGGGCTCTCCTCCTTGTGTTGCACTGGGACGGCCCAGAAGAGAGGCTGGTAAGGGTTGGGGCGAAGGCAGGCAGGGTGCATAGCCTTCCCTGGTTAGGCCTTTCCACTGCTCAATGCTAGGACTCCTTGATGCAGCTGTGGAGCCAGTCTTCCAACTGATGACTAAAGCTGCTTCTGCAAGGAAGCTGAATAGGGGGAGGGGGAGGGGAGGACCCTCTTCTGACAAAGAAGAACTTGAAACAGGGAGCAAAAGAAGAAAGAGCCTGGACAGACTGGTGATCTGGGTCTGTTTCAGAACCTCTTCAGATAGAAGAGACAAAGGCCGGGTGTGGTGGCGCATACCTTTAATCCTAGCACTTGGGAGGCAGAGGCAGGTGGATCGCTGTGAGTTCGAGGCCAGCCTGGTCTACAAAGAGAGTCCAGGACAGGCAGGGCTACACAGAGAAACCCTGTCTCAGAAAAACCAAAATAAGAGACAAAGGACAGAGGCCCAGCAAGCGACAGGACAAAAATGATAGGAAGTGATCCAGACAAGTCTGTTAACTGGCAATCTTCTGTTTCACATGCTTTACAGAGCATTAGGCACAAGAACACATGCAATTAGGTACAACTGTTTAGAAAATGGTCAAAGAAAATAGGACTTGAAGCAGTAAAGAAGATGATGGATTGAATGAAACAAACCCCTTAAAGCCAGGAACTCTGATACAACAATGGTAGACGCAGGAGTTTCAGCGACAGGTTAAAACCATAGCTCTACTCAAGAAGAAAGCAACGTTTTAGTCCAAGCCTATCTTTTATAAAGCTATTAGTTTCAAAGGCTGGAGTCCAGGAGTGGGGAATGTGTTCCAGCCAAACTGACATCCAAAGCCAGTCCTCCCTCAGGCCCTGAGCTGCTCAGGCTAGCTACAGTCCCAGTTTGCATATCTTGGAGTATATGTTCTTCCTATGTCAGAGGTGACGTAGGGGCTCAGCCCTCAGGTCCAGTGGAGGGAGCAGGAGGAGCAGGAGGGCTGGGATCTTCTAACTTCACGTCATGTAGGTGCACTGTGGGAGTGGTGGGGTCTTTGCCCACACCCTGGTTGGGGTCGGCCTGGTCAGGGTGGTGCCTGCGCACATGCTTGACCACCTGAAACTTTTGCTTGGCCTTGTAGCTGCAGAGGCGGCAGAAGAATGGGTGGCGATCGGTGTGGGTAAGGGCATGATGTCGCAGGCCAGCAGCCCAGCGGAAAGCACGGTGGCAAACATTGCAAACATAGGGTTTGGCCTCACTGTGCTTGCGTAGATGGGTGCGCAGCAGGAAGCGTGTCTTGAATGCCTTGCCACATTGCTCACACATGAAAGCCCGTGCCTCTCTGTGCCGTGTCTCCCGGTGCACACGCAGTGCATCAGCCCGATTGGTGCAGTACTCACACTCAGGACACTGATATGGCTTCAGTCCTAGAGGACAAGCACAAATCACCATGGAAGAGGGAAGAACAAGGGTCCATGAGTTATAAAAGTCAGCATGATACTTGGCTATAAACAACACAGCAGCTGGGCACGGTGAGGCACACCTTTATGCCCGGCACTCAGGAGGCAGAGGCAGGCAGATCTCTGTGAGTTTGAGGCCAGCCTGGTCTACAAAGTGTGTCCAGGATAGCCAAGGCTACACAGAGAAACCCTGTCTTAAAAAATAAACAAACAAAACAACACAGCAGCAAGCTAATGGCCATACCATTCTGTCCTAGTCACACCTGACATTCCAGAGCCTTTCTCCACTCAATCCTTGTATGCACACAGGTTCCAACGGATGCTGACGACTTCTAACCAACTAGCCTACCTAATAGAAAAGAATACTCAACTATGGGCCGGGCGTGGTGGCGCACGCCTTTAATCCCAGCACTTGGGAGGCAGAGGCAGGTGGACCACTGTGCGTTCGAGGCCAGCCTGGTCTACAAAGCGAGTCCAGGATAGGTAAGGCTACACAGAGAAACCCTGTCTCAAAAAGAAAAAAAAAAAAAAAAAAAAAAAAGAATACTCAACTATGACAGAGTTCAGGGTTATTAAATGGGAAACTCCAGCCCTTCTTTGGTCACATGATACAATAGAACTTGGACTCCATTGAGACACTCTTCCATATCTAAAAAAATAGAAAATGGTTTTTTTTGTTTTTTTTTTCTCGAGACAGGGTCTCTCTGTGTTGCCTTGGCTGTCCTGGACTCACATTGTAGACCAGGCTGGCCTCGAACTCACAGCGATCTGCCTGCCTCTGCCTCCCAAGTGCTGGGATTAAAGGCATGCGCCACCACGCCGGGCGTGAAAATGTTAAAAAAAAAAAAAAGAAGAGGTAAAGATACTTCACCACATATGAGGGAATCACATGCTGAAATTGGTACCCAATCGTTAAGCTTTTACAGAGAACCCATAGTTTGTGGTTTCCAAATACAGGGAACTTGGGATTGGAAAGATGGCTCAATGGTTAAGAGCACTAGCTGCTCTTCTAGAGGGCCTGGGTTTAACTCCCAGCACCCATATATTAGCCAACAACTGCCTGTCTCCAGTTCCAGGGGATCTGGTACCCTCACACAGACATACATGCAGGCAAAACACCAACATACATAAAAAAATAAATCTTTTTTTTTTTTTTTCAAAATAGGGTCTCTCTGTGTAGCCCTGGCTGTCTAGGACTTGCTTTGTAGACCAGGCTGGCCTTGAACTCACAAAGATCCACCTGCCTCTGCCTCCCGAGTGCTGGGATTAAAGGCAAAAAATAAATCTTAAAAGAAAAAAAAAAAAAAACATGGGAACATAAAAAAAGGGGGGACACTTTCACCTTTCTCCTCACTCACAATCATCCTACCACATCTACATAGGAAACATGTACTATCTCTCAGTAGCTACTCAAAATTGAGCTGGAGCTTCTCCAGTGTGTGATCGTATGTGTGTGTGAACATGCACTGTAATCACTAGGGAAGCTTTTGCAAATACACCTGCCCAGGCTTTCAGGTTTACCCACTGTTCGGTTTCTATTCAATGGGCTGGGGAGCCATTTCTAGTATTTGCTCTTCCAGTGTAGGCCCTGCTCCCAGTGTGAACATTGGTGACGCTCTGAGTCTGAGTGAGGACATCCAACAGCTCAGGGAGGTCAAAGTTTCTAGAGAACGGGGCAATCCTTTAAGTTAGACAGTCAATTCACACACTTACCTGTGTGCTTGGTCATGTGATATTTCAGTTGGTTGACCCACTTGCACTTGTATCCACACTCGGGGCACAGGTACTTCCGTTCCTCCTTATGGATCCGCATGTGGTACTGGAAGGAAGATCAAATGCAGAGTATTTACTCCCCACACAACAGGGCTGCTCCTTAGGTCGCAGTTGTTTCTCACTAGCTATGTTGTTGGGTAAGCTAACCACCAATTCTGTCTAATAATCTTTAACATGGTGAATAGTACAAGTATTTCTCCCTCCCTCCCTCCCTCCCTCCCTCCCTCCCTCCCTCCCTCTGTGTGTGTGTGTGTATGTGAGAGAGAGAGAGAGAGAGAGAGAGAGAGAGAGAGAGAGAGAGAGAGAGAGAGATATGTGGGGGACTAAACCCAAAGCCTTGTGAATATTAGACAAGCACTCTTTTTTTTTCTCCCCGAGACAGGGTTTCTCTGTGTAGCCTTGCCTGTCCTAGACTCTCTTTGTAGACCAGGTTGGCTTTAAACTCACAGTGATCCACCTGCCTCTGCCTCCCGAGTGCTGGGATTAAAGGCGTGCGCCACCACGCCCAGTCCCAACTTATATTTTTCAAAGGTTTAAAATAGCAGTACTGGGCATTAAAAAAAGTGATTAATGAATGTTAATCCAGACTATTATCAAGGTATTACATACCTTTATTATATGGCAAACATTTATGGAATTAAAAAACACTTATTATTATGTATACAGTGCTCTGCCTGCATATATACCTGCAGGCCAGAAGAGGGCACCAGATCTCAATATAGATGGTTGCTAGGAATTGAACTCAGGACCTTTGGAAGAGCAGCTAGGGCTCTTAACCTCTGAGGCATCTCTCCAGGCCCCAGTTATGGAATTTATCTTTACAAAAGCTCATCAAGTTGTTATCCCTTTTACAGGTGAGGAATCTTAAATTTTGAGAAGGAACGATTTAGAGTTACAAACAAATATGTGTAATAGTTAAGGTTACAGAATCCAGGAGATGGGGGAGGGGAGGGGGGGAGAGAGGGGCTGGAGAGATGGCTCAATGGTTAAGAGCACTGACCATTCTTCCAGAGGACCAGGGTTCAATTCCCAGCATCTGCACAGCAGCTCACAACTGTTCTTAACTCCAGTTGTAGAGGATCTGACACTCTCTCCTGGCTCTGCAGGCACTAGGTGCACACGTACTACAGAATCTAGAGCCTACATTCCTTGCATTTCCTATCATGTGGTCCTTGACCTTACCTTGAGACGAGAAGGGTCAGCACAGGCATAGGAGCAGAGGTGACATCGATAAGGCTTTTCCCCAGTGTGAATTCGGCTGTGCCAGGTGATCTTCTGACGATTTTTGGTGCTATAGGCACAGTCAGTACACTTGTAGAGACGAGTGCCTCCATGTCCCTTTACATGGTGATCCAGCACCAACTGATGACGACATGCAAAGTCACAAAAAGGGCAGCAAAGAGAGGGCTGTTCACCATCCCCACCCCCACCTGAGGGAGCTGCTGAAGTCTCCTCATGCTGTTCCAGGTAGTGTTTCACCAGACCTACTCTCTCTCTGGCAGCAAAGTTGCAGAGCTGGCAGCGATGGCTGAAATGCTGTTGCCTCCGATGCTCATCCAGGGCTGGCCGGCTAGGGAAGGACTCCTGGCAGGCCCCACACTCCAGCCTTGGATGCTGTTTACGGGTGTGTCCTCGCAGGCTGGCAGGATTAGGGCAGAGCAAGCCACAGTGGGAACAGTGCAAGGGGCCCTCAGTGGCCTCTATAGTATTGCCAGAGGACTGGAGTGTGGGTTCTGGGTGTCTGCGCAGAGCATGTTGCTTGAGTGCTGTTTCTGAGCTAAACTGGGCCTCACACTGAGAGCAGGAAAAGGATGGGGTGCCCTGGTGGCAACTGTTGACATGGCGAGTGATGTCATGACGAAGATAACCACTATAGTCACAAAGTGGACAGAAGTGGGTGGGTGTTTTGTCATGTACTCGTAGTCGGTGCAAACGTAATTTTGAGTTGGTACCAAATGTCTGAGGGCAAGAGCTGCAAGGGATGCGGCCAACCCCTGTGTGTCGAGACTGGTGGGCCTCTAATCGGTACCGTCTAGTAGTAGAAAAGTCACAGAAGGGGCACTGATGTGGCTTCACACCCTCATGCTTGAGCCTTCGGTGCTGCTGAAGGCACCGACTTTGCTTGCAGGTAAAGCCACAGTCCCCACACTGCAGAAGGGGACGGGGGCCAGAGGCCGGGGCTGCAGTGGGATGCCTCCGCTTTTGATGAAGCCTCAGAGCAGCAGCATCAGGAGCAATGAATGAACAGAGACCACAGTGCAGCTCCCCAGACTCAAGGGGGCAGCCCTGGGTCTGGTGAGTCCTCAGGGTCCGTTCCTGCTGACAGCTAAAGGGACACGTGGGGCAGGAGAAGAGGGCACCCTTCTGCTTCCGAACCACAGCTGTGTCCCTATCAGCAGGGCTGGACTCTGGACTCCCATTAGTCAGAGGGGCGGAGTCCCCGTTGTTTAGAGGGAGCACAGCAGCATGGGTCTGGGGGCGCCCACGCTGCCTTCCCTGGCTACGGCCTCCTCGGCAGCCTTCAGTCACATGAGAGGTAATAGAGGAAAGCCGAGAACAAAGGAACGTGCACGAGCTGCAGCGAAACTTGCCTTGCTCAAAGTGGAACTTCTCAGAGGTCCCTGTGGGTAAGGAGCTTCCTGCTGCAGAGGCTGGGAAGTTAGAGGGTGTGGGTAGAGGTTCCTCTACTCCTGGCTTCCCAGGGAGCTCAGAGGGTGCATCTTCTGGAGGCAAGAGCTCTACCTTTGATGGTAAAGGTGGGGGCTTCCTACTCTCAGCATCCTGCGAGGCTTGGCTGCCTGGGAGCTGAGGGTGTAGAGTGGGAGAGACAGGTCTGGGCAAAGCCTTGTTCTTTCTGAGAAGAACAGGGCATTTCTTCAGCATATGGGTGCTGAGGCCACGTTGTTGTTTAAAGCTAGCTCCACAGTCAGGGCACAGCAGGGGCTCTCGGCGGCCTTGGCACCCTGATTTGGCGTGCAGAGTTAGGGCTTTCTCCCGGCGAGTGATAAAAGGACAGTGTGGGCAGCGGAAGGCTCTCCCTTCTCCCTGGATCACTACCATTTGTACCCGGCCCTCCAGCACCAACGCTTCCGCTTGTTCTTTGTCCTGCTTCCGCAGGGCCTTGAGCAGTGATTCTGACTCAGGAAACTGAGGCAGTGGAGCCATCTCAGCAGACACAGTTGCCTTGAATGTGTTAGGAGCCTCCTCAGAGAGTAGAGGATTTCTGGGGGTCTCAGAAGCTAGCTTCTCCAGAATGGGTTCTTCAGCAGCCAAGCCAGGGGGTCCAACACTTTCAAAGCTGGACAGTTCTGGCTCTTCCAGTCTACCTGCTCTTTCCATTCCCAGTGGTCCTGAGGGATCTAGAGGCTTAAATGCATCAGCGGCTGCTTCAGTGAGCTCCTCAAGGGGTGGCGGCTCTGACACAGGTTCTAGCTCTACCCTCAGGGCCTCCAAATGTAGTGTGCAGCCACCTTCCTCCACCTCTCCTAGGCTGGGGCTGCCAACCAGGTCAACCCCTTGGGCAGCCTCAATGCCATCCTGTCTTTTGGTGCTGACCTCATCAGTTGCCTCTGGCGGGGTCTGGTCCACACTGGAGTCCACTACATTCCCATGGTCATGGTCTTGTCTCTCAGGCTGGGCAGAAAGCTGGCTTGAAGGCCCCGAGTCTGAAGGAGGTGCCAGGCACTGCCTGGCCCCCTCCAACTCTTGGCTGGCATTGCAGAACTGCCAAACCTGGTCCCCTGGCATGTAGCCATGGACCTTACGCTTGTGGAAGAAGAGTGTGGTGTTGCTAAAGGTACGGTAGTCACAGAGGGCACAGTGAAACTCACGGAGATGAGTGTGCTTGCAGTTCTCGTGGCTCAGCAGGGCCTGCTTGTGGCGGCTCTGATAGCTGCAGTAGCGGCAGGGGTAGAGTGGGGCAGGTGTGCCAGGGTGGTGCTGGGAAGCCATGTGCTTCTGCAGCTCATATTTCCGCTTGCAGGCAAAGGCGCACACCTCACACATGAGGGACTTGCCCTGGTGCCGCAATTTGTGGCTGCTCAGCTGATCAGCCCTATGACAGCGGTAAGAGCACTGGTTGCATTGATATCTAGGGAGAAAGACAAAGAGGAGTCGATCATTGTTAACAGTCACTGATTAAATACTATGGGCCTGGGCCTGCACTCTGTGGGGCACGTGAACCATCTCATTTAACCTGCCTTCTTCCATCCCGTGAAATAGCTATTTCTACTTCATAGGTGAGGTGGTCTCAAAGGAAGTGATGGACAGAGACAGCCTAGCTTTAGAGCTGGGCTCTCTATTCTCTACTCTGTACTGCCCCACCCACTGCCCTGAGGTGCTAGGGATTGAACTCAGCCCTGATTTTATCAATGCTACAAAAGTGTCCTACCAGAGTCTCTAAGCTATTTTCTATAGGAAAGTAGTCTTGAGTAGAGTGGGGCAGGTGTGCTAGGGTGGCACTACTCTTCTGAATTCTAATGACCTGGGATAGCAATAGCCCCATGGAGCAGGGGGTTTTGTGCTTTGTTCTCATTCCCCAGTATAGGCATAAATGCTACAGATCAAGGCAGCTGTGGCCACAGGTTAGAGACTTTTTTTTTTTTGCTTTTCAAGACAGGGTTTCTCTGTGTAGCCTTGGCTGTCTTGGACTTACTTTGTAGACCAGGCTAGCTTCAAACTCACAGAGATGCACCTGTCTCTACCTCCTTAAGTGCTGGGATTACAGGTGTGTGCCACTGCACCCAGCTTTGTCCAGATCTTAAAGTGGCCATTTGGTACCATTAAGTGTAGATCCATTTTCCTGAGACCAAATTCTCACAGCTTAAGTAATATTTTTATTTCTTTACATGGGTTATGAGGATTGAACTCATCAGACCTTCAGTGATTGCAGGCAAACATTTTACTGACTGAGCCAAGTCCTCAGGCTCTCAATTGACACTTTACTCTCTTATTTTCCTTCTCTTAGCCCAGAATACTCTCTCCATGAAAAATGGGCTACAGGGGCTGCAGAGATGGCTCAGAGGTTAAGAACACCATCTGCTCTTCCAAAGGTCCTGAGTTCAATTCCCAGCAACCACATGCTAGCTTGCAACCATCTGTAATGGGATCTGGTGCCTCTCCTGGAGTGCAGAGAGTACAAGCAGGCAGAACACTGCATAAATAATAAATTAAAAAATCTTAACAAACAAACAACCAAACAAACAAACAAACGGAAAGGCACAAGGCTCAGCTGAGAGTAACGGCTAAGATAGTAGGAGCAGAGAATGGAGTTGGAATAGATAAAGCAGAAGGGCCAAAAGCAAGATCCAAGAGGCAGCTGCGCATGCTGTTCTGGGACAGCGATGGAAATGTGTGTGCTCGTACCTGAGATCCCCTGCATGTTTCCGCATGTGAACACTCAGATAGTGCTTCCACTTGGTGACATAGCCACATTCAGTACACATGTAATCCTTGGTGTTAGAGTGGGTCAGCATGTGCTTGGATAGGTAGCTAACGTCTCGGCACGTGAAGTCGCACAGCTCACACTTGTGAGGTTTCTCTCCTTACGTGATGTATAGGGGAAAAAAACACAGACTGAGTGAGTGGCCATATCATTTCTCCCAGCAAGTTTGCTACGATGCCAGGCAGGTGCAGAAGCTTTATGGACTACCAGGTACGTAGCAAGCTTTACAAGAAACAAGGCTGTATTACAGCTGCCTCAATCAGTCCCTCCAACTCCTATACCAATGAAGAAAAGAAGAACATAAACACCGAGTAAGCTTTGTGAGATTGAAGTCTACTTTTGATGTTTTCTTTTTTAAAAAGTACTCAATTCCTGAGTAGAGATGAGAACAAGAGAAGAAATAGAACTGGGACTATAGATTTTAATGCAGTAATGCGAATGAGCAGTCAAGATTCAGACAGTTCTCACCATGTGCTTGAGTACCACATACAGTGCATCCTCTCCATGAGGCTTCCTAACACTTGGGGGGTGCTGCTACTGTCTCTTTTATAAGTGGGAAAATCAAATCAGAGAGATCACACAAGTTTTTTGGTTCTGGTTTTGGTTTTTTAAAGACAGGGTCTCTCTGTGTAGCCTTGGCTGTCCTGGACTCAACAGGCTGGCCTCGAACACACAGTGATCTACCTGCCTTTGCCTCCCAAGTGCTGGGATTAAAGGCATGCACCACCATGCCTGGCTTCACACAACTAGTTTATTAAATGGTGGACCACACAGCCTGGGGCAGCTTGGTTTCCTTGTTTCCAGAAGAGGAGCAGCAAAATATAGACCTCCCATGGTTGGTTTTGAGTATTAAATCATGGTTGCACATGCCTTAAATTAATCCCAGCACTTGGGAGGCAGAGGCAGGTAAATCTCTGAATTTGAGGACAGCATGTCTACAGAGCAAGTTCTAGAACAGCCACAGAGAAACCCTACCTCAAAAAAACATAAAAAATAACTAAATGAGACATACCAAAGCTGTCAGTGGTGCACAGTGGAGAACTCAAGGATGAGCTGTTCCAGTACTTGCTTAATACCTCACTAAGAGGCTGGTGGCCATGTTCCTTTAAGACCCTCCCTGCCCTTCTAGCCACCTTTGTATGGTAAAGAACAGGCAATATAGCACTCTACGATCTTACTATAGATTTATATTTAACTTCTCAATTAAATTTTTGTCTCTTTACCCGCTTACAAGATTGTTAAGGATGAAGTAGGATAATAAATATAAAAGAACACTATAAACAATGTAACACGACACAGACAAGTTTTAGGAAAAGGTGTTGGAAACTAATGTCTATGACTAAATTGTGTACAGAAATGAACTGCTGGGCTGGTAAGATGGCTCAGCAGTTAAGAGCACTTGCTAATCTTCCAGAGGTCTTGAGTTCAATTCCCAGCAACCACATGGTGGCTAACAACCATCTGTAATACAATCTAATGCCTTCTTCTTCTGGTATGCATGAAGATAGTTTACTCATAGACATAAAACAAATAAATCGTCTTTTTTTTTTTTTTCTTTGACAGGGCTGCTTCTCTGCATAACAGCTCTGGCTGGCCTGGAACTGGCTCTGTAGTCCAGGCTGGCCTTGAACTCATGGAGGTCTACCTGCCTCTGCCTCCCAAGTGCTGGGATTAAAGGCATGCACCACCACCACCACCTGGCAAACAAATCTTAAGGAAAAAAGAAAGAAATAAACAAAGAAAGAAATGAACTGTCTACTAGCAATAACAATAGCTTTGACCAAACTGTCCAAAGCTTATTCTCCTAAGCAGAGTTTCTGTGGAAACTGGCTTAATGGCCCATCAATGCATAGGTGTTTGCATAGTTCACAGAGATGATGCTGTAGTAGGAAGCCTGGTTTAGCTGCCATCTTAGGCTTTAGTAATGCTAGCAGCCAATGAAGAGACCAAGATAAAACAAGTACAATTTTCAGGTCACTAAAGGTGACTGTCCCCAAGCTTGAACTATGAAGGAAGTTATCTGCTCTGGTCTAAAATTCTTCACTATAAAAGGCTGACTATTCACCCATCTGCACTTGACTAGGGCTGGCTAGAACTGAACCAGTGTTTAAGGACGAAGAGTGATAGTGCAGTTTAGAATATAAGTTCTGAAGTCAGACTACATGGAGTCAGACACTACCTTGACCATTTTTATTAGCTGAATGACAACTCATGCTCACTTGTAAACCTGGGATACTGGAGTTGTACCCATAAACGCGGTCAAATGAAGCAACATACGCAATGTCCTTTGTGTGATGGCTGGTACACAGCAAAAGCTCATGCCAGCCTTAACCTTTACCACCATTATTACATTATCATGAGGATGGATGCATCTCACCAGTATGCAGCAGCATGTGTCGGATAAGCACCCTCTTGTGGGCAGTGGCAAAGTTGCACTCAGAGCACTGGTGGATCTTCTCATGAGCATGCATCTTGCCAACATGATCCTGGTAGGCTACTGGGTTGAAGGTGGCAAAAGGGCAAAAGGTGCACCGTAGCTCTTCACTGCCTGCGTGGCCTTGTTTCTTATGTTTGCGGAACAAGTGCTTATTGGAGCAGGCAAAGTCACAATGGGGACAGTGAAAAGCATAGTGGCTCTTGTGGTGGGCTTCCATGGCCTCAGCTGTGGCAAAGAGCATTGGACATGAGTGATGGCGGCACTCCACAGCCCGTACTCCGTGGGTCTCCTTCAAGTGCTTTACGAAGGCCTTGCGATCAGGCGCTACATAAGTGCAGCCCTCCTGAAAGCAGTGTAGGGGTAATGGCTCTGCTGCAGCTGCTGCTGTGTGGCTCTTGAGGTGCTCCTTGAGTGCTTGGCTGAGGCGAAATTCCTCACGGCAAACAGGACAGGCATACGTGTCTGAGTAGAAGTTGGAGATATCCTCGTGCATGCTGGCCATGTGGCGGTTAAGTGCATTCCTCTCCACGGCACTGTAGTGGCACAGAGGACATCGGTGGGCCTTCTCACCCAGCTCCCGCAGTAGATGGGTCTTGAGTTTGCTTTTGCTGGTGAAGAACTTCTGGCAGTTAGGACACTGGAGGCTTGGGTCTGGAAAGTGGAGATGGAGGTGCTCTACCAAGTGGGTCCGCTTCTTAAAGCAGCGTTTGCACTCTGGGCACATGTGTGTCTTGAAGAGGGACTCAGTGCTTGAATCCACACGCCCTAGGAAAGGGAACGCAGAGGGTTCAGAGTCAGATTCTCTACTAGACAGTTCATTAGATAGTGACATACAATGGAAGCCACGGCTTGTCCAGACAGACATCACGCGGCCTTTCTCTTCATAAAAACCAAACACAAGGGTCTCAAGTGAGAGTGAGAGATTCCTCTGTTAAGACAAACAGAACCACAAGGACTACTCATACCTCCTTGTGGCCTGGTTCAAGTGTTTCCCCAAGCCACCCACTATTCCTAACCTCTGTTTGGAGCTGCACAAGAGAATCTAAATAGAGCTTTGTAATTCTTGCTGCTCTTGCTCTATACAATCAGGGCTGAGGAGAAAGAAAAGAACCTTAAGATGAGTAAACAGAAAGCCAGCCAGCCAGCCAGCACACTGGCTCACAGAACTCTTGATAACTGAGAGCTGGTAATAATATAATCAGATCTATTTATTCATCAGACATAAATATATTCCTGGTGGGATGAATTTCAAGTGTTGTCTATTGAGTTTGAAACTGGAAGCAAAGATTCGGGAAAAAAAGTCTTAGGGAAGCTAGACAAAACAGACTGGTCATCAATACCGGTGCTAACTACAGTGTGAATGGAATCCCTTTTCCCTGCTAAAGAGGTTCATGTCTGTACTGGATAGCTTTATGTCAACTGACAAAAGCTAAAGTCATCAGAGAGGAGAGAACCTCAATTGAGAAAATGCTTCCATAAGATTGGGCTGTGGGCAAGCCCGTAAGGCATTTGAGGGAGGGCCCAGCCCACTGTGGGTGATGCCTCCCCTGGGTTGGCGGTCCTGAGTTCTATAACAAAACAGGCTAGTAAGTAGCACTCTTCCATTGCTTCTACATCCGCTCCTGCCTCCTGCCTGTTACTAGCTTACTTGACATATATTTCACTGCCTACTAGACTTTGCTGTTTTTAGGTCCATGAGATTAAGTCTAAGGAGTCACACATGCTAAGGACGTACTCTGTGGTCGAGTTATTTCCCTAGCCCTAGATCTTGATTTTCGAGTCTAAGTAAAAAGAATACATGGATCTGACCTAAAGCTCAGAAAACCAAAATCTTGGTCCAAATGTCAGGCTCCCCACCTTGCACTCCTCTTTACCACAAAGAGCTTCAACCTCAGCGATGTCATTACCTTCCAACTGCTGAGTCCCTTGGCCTTTATCCAAGACTTTCTGCGCATCCTTTTGGATGCCATTCTCTTCCTCTGCATCCTCTTCTTCAGCTGACTCCTGCCCAGGCAAAGGTGTACCTGTTTCCTCAGAAGGCTTTCCTTCTCTTGGAGGCAGTTTGGGAGCTGGGGACACATACAACTTTAAGTCAACAAGGACTGGTGACAGAACTGAATACTTGCACTGTACTGTCAAGCAGAATTATCCTTCTTTCCTTTTAGTGGAAAAGGATCTTGGATGCTAAGCAAATGTGTGCATTCTTTTGGGGGGGTTCGAGACAGGATTTCTCTGTGTAGCTTCGGCTAGCCTGGACTTGCTTTGTAGACAAGGCTGACCTTGAACTCACTGGGAAGGGGGCAGGTGTTAAGAGATAAGAGTGGAATGTACTTCCTTGGCCCAGGTCTCCAGAGCTAAAGTTTGGATGGTTCAAGGCAGATGGAGAAAGTACTTGATAAAGTACTACCCTTCTTGTGATTTCTTTTTTTAAAGATTTATTTATGGCTTCTTTTTTAAAAGATTTATTTATGGCCAGATGGTGGTGGCACATGCCTTCAATCCCAGCACTTGGGAGGCAGAGGCAGGCAGATCGCTGTGAGTTCATGCCAGCCTGGTTTACAAAGTGAGTCCAGGACACTCAAGGCTATACAGAGAAACCCTGTCTCAAAAAACCAAGATTGAGAGAGAGAGATTTATTTATTATGAATACAGTGTTCTGGCTGTATTACTCCTGCATGCCAGAAGAGGGTTGCTAGGAATTTAATTCAGGACCTTCAGAAAAGCAGTTTGTGCTCCTAACCTCTGAGCCATCTCTCTAGCCCCTGTGATTTCTTCTCTTTTCTTTCTTTCTTTCTTTCTTTCTTTCTTTTTGGTTTTTCACGACAGGGTTTCTCTGTGTAGCCTTGGCAATCCTTAAAGCAATCCTACTCCTTTCTGCCCACTCTCACATAGTTTATGTTTGTTTGTTTAAGACATAATCTCATATAGTCTAGGTTGGCTTGGACCCTTCATACAGCTAAAGATTACCTTGAATTTCTAACCTCAAGTGCTGGGATTACAGGCATGTACCATTTCATCCAGCTCCAGTCTCATGCATTCTAAAGGTAGTCTATAAACATTCTACTAGCAGCAACAGTCACTGACAGGTACTTTCATCCTTAGATAATGTGATCCAAAGTGGATCAATAGAAGATATTGCTAAAATTATTTCAGATTACATGTTGCATAAGCCAAATTTTACCCACTGTCCAAGACAATGGCTTCCTTTGGTCCCATGTATTCTAAATATTTAAGTTTTCTAGAGCCTTTCCCACATCACCCACTAATTCCATCCTCTTAAGCCAGGGACTACATTCTGTCACACACATGGCACAGTCATACTGGAAACAAATGTGTCTTATCAACTATGCACTCAGAGAGGTAGAGGCAGGGGGATCTCTGTGAGTTCAACATTAGCCTAGTCTACAAAGTGAGTCCAGGACAGCCAGGGTTACACAGAGAAACCCATCAACTGTGCCTACATTCTAGGCATGGAGCTAGTGGACCCTGGCTACCCACCTGGCAGCAGCTCCTGGGACGGAAGGCCTTGAACAGCAGCAAGTTCTCTCTGTGTACTGGCTCCATGGCTCCGCTGATGCTGCCGGAAGAGTTTGACGTTGGAGCCCATGAAGCTGCAGTGACTGCAGTGGAAAGGGTAATGGGCCTGCCGATGCAGCTCCATTCCCTGTCGGCTCCCAAAAAGCAGGGAGCAGCCCCGGAATGAACAGGGCACAGGAACTGCCTTGTGGGTCTGTCTCAGGTGATGCTGTAGACCCTTGCGATCTTCAGCAGAGAACACACAGCCAGACTCTGGGCAGGAGAACGTGTTGGGAGTGACCCGGTGAATCTTGAAGTGGCTCTTCAAGGCCTGGGGTTGGACAAACTCTTGTCTACATACAGGACATGGCAGGGGGCTATCTGGCAGGCTGGGGTCCTGTAGAGGGCCATGGAGGGTGAGGTTGCTGGGGGGCAGCTCTACAGAGCACGGGGGGCTAGAGAGGTCCTGCACAGCCTGAATATGGGTTTCAGTGCACTGGTGCAGGGAGAGCAGAGTAGGCTCTGCAAAGCTCTGTTCACAGCGCTCACAGAAGTATACCTCCACCACCTTTACCAGGACACCTGCAGGCAGAGGACCGACAGAGAAAGGCACAGAATCAGATGGAACAAGACTTGAAGGAGTTAGTCACTAGTAGAAATGTAGGTGAATCTTTTCACAGACATGGAGTACAGATTTCAAGTGTACCTCTGCACACAGACTATAAGCCCATAGGTTAGGGATAGCCTGTCTGGCATGTGTTTAGATTTCTAGTGTCTGGTAAAATACTTGGCAAAAGATATGTGCTTAGTAAGTGTGTTAATGAATCAACAAACAGCAAAATCCAGAAAGCATTAAGAAAGGACCTATTCTGGGGCTAAGAAGATGGCTCTGTCAGCAAAGTGCCCGCCAAGTAAGCATGGGGACTGGAGTTCAGATCCCCAGCACTGAGGGTGCAAAGACAGGCAATTTTCTAGAGCTTATTGGCTGGCCAGCCTAACCAAACCAAACTAGTAAGCTCCAGGTTCAGTATGGGACACTTTCTCAAACAAAAACAAAAAAAAAAGCAGAGGGGCCGATGAAAAGGCATTTGCCACCAAACCTGATGACCTGAGTTCAATCCTCAGAACCCACATGGTAAAAGCAGAGAGAAAACTGATGATCACAAATTATTCACTCACAAGCACACCCCACACGTACACCAAATAAGATGTAAAAGAAAGAAATAAAAATGTAGAGAGCAATTGAAGAAGATCCCTGACATTGACCTCTGGCATCTATACATACATGTGTACATACACAAACATGTACATACATAATATATATACATTCACAAAGGCATATTTTGCTAAAATTAGAAACTTTCAAGAGAATAATGACAAATATGAAAAATATCTAATATAAATGATGTGTTGCCTGGAGACACGGCTCAGTGGAAAAGAGCACTGGCTGGTCTTCCTGAGGACAGGGGTTTGATTTTTTTTTTTTCTTTCTTTTTTTTTTGTTTTTTGTTTTTTGAGACAACGATCTGCCTGCCTCTGCCCCCCGAGTGCTGGGATTAAAGGCGTGTGCCACCACCGCCCAGCTAGGGGTTTCATTTCTATCCTCCATATGGTAGCTAACAACTGTAACTCCAGTTTCAAGCGATCTGTTGTGTTCTTCTAGCCTTCACAGGCACCAGCACACATGGACATATATGCAGGCAAAACAGCCACACATTAAATAAAATCTCAAAAAGCTAAAAAATGTGTTACTTTCAAAGTCTATAGAGAAACATTCAGACACAAAAATTCATAAAAGAACTTTTTCAGAAGAGCCAGATATTATTAATTTTATTGTTATTATTTTTTTAATGTATGAGTGCTGTCTGCATATACTACTGCATGCCAGAAGAAGGTATCAGATCCGTTTATATATAGATGGTCATGAGTCGCCATGTGGTTGCTGGGAATTGAACTCAGGACCTTTAGAAGAGAAGCCAGTATTCTTTACCACTTAGCCATCTTTTTTTTTTTTTTTTTAATATTTATTTATTTATTGCGTATATATTGCTCTGCCTGCTTGTACTCCTGGAGGCCAGAAGAGGGCAGCAGTTCTCATTATAGATGGTTGTGAGCCACCATGTGGTTGCTGGGAATTGAACTCAGGACCTCTGGAAGAGCAGTCAGTGCTCTTAACCACTGAGCCATCTCTCCAGCCCACCACTTAGCCATCTTACTAGCCCCAATAATTGCTATTTTTTAAGGACTAAATCTTGATGCCAACTACTCTGAAAAGGACAACTTGGAATTCCACAAAGTCAAGGCCATGCTTGTTAGTGGTAAACCATTACTCAAGTGCAGGACAGCCTATCTTACATTTTATTCTTCTGGCTGTTCTCTGTTTATTGTTATTTTGTTTTCTTTTTTTTCTGGCGTGGTGGTGGTGGTGGTGGTAAGACAAGGTCTGGATGGTTTTGGACTCAGAGATTTGTCTGTCTCTGCTTCTCAAGTGCTGGGAGTAAAGGCATGCACCATCATATCTGACTGTTGTTTTCTTTCTTTTTTAAAAAGATCTATTTATTATGTATACAGTGCTCTGCCTGCACGTACACCTGCACGCCAGAAGAGGGCACTAGACCACATTACAGATGGTTGTAAGTCACCATGGGTTGCTGGGAACTGAACTCAGGACCTCTGGAAGAGCAGACAGTGCTCTTAACCACTGAGTTATCTCTCCAGGCCCTGGCTGTTGTTTTCAATCTACCCTCCCCACTCCTCTTTTCACTTGCTTTAGGACAAAGTTGTTGGGTTTTCTACTTGCTTGTTTGAGACAGGGTCGTCTTTAAAAACATTTATCTCTTTATTTAGTTATTTGTGTATATGTACGCTAAGGTACATGTATCAGCTTCTTGTGAGTGGGATCTCTCCTAATTTTGTTTTTAAGGTAAGATCCCTTGTGGTTTCTGCCCTTGTGATATGTATTTGAGCTTCTTGCATCTGGCTCCTCCCATCTCACAAAGGAGTGTTGGGTTATAGACCCCAAGCCATCTAATCCACATAAGCTTTTCTACATGGTTCTAAGGATAAAATTCAGGTGTTCAGGATTGCATGAAAGGTACTTTTGTCTGCTAAACCATCTTGTACACCCATGAGACAGGGTCTTGACATGTAACCCACGCTGGCTTATGTAGCTTAGGCTAGCCTCAAACTTAAGCTCCTTCTGCCTGTTTCCTGAGTACTAAAACTAAAGGAATGCTTACTGACACATACCAGCTCACACACCTATCAAAGTTATTTCTGTGTGACTACATATTAATCTACTTTATCTTTTTAACCAGTTTGTGGTTTTTTAGAGCACTGATAAATCAAAACAGAATTCTACCCTGATGAACCAATGAGATGTTTTCATTTTCTTTCTTTCTTTCTTTCATTTTGGTTTTTCAAGACAGGGTCTTTCTATGTTATCTTGGCTGTCCTGGACTTGCTTTGTAGACCAGGCTGGCCTCAAACTCAGAGTGCTGGGATTAAAGGTGTGTGCCACCATGCCTGGCTCAACTGAGACATTTTTAACATCTCCATATGCATGTGTGTCTTCCTGTAAAAGAGGTTCCTGGAATGGATTACTTTGTCAGAGTGTGCATATTGTCAAATTTGCCATGCAGCTAAACTGACCTTCGAGAGCTTACTGTGGACTGCAGATACAGCTCAATGGTAGTATACCAATGAGCTCACTACATGAAGAACTTGGGTTCTATACCCCAGAGGCAGACAGATATCTGTTCTAGGCCAGTCTAGTCTGTATAGTAAATTCAAGGCCAGACAGTGAGATCATATAAAAAACAAATCAGCAAACCCAAAGTTGCAAAGTATTATATATCCTAACAGAGCCTCTCCTCAACTCTAGGAATTTTATTTTTTTGCTTTTCGAGACAGGGTTTTTTTTTTGTGCCTTGGCTGTCCTGGACTTACTTAGTAGACCAGGCTGGCCTTGAACTCACAGATATACACCTGCCTCTGCCTCCCAAGTATAAGGATTAAAGGGGTGTGTCACCATGCCCAGCTGGAATCTTTTTTTGAAATATGTACACTTCCCTGCCCCACCCCACCCCACCACCACCACCCCCTGCCCCGAGAGAGGGTTTCCCTGTGTAGCCTTAGCTGTCCTAGACTTGCTTTGTAGACCAGGCTGGCCTCAAACTCACAGAGATCCACCTGCCTCTGCCTCCCAGAGTGCTGAGATCACAGGTGTGTGCCACCACACCCAGCTCAAAAAAATGAAGTCTTAAAATTTTAAAATATTGTTCTTTTAAAAAACGTTTTACCTTATAAAAACATTCATTCATGTATTATGTATATATATGTGCATGTACATGCATGGAGGTCAGGAGACAACTTGTAGGAGTTGGTTCTCTTCTTTCACCATGAGGGTCCTAGGGATTGAACTCAGGTCATCTTGCTTAGTGGCAAATGCCTTTACCCATGAACCATCTTGCCATACACTTAACACTTGCTTATGTTAAAATGTTTCAGTTTTTTGAGACAGGGTCCCACTATATAGTGCTGGCTGGTCTTGAACTTATAGACATTAGCCACCCTCTGTCTCCCAAGTGCTGGGATTAAAAGTGTGCACCACCACATAGTCCATTCATGCTCTCTCTTTTTACCCCCAGAGATAAGTTTAGAATTCTTACATGGTCAGATGACCTAATTGTTTCCAGCATCCTTCGCTACTATCCTATATTGTCAGAGACAAACATAGGAACATGCTGGGTGGCAGTGGCACAGGCCTTTAATCCCAGCACCCGGGAAGCAGAAACAGGGGATCTTTGTGAGTTCGAGGCCAGCCTGGTCTACAAAGTGAGTCCAGGACAGCCAAGGCTACACAGAGACACCCTGTCTCAAAAAAAAAAAAACAAAACAAAACAAAAAACCAAAAACCAAAAATAAAAACACCACAGGAAGTTTCCTTAAAAAATGAGTGTTTTAGCCGGGTGGTGGTGGCGCACACCTTTAATCCCAGCACTTGGGAGGCAGAGGCAGGCGGATCGATGTGAGTTCGAGGCCAGCCTGGTCTACAAAGCGAGTCCAGGCCAGCCAAGGCTACACAGAGAGACCCTGTCTCAAAAGACCAAAAAAAAAAAAAAGAGTGTTTTAGATGTGGAAAGAATAAAGAGAAACTTTCTACTGGAATAAATAGTATACCCAACTACCTTAACAGCATCCCCTGGGTAAGTGGAGATTGCTTTACACAAGAAACTAGAGCAAGGAAATACCAGTCAATTCTGGAAAGCTCTGCTAAACTCAGGGTGGTTGATCAGTCTGGGGCTCTGGCCTAGTCACTGGCTGGCTTAGGGTCAGTATGGAAGAAAGACTCCCCAAGGACTGTCAGAGTAAGGAAGCCAAATGGACAGAGGTGTCTAAAGGTTTTTTACTCTGGATTACTGCCTAGAAGACTCAAGGCTCTCGTAGGGATAAAGTTTGCCAAAAGTCTGTTACGAGGCTGCAGGCTACCTTGCCAGCCTTCCATCACCACGTACCACCTGCAAACCAAATGGTAGCATCCCTGGGTATAAAAATAGCACGCTGCCTTGTGTTCTCATCACATTCAAAGAGAGGGGCCAAAAATAGCACAGAGAAAAAATACTCAAGACTGTGCCCCACTAGCCTGCTGGCAACTTTGTTTGTACCTGAGGTCTCTCCAGGAGCTCCTGCGGACAGCGTTCCAGCTACTGCTTCCACAATAATCTCCATGTTCCCTGAACCCTCTTCGGTAGCTGTGGCCTCAACCAGCAGGCAGCCTGGGTCAGCAGGCAAAGGTGCAGGCTCCCCAGAAGCACAGGTGTTCTGGACAGGGCCTAGGATTCCGTGGTTTGAAAGAGGCGGGGGGATCAGCAGTAGCTCAGAGCATAGTCCGTCCATCTCTCCAGTGCTGTTAGCCAGCTGGGATGCCAACACAGGGTCTGTCATTATCATGGACTTGTGTGCAGTGGCCTCCTAAATGGTGACAAATAGCCAAGGGGGAGGGGGTAAGTATAGTTAGAACTCTTCATTTCTCTGAAGATGGCCCAACCCATTTAGGCAGTTCCTTCCACGGCAACATGCCATACTTTATTATCCTAAATGCTTTTAAAACAACATTCAACACAAAAAGTACAAAATGAGAATAAAGTCAGTATTAGTAGAGAGCCAACAAGTTGAGGACAACATTATACTCTACAGGTTCTGTTTCTTGCTAGCTATAAGTGACCACTTGCAACAAAACTGAATGGGGCCAAAGGGTCTCTCTCTCTTACTGCCTGATAATCTCAGTATTCCTCAGTGTAGATATAAAACTATTCCTTCACTTAGGGTCCTCACTGAAATACCTCTCCAGACAACCCTCCCACCTCTGCCCTCCTAACCAGATGGATTTGCGCCAGTCTCTCACTCGTTACATTACGTTCCTTTTTGCTTATAGACCCTTCCACTTTATTTATTATTTATACAGTATTCAGCCTGCATGTGAGCCAGCAGGCCAGAAGTGGGCACTAGATCTTATTATAGACGGGAATTAAACTCAGGACGTTCAGAAGAACAGCCAGTGCTCTTCATCTCTGAGCCATTTCTCCAGGCCCACTTTCTTGCCTCTCCCATTCAGCCCTCTCAATTGCTTGTCTAGCTAATCCTTAAGAAATTAAACAAGCAAATAAACAATCACCTTCTATAATGAGATCTGATGCCCTCTTCCATCTGATGCTCTCCACTGTCATGCAGGCACACACACAATAGCGTGCTTACATGCAAAAATAAATATAATTTCTGCTGTGAATGCTTCCTAACATTCTGAGTTTTCTCTTCTGGGTCCTGACAGCCTTTGTTTGTAGCTCTATCAGAAACCACACTGCACTGTTGTTTCCTTATCAGTCTCCCTTCACAGATGAATAGCTCGACTGTCCAGAAGAGAGTGTTGATCTCCTGAAGCTGGAATGGTTGTCAGACACCTGATCTGGGTGCTGGAAACTGAACTCAGGCCCTCAGGAAGAGCAGCACTTAGCCTTAACCACTGAGCCATTTCTCTAGCCTTACAGTTTATTTTTTTTTTAATTTATTTTTTTAAAGTGTTGCTGGGGATCAAACCCAGGTCTCTGTACATGCTAGGCAGGCACTCTACAAATAAGCTAGTACATATCCCCAGCGCCAGATGTGGAGCCTTGAGTAGTGCCTATATTGTCGTTTTTCACCTTAACGAACACAAAGCACTAACAAGCTATATAAGTCAGACAAATCGATTGCAGTAAACCAAGGTAACAAGCCAGCGGTTCCTCAAATACAAGGTAAATTTCCAATCCACTAACTTCCTAAAACCTCCAACCAGGAACACAAGCGAGAAACAAACGAATTAAACCACACAGCCGAAAGAAATGAGAAACATCTTTTAAATTCCCAGGACTCAGGAGGCAGAGGCGGCAGGTAGGTGCCTGTGAGTTTGAATATTCACAGTGAGTTCGAGGACAGCGAGAGCTACACAGTTGAGGTCCTGTTTGAAAAAACAAAATCGGGTCACCAAGGTTGAGTAAGAGCTAGGTGAGGGCGGCTGTTCTGCAGACTCCCTCCACTCAGAAAGATATAGGAATTCAGAAAGTTGCAGGGAAAAGCAAGGGACACGGAAGCCTGGGGGAACAAGGCGCCCCAGCCTAGGCACCTCGGTCCCCACGCGCCTCTGGGCTTCTGACTCACCGTGTGGCCTTGAACAGATGCACTCGCCTCGCTTCTCTGGGCCTCAGCTTTCCGATCTGTAGAGTGGAGGCGGCTACAGCGTCTACACTGTCCGGCGACAGGCAAGTCACGAGATGCAGGGAAGGAGAAAGGCGTTTTGGAACCTGCAAGGCTTGGGATGATGCATCGTCACGATTATGGTCCTGAGGAGAGGCAGCGGATACCCGGGCGGGGCCCGGAGCGGTGACGCGACTGAGGCGCCAGGCAGCCGCGGAGATGCGCCCGGGCCCCTTTCGTTGGCGTGCTCCCCTCAGCACCTCCTCCCATGGGTCCCCACCTCCCAGGCCCACTCATGCTGGGGCTAGGGAAACTTTTACCTCCAGCTCGCAGCACCCGCACTTCCCCTGGTTCCCGCCGACTGCCGCTCTCACGCCTTCTACCCCCAAGGCCAGCAGGAGGGGAATCTCTATGGTCCGACTGCAAGTGGAGCGGCTATAGACGCCTTTGATGAGACCGCCCCCGGCCCAGGCGCCTTTGGGAATCTGACGCGTAGCCGCCTCTCTTCGCGGCACGTACCACTCTATGGTTTTTTTTCCCTCTATGTCCTTGAGTACCCAAGCTCTAAATAGCTGAACCATCGAGACTCGCCGGACAGAGTGGCAGGGAACTTCGTGGTGGGTGTGGCGGGAAGTAAATGCAGAACTCGGGGGGCGGGCCTAGCGGCGAGAACCCGGTGAAACCATCGAGTCTGAGGGCCAGAGAGTCATGGTGGTAAGTGGGCGGAGTGACAAGACTATTACAGACCACGTTCCTGGAGGCGCGAGCTGAGCTGTGTGTGGTGTCCGGGAGACAGCTGCTGCGTGTCAGATTCGGGAACCCGGGGCTAGAAGAGCTTCGTCAATCGCTCTCTATGCAAAGGTCCTTTGGAATTCTGGATCTCAGCTCCGAGCCTTAGCGGAGGTCAGGAGGTCACGGCTGTCAATTAACTGGTGGCCCGGCGTGCCAGGCGGAGGACAAAGTGGAGGTGTTGGAGAGTCGGAGAGGTGTGCTGAAATAATTGTCCCTTTCCCCTTGGGTATTGTTGTCTACAATTAGACCTAGATCTTATTGAGTTGAAATTGAGAAAGGCTCCGTGGAAGGAGTAGCCTGTAAGATCTTAAAAAAAAAAAAAATTTACAGGGAGGAGCCGGGCGTGGTGATGCACACCTGTTATCCCAGCAGTCTGGGAGGCAGAGGCAGGCAGATCTCTGTGAGTTCAAGGCCAGCCTGGGCAACAAAGTGAGTCCAGGACTACACAGAGAAACCTTGTCTCGAAAAACCAAAAACAAACAAACAAACAAAAACCAAAAAAGGAATAAAGAAGTGGATGTTCAGAACCAACAGAACGGATTGAGGGAGTGTTTTGCATATGTGTTGAACTGCTAGTAAAGGTAGACATACTAATGTGGACGTCCCTACATATCCGGCTGGTATTTGAGCCAGACAGGAGCAAGTCACCAAGGGTGCTAGAGTAAAAGTGACAGTTGTGGTTGCTGCACCACACAAGCAAGTATTGAAGGCTCATTCAAATGCCACTTCAAGAACTAAAATGTAACATGCATGAAATATTTTAGGTGGGAAGTAATAAAGGTCTGAGCAGGACATTTGGAACTGGGTGGAAGGAAAAGCATATTCAAAGGCCATTTCTGCCGGTAAGGCATGTGGTCACTGATAGATAAATGGAAAAAAAAAAAATCACCTTTGCAGACTCCATCCAATGGGAAGCCTTTTTGTCTCAGCTCTTGCCAGGGACCAAAGTCTTGCCTTTCTAGTATCCTGATGTGAAGTTCGTAACATTGCTTTTTTGGGGAGTTGAGAAAAAAAAAATCTCCAAGCATGGTCTTCTGGCAAAAGGTCTCCTATCTATAGAGCAAAATGGACTGAAGAGCCTGGCATTTCAACACCAACCTACTCCTCAGAAGGACTCTGACGCACACAGTTCTGACGACCTGTCCACTTACTTCTGTGGGAAAGAGTGGGGGAAGGTGGATGGGTCTAGTTTCTAAACTAGTCTTATGCTTTCTTCCAGCGCTGCGGCTCTCCATCCCTGGCTTTTGACGGTGCCTCAGGGCCTGCATCTGTGTGTGTGTGTGTTTTCCTTTCCTTTCAAGATGCCATTTACAGACTTTATTCTGGCCCTCAAAGACAATCCGTACTTTGGGGCTGGATTTGGGCTGGTAGGTGTGGGCACGGCTCTGGCTGTGGCCCGGAAAGGAGCCCAACTGGGTCTAGTGGCCTTCCGGCGTCATTACATGATCACGCTGGAAGTCCCTGCTAGAGACAGAAGCTATGCCTGGTTGCTTAGCTGGCTCACCCGACACAGCACCCGCACCCAGCACCTCAGTGTCGAGACTTCCTACCTACAGCATGAAAGTGGCCGAATTTCTACTAAGTTTGAATTTATCCCAAGCCCTGGGAACCACTTCATTTGGTAAGATTGGAAGAAGCTAGGAGGGGCCCAGAGGATAGGGCAAATTAATGGAGGAAACTGAGTCACCTTGGCAATTTTATTTAGGTATCAGGGGAAGTGGATCCGGGTAGAACGAAATCGAGACATGCAGATGGTAGACTTGCAAACGGGCACTCCTTGGGAATCTGTCACCTTCACAGCCCTGGGCACCGACCGAAAGGTTTTTTTCAACATCCTGGAGGAAGGTATGAGATGGAACAGGCAGGCTTTCAGGAGTGGGGAGGCTGGGCACCAGCTGCTCGGAGAGGAGGAATAAGGATCCAGGTCTTTGGGAGAAGGGTACCAGGTCAGAGCTCTACCTAACTGAAGCATCAACTGTCATCAGGGGACTCACTGTCTTATTTCCCTGCTCCCAGCTCGAGCACTAGCCCTGCAACAGGAAGAAGGGAAGACCGTGATGTACACAGCTGTGGGTTCTGAGTGGCGTACCTTTGGATATCCACGCCGACGGCGGCCGCTGGGTTCTGTGGTCCTACAGCAGGGTCTGGCTGACCGAATTGTCAAAGACATCCGGGAGTTCATTGATAACCCCAAGTGGTACATTGACAGAGGTAAGCAGCAGGCTGGGATCTAGGCTAATCTGTAGCCAGATGGAGGTGACAGAAAATTCTAGCTCAGGTTGAAGGGAAAGGAAATCTATGAGGTTTTTGTTTGTTTTTGTTTTTGTTTCTCGAGACAAGGTTTCTCTGTGTAGCCTTGGCTGTCCTAGACTTGCTTTGTAGACCAGGCTGGCCTCAAACTCACAGCGATCCACCTGCCTCTGCCTCCCGAGTGCTGGGATTAAAGGCGTGCACCACCATACCCAGCTCCTTTTTTTTTTTTTTTTTAAGATTTATTTATTTATTGCATATGAGTGCTTTATCTGCAAAAGAGGGTATCATATCACATTATAGATGGTTGTGAGCCACCATGTGGTTGCTAGGATTGAACTCAGGACCTCTGGAAGAGCAGACGGCGCTCTTAACCACTGAGCCATCTCTCTAGCCCCCTCCCCCCCCTTTTTTAAATACCAAAACCACTAATAGGGAACAGAGCTGAGGGTGGATGTACCTGGGCCAGAGCATGTGATTCATTCTGGGTCTTGTTTATCCTGCTTATATCCCTAGGCATTCCCTACAGACGTGGCTACCTTCTTTATGGGCCCCCTGGTTGTGGAAAGAGCAGTTTTATGTGAGTAGTCAAACTCTCAACTCTGAAAAACAGCCTTTGCAGAAAAATTGGGCTGATAGGGTTGGAAAAGAAAAGTGAATCCGGGGAACCAAGAATCAGGGTAAATGACATCCACAGATGTACAGATACACATCAAGTGGGTGGTGTAGCCGACTTGGGCCTCTGAGGCGTATCTCCTCGGACTCCCAAAGTCTTCAGGGTGCCTCGGACCTCCTTCCATGTCACTTGTCCACAGAACAGCTCTGGCCGGAGAACTGGAACACAGCATCTGCCTGCTCAGTCTCACAGACTCTAGCCTCTCAGATGACCGGCTCAACCATCTGCTGAGCGTAGCCCCGCAGCAGAGCCTGGTGCTCCTGGAGGATGTGGATGCTGCTTTTCTCAGTCGAGACTTGGCCGTGGAGAGTAAGTGAGGATGCTGGGGATGGGGAGGAGTTTGTTTTTAGCTTAGTGTGCACATGTGTGGGCAGATGCACACAGAGGTCCAAGAACAACTTTTTGGAGTCAGCGCTCACCTTCCGCCTTGTCGAAGCGGCGTCTCTCTTGATGGTTCTGCCATGCTCCTGTCTCTGCCTTCAACATGTGTTTTATTTGGATTCTGAGATCAAACTCAGGTGTCTTCAGGCTTCCGCAGCTAGGACTTTTTCCCCCTTACCACAGAGCCATCTTCCTGATCCAGGGAGGTAGTTATTTGAGACACTGAGGGTCAGAAGTAAAAGAGGACGAATGGGAACTGGTATTGTTGAGTCAGCAGTAAGAGGCGCTGATTAAATAGGGAGCTACATGAGTCTGAGACATGGCCCCTCTCACATTTCTGTCATCCTTTAGACCCTGTGAAGTACCAAGGTCTGGGACGTCTGACCTTCAGTGGACTGCTGAATGCTTTGGACGGGGTAGCTTCCACCGAGGCACGCATTGTCTTCATGACCACCAACCACATTGACAGGTAAGGAGAAAGGAAGGCAGCTCAGCCCTGTGTCCGGGGCGGAGTCGGGTTGAGGAGACTGTCTCTTTTGGGGGCCAGCAGGACAGCTGGCTGTGACTTTCCTTCTCCTCTTAGGTTGGATCCTGCGCTGATACGCCCTGGGCGAGTAGATCTGAAGGAGTATGTGGGCTACTGCTCACACTGGCAGCTGGCCCAGATGTTCCAGAAGTTCTATCCAGGGCAAACGTCTTCTTTGGCGGAGAACTTTGCAGAACATGTCCTTGAAGCTACATCCCAGATTAGTCCTGCCCAGGTCCAAGGCTACTTCATGCTGTATAAAAATGACCCCATGGGGGCTATTCACAATGTTGAATCTCTGAGGTGACCGTCCAGGCCACTATCTGCTCTCAAAAAATCTATAAACACCTGTCACATTAATCTGGTCTGTGACTTCCCTCCTCCCTCGCTGTGTTTGTACTTGAGAATAAACCAGGAGTTGTCATAGCAGGTGCCTGCATCTCTCTATAGGTATACACACACACACACACACCACACGGGCCATGGCCTAAGACAGGCAAAGAAGAGACTGCGTGTTAATGGAAAAAATGTTTTCATGAAAGGCCACGGAAGTAAGAGATACTGTTGCCTGGTTTTCTGACCCAGACGGTTTCTTCGTTTTTGAGAAGGAGATTCTCTGTGTAGCCCTGGCTATCCTGGAACTTGCTCTGTAGACCAGGCTAGTCTTGAACTCAGAGATCTGCCTGCCTCTGCCTCCCCAGTGCTGGGATTAAAGGTATGCATGTGGTACATACTTTTAATTCCGGAACCTGGGAAGCTAAGGTAGTAAGATTGCTAAAAGCTTAAGACCAACCTGAGCGACGAAGTGAGAACTTTTCCCCACCCCTCAAAACAACAAAGCAAAGTGGGATGTAGCTCAGTTGGTAGAATGCATGTACACACTGGCCACGAGAGCGATGGCCTAGCACTCAGGAGGTAGAGACAGGAAGATCTGGAATTCTTCAGCTATATAAAGCTTGAGGCTAGTCTGAGGTACTTGGGATCTTATCTTAAAACAACAACCAGTCAACAATGCACACATGTAAATGTGGGTATGGACAGGGAGTTATATGTTTTGGTACTTCCTAAGGATTCTGCCCAAATGTTGACATCTTCAAAACTGACCACACTGACAGGGAACTAAGACCCTTTTCACCCTAGTGCCATTGGTAAACAGACTTAGAGCAAAGGTGGGAGCCCCCTGCCATACCCAAATCTAGTAGCAACTTAGAAAAAATCATATCACACAAGCTAGGTGCTGTTAAGCAAAGAAGGCCAAACCTCTTTATTACCTCCCTCCCACCCCAATTCCCTGTCCCCCCACAGTACTGCTAGGAACCTTCCTCAGAGTCCAAGCCCAGGGGCTCCCTGCGAGTACCAGACCGGTATGCCCCCTGTCCCCGAGGCAGGTGGGGGTAGGAAGGACCTGGTGTACGGCTTTTGGAGCGTTCCCAGCGAGCACAGTCCCGAGTCCTGCGAGCTGTGGGGCCCTGCCAGCTACTAGGCCCCTTCTCCTGAGGAAGACCTGAGAGCCCTTTGTTACGGGGTTCTGCCTTTAAGTCCACAGGCTCCTTGAGAGGCTTCTCAGATGGCAGTTTGTGGATGTCACTGGTACCTTTTGGGGCATAGCACTCCCCTCCTTTTGGGTGCCTCCGATCATACTGTCGCCAGGAGCCACGGCCAGGTCGTGGAGGAGCGAGCATGGATTTCTGGGTTTCCTCCAGCCTCTGTTGATTTGGCCCGGCCCCTAGAGTCTTCTCATACACATACTGGGTAGTCATGGGTAGAGGAGTTGGCAGAGCTGATGGGGCAGCTGGGGAAGCAGATTGTTCTGCAGAAAGAGCAGTGGGTGCTTCGAGTCCTCTGGAGACATCTACAACCGACTCAGGTTCAAGAGCAGCAGAAGGCTGGAGAGAAGAAAGGAGATGCATCAGGCGAGACCTCTCTCCACTATCAGCCAACCATCAGCATCTGTAACCTTCCTAGCAGGAGGAGGCATACCCTAAGGCCAGGGGTTACTTACTTACTTATTTATTTATTTTTTTGAGACAGGGTTTCTCTGTGTAGCCTTGTCTGTTCTGGACTTACTTTGTGGACCAGGCTGGCCTTGAACTCACAGAGATCTGCCTGCCTCTGCCTCCCAAATGCTGGGATTAAAGGCATGTGCTACCATGTCCCACCTGGGCCATGGTTGAGGCCAAGAGGGGAAGCTTTCCCTTTCCTCACCTGCTGAAGGCTAATGAAGTACCGGTTCCGTTCAGCCTCAAGGTCGATGATGCCACCTTTCTCCTGCTGCCTCTGATACAGCAGCTTGAGCTCTTCCTGTTGGCGCAAGCTCTCTGCACTGGGTTGGTACAGCTCCTTGGAGGAAAGGAAACAGAATGGCAGGAGAAAACAAAACAAAATGGCAAAGCAAGACAGATTACTTGAACCATAACTTTTCTAGGATTGTTCTAGGAGAGAGAGCTGCACGAGGTTCCTTCCTGGTTTTTAGTTTTGTTTTGGACAGGAGTTTCACATAGCCCAGATGGGTCTCAGACTCACCACATGGCCAAGTGTCATGGACTACTAGTTTAGTCGGGGATCAGTCTTTGGGATTGGGGGTTCTTGGAGCGTTGGTGAACAGAAATAAGGTGAGTGACACACAGACAAAACTCAAGATCAAGTCTTTATCTGAGTGTCACTTCGCCTTCTGTTCACTGATGCTCCAAGAACCCCCAATTCCAAGGACTGATCCCCGACTGAACTAGTGGTCTGTGACAGCCAAGCATAACCTTGGACTGCTTATCCTCCTGCCTCCACGTCCTGAGTGCCAGGATTACAGGAGTATACCACTATATCAGGTTTCTCAATGCCATGCTGGGGATCAGACCTTGGGCTTTGTGTGTGCTAGGCATGTGCACTACCAAACGAGCCACATCCCCAACATGAGTTCTTGGTTTTGTTCCTCAGAGTTAGGCCTCTGAAGCCTTAGGTTCTTGGTGGGGGCTGTGGCTTGGCAGAGTAGTTTTAAATCAATCCAAACTCCGGAGAATTCAGCAGAGACAAGATGCCATTTCTCTCTCCTTAGAGGATGCCTGGCTTAGACCAGAAGGAAATCCCTTACCATGGGTTGTTGGGGTTCAGGGGCTGCTTTCAGCGAGGCAAGATCATACACAAGGGGCTCCCTGCACACAGGACACTGCACACCGACTGCCTTCTAAAACAAGAGGAGAAATCACATCCTGCTTCTTGTCAAGCAACCCAGTCTTTGGGAGGCTGGGGTTGACGGGCGCATGCGTTAGTTGCTCAGCAGTGAGTGAGGTGGGACAGAGGAGGAACAGGCTGCCTAAGGAAAGGTCTGAAAATGCTGCAAAGCTGCATGCAGTGTGTCGTGTACACAAGGATGCCTTTCCTTCTGGCCAGGGGTGGAGGGAGTGGGCAAGGTTTAATCTCAGTGGTATCTAAAACTAAAAATGAAAAGCCACTGCAGTGGAGCAATGGAGATGGCTGTGAAAGTCTAAGGGTGCCAGGCAAGAAAGTGGGTCTGCTGATGTCTACCTCTTTGGTGACACCATGGTGTCGCTCCTGTTCCCGTCCTTGTGTCTTCAGCTCTTGCTCCATGTGCTGGATGTACCTAGCAAGGCAGTGGCAGTGGAAGTAGTGGTAACAGGGTGTTTTGGTGAAGGCCTCCTTTTCCTGTAGGGAGACAAGGTGCAGAGTCCTGGATCAGTGCCCACTCACTAGCCCCTTCCTGTCTGCCCAAATTCATCCCAGGTCTCTGCTGAGAAACCTACCTGGAAACCATAGAGGCAGATAACACACTGACCATGGGGGATATTGTTGTCTGTGAGAATTTCCTTCCCTTTCTGAAAGGAGAGAAGATGCTGCTGAAACATGGAGGCAGGAAACTGAACACATGCTATACGCTTCTAGCAGGCCTGGCTGGCTGGTTGTGACATCCACCAAGGCAGCTTGTTACCTACTGTGGACGCATTCCTATTCTGGTAATACATCCCCATCCCCTCCCCCTTTGACTTTCCTGGTTTCAAAATCTAAGTCAAGTATTTCTCCTCTCACTAAGTCACCTTTAATATACCTGGAGATAGAAATAATACACCCTGGAGAGAAAAAGTACCCAACTCATCTTTACTCCCTCATAGATAGTAGCTTCAATTCCAGCACCCAGGAAGCTGAGGTAGGAGGATTGCTTTGAGGGCAGCCTAGGTTACACACCAAGACTGTCTTAAAAATACAAAATAATCCAAACTAAACACATACCCCATTTCTGTTTTTCTTTTCTGTTCTTTCTTTTCCTTTCCTTTTTTTTTTCCCCCCTGTTTGAGTCTTGCTTTGTTGCCCAAGTTCTTGGGCTCAAGAGATCCTTTTCCTTCAGACTTCCTGGTGGCTAGAATTATAGCACATGCTACTGTGCTGGGCCTCAGAGGCCTTTCTTAACATTCTTCAAGTGTAATTCCCCCATGGGCCAATGCATTTGTTCAAACAGACTACCCACGTGGACAGAGATCAAAAAGCATCAAGTTGGCCTATGAAATATGTATTTGTGTAGCTAACACTATGGAATTTCAGAAGCGGCACTGGAGTCTGACCCAGGAGTGCCACAGTGCTCCAAATGCGCACTCCCTAACGCTAGCCCACCCATCTTCACTGTACTCTGAATATTTTTCCTAAGGAATCCCAAGTAGAAGTGATTTTAACCTCAAGTAAGAAAAGTTATCCATTGTTTGCTTTCTCTGCCTTTATTTCATGTGAATTGTTTACTTAACAAGAAAAAACATAAAAATTTCTGTCTCTTTTTTCTTTTTCTTTTTTTTTTTTTTAAATAATCTTTTCTTTTTTTTTTTTTTTTTTTTTTTTGTTTGTTTTTTTCGGGACAGGGTCTCTCTGTGTAGCCTTGGCTGTCCTGGACTTGCTTTGTAGACCAGGCTGGCCTCGAACTCACAGTGATCCTCCTGCCTCTGCCTCCCGAGTGCTGGGATTAAAGGCGTGTGCCACCACATCCAGCCTTCTTTCTCTTTTTCTAATGGCAAGCTAGCCTTCACGGGTTCATCTATGGCTAAGATCCCTCACCCCTAGCTCCTAGGCAAGATCCCTGTCATTTTTTACTTGCAGTTGCTTGTGTCAAGAAAACGGGAACTGCCTGAAACAAGTACTGGTGACACAGGCTTGTACTATCAACTACCTAGGAGACAGGGACAGGAGGATCACAAGTTCAAGGCCTGCTTGTCTACTTAGTGAGACTCATTCTCAGAATTAAGAAGTTTAAAAATGTTACGGATATTGCTCAGTAGTAGAGTGCCTGTCTAATATGTGCAAAGTTGTTTGAACCTCAGTATAGAGACAAGTAAAAGTAATGAAACTGAACTTAAGAGAGAATACAGGGCATTGGGACACAGGTCTTTAATCCAAGCACTTGAGAGACAGAAGTGGATGGATCTCGTGAGTTTCAGGCCAACCAGAGCTACAGCGTGGGAACCTGTCTCAGTTAACTAGAATCATTTGAGAACAATTGAGAAAATACCTCCATAAAAATGGTCTGAAGGCAAGCCTGTGGGCATTTTCTTAATTAGTGGTTGATGGAGGAGTGTTCAGCCCATTGTGGGTGGTGCCATCCCTGGGCTGGTAGTCCTGGGTGACTTAAAGCAGGCTGAGCAAGTCAGGAGGAACAAGCCAGTAAGCAGCATCACTCATAGCTTAAGCAGCACCACTCATAGCTTCTTCCTGAGTTTTACTTGAATTCCTGCCTTGAGTTACTGCTTTGACCACCCACCCCACCCCCAAGTAATGGACTGTTCCTAAAAGTGTAAGATGAAATAACCCCTTTCCTAAGTTACGTTTGGTTATGGTGTTTTATCACAATAACAGAAACCCTAACAAAGACCAAAAATAAATAAACAAATGGAGAAAGAATGGTACAAAAGGAAAAAAAGAAGAAAAGAAAAAAAGTAAGCTGAAGAGGAAAAGTTACTAGGTGTGATTTCACTAGAATTCCAGCATACAGAAAGCTAAGGCAGGAGGATAGCTGCAAGTTCCAAGCCTGACCCATAGCAAGACCCTGTCTCAAAACAAAACCAATGAACACCACAAACCCCACAACAAAATAAAAGAGCAAAGTACTTTCTCATCAAGACGCTAGAACCAACAACTTAGGGAAGCTACTCAACTACATTTTGGAGTTTTTTTGGTTTTGAAACAAAGAAGTTATCTTTCTAAACTAACTGAGGTCTTATGCAAGCAAGGATTAAATGTACTGACTACAGATGTGCTCTAGCCTGAAAGGAAGGACATTTTCTCAGGCCATCACATTTTACCTCAATGAGTTCATAGAGCATGGCTGTGCCTAGTCCCTCCTTGGCCACCTGGTCCAGCGCCTGTGAGATCCTGGGGGAAAAAAAAATAAAGCCAATTTTAAACCAACAGCTTTTCTTCAGCAGGCAGAGCCGAATTTTGAGTTTTCCCTGACTTACTTGTGGATCTGCTCATCTGAAAGTCCTCGGGGATTACGGATAGAGATCTGTGGCACCTCGTGGGGATACTAGCGCAGAAAAGCAGCAGTCGTTAAAAGGATGCACTCCACGGATTCTCCCCTCCCTCCCATCACCACTGTGCGGAAGCCTCACCTGTACTGGGACCTGAAGTACCAAAGTGAAGCAGACGAACTGCGAGTCCTGGACCTCTGCGGTGGCAGGGTGCAGAGTGATGAAGATCTCCCAGGGTGAAGATCTGCAGGTGGATGAAGTGAAGACGCAGGATGTGACTGGGCAGGGGCTTGAAAGCTAGGGAGGAGGGGGGGTGAGACAGTAAAGCAGGTAGAGGTAATGCACATTGGACTTGTTTGTTTGTTTTCCCCGGGGAGGAGGATTAAAGGAATAGTGTTTCTATGACAGATATCAACTCTGAGTCAAGGCTCATAATATCCTAAGACCAGATTCTGTGTAGAATCCTCTCATTATTGACTCCTGCTCACCCCAACTGAATACGCACCTGCCATTTCCTTTCATCACCTGTAGTTCATCCAGATAGATAGACTCTAATACTTCGACTTCAGAGGGAAGGACCCTGGAGAGTAAGGGGGAGACTGAGTCACCATTAAGCTTTCCCTGCTGAAGCCTGCCAAAGCTGATGAAGACTGACTTAAAAAGAAAAAAAGGCAATTTGCCTGAATACATTCTCTTGCCAAATTATTCTTTAAAACATGGAAATGTGGGGCTGTAGAGATGGCTCAGAGGTTAAGAGCAACTGCTTGTTCTTCCAAAGGTCCTGAGTTCAATTCCCAGCAACTACATGGTGGCTCACAGCCATCTATGAGATCTGGTGCCCTCTTCTGGCGTGCAGAAACACATGTGGGCAGAAAACTGTACAAATAATAAATGAATAAATCTTAAACAAACAAACAAACCAAGGAAATGTTTAAGTTTCAAGTGACCAGGAAGAAAGCATGGGAATTAGAATTTTAGAGATCATACAGCCAACCTGAGAAAAATAGATTCCCAGAGAGAGAGGAAACAACAACTGAGCCTTAACACAGGAGGAATGGGACCAATCAGAGCCAGGCGCTGACTCTCTGCTCCAGGTTCTACAGTAAGCATCCTTCGGTGGCTCTCTGAGATCTACGTACATGGCATCCACTCATTACTAAGAAGGTTACCGATACCACTCCTGCCTACCCATACTACTGTTTAGCACAGATCCCTGTGCTCTGGATATTGCCAATAACCTTGCCAGCACTAGTCAGTCTGCGTATCCTCAAAGGACATACCAAGTTGCACAGGTCTAGGTAATAGTGGCGCACGCCTTTAATCTCAGCACCTGGGAGGCAGAGGCAGGCGGATCCTGTGAGTTCAAGGCCAGCCTGGTCTACATAGTGGGTCTATAGGGCAGCCAAGACTACACAGAGAAACCGTCTCGAAAAAACGAAAAACAAACAAACAAAAAAAGCTATATTGCATTCGAAGAGCCATAGGCCTTGTAGCTAATAGTAGGCAGAAACTACTTACCAAGCTATGTGGTCAGGTCACTTATTCGTGGAAGCCTGAGTTACACTGTCTACCACCTAGAGATAATACAACATACTAGGGCTACTCTGAGACTTAAAAATGATTTGTTTATATAAAGCTCCCGGGTGTCTGAGACATAGTATCTTCTCTAGGTGATCCCCCCACCCCACCCTTAAAAGGAAAGAGAAGGGCATAGTCTGAGTACTTTTGAGTGTTCACATGACTCTGGATGTCTCGTTAACCCTAATCATCATGTCTAGGAGAGGGTTCATGGTCCTGATACAATCAGAGGGCACACATTTAAACAAAGAAACACCAGCAGTAATGACACTGAAGATGAGTGGCTGAGTCCACAGCCCTACCCAGGTGACAGAAACCAGTATCCACTGTCTTATATTTTCCTCTCCATCAAGGTCACTGGGTGTGACCTCCATCAGTGAAGGATGTGATTGCTGGCATTCTTTTGTTTTTGTTTTTCGAGACAGGGTCTCTCTGTGTTAGCCTAGGCTGTCCTGGACTTGCTTTGTAGACCAGGCTGGCGCCTTGAACTCACAGCGATCCGCCTGCCTCTGCCTCCCGAGGGCTGGGATTAAAGGCGTGCACCACCATGCCCAGCTTTCTTTTTAACCTTAGGCAGAAAGCTTAAACAATGAGGCTTATTATCTTACAAAAAAAAAAAAAAAAAAAGACATTCTGACTGACATAGACCACTACAACCACTGATATTCTCTCATGGCTCAGGTGTCCCTTCATAGCCTTAGAAGTCCCTCCCAACATTGAAAAGCACTAGTAGAGACAGCTTTAGAAAGGAAAACCACTGGCTGTGCTCCCTTAACCAATGTAAAACTCAGGTGCAGACTTAGTTAAGACATCCTTCAGTACTTTGCCCACCTTAGGTGACCTGAGTCTTGGGCGTAAGATCCAGGCTGGAAGAGTGTTAAGGTCATAGGTGACAGAAGGGGGTGAGGGTGGGGGCCGGTAGCAGGCTGTCCTAAGACTAACAGTATAAGGCCTTAACTCAGACAGACGGCCTTTGGATTACCTCCTTGAGGTCTTATACATCAGCAATTAACGAAAAGCAGGCTTATGTACGTTACAAATCCACGGTGATCCAACTACTCTATGAGGTAATGCCACGCCCACTTTTTTTTTTTTTTAAACAGCTGAAACCGACTCGCAGAAGCTAGCTAGCTGGTCTAGTTAGCATCACATCAAGCTAATTAAATACGAAGTGAGCACATTTTTTATCTTACGTTCAAAACCTTAAAAGGCTGGGCTTCCCTTATTCATTAAGAATGCTCAAGAAAGCAGGAGAGCTTATGTGGAGAATAAGACTTTTCTGGCAATAGCTGTTAGTGCTGTCAGCGATATGCGAAGATTGAAGAACGCATAAGCAGAAATGGACTGGTCCAAAGGGTAGAGTACGAGGGGCTTGGAGGAAGGACGTCCGTTCCAAGAGGCGGTGGGTGGGATAAACAGCCATCCTCCAGGCCCCAGAAAGTCTCATCAGGGATATGTGGAAGAGGTAGGGCCATAGGAAGGGACAATTGGGTCGATAAGGCGTGGAGCCAGCTGGCCAGGCTAGTGTGTACCAGTCCCTTCTCAGACCAGCGTCCCTCCACCCTCCGTTCCGGTTCCAGTAGCTCGCCTAGGAAAGGATGTCAGGATCTCTGCCACCCCTCGCCCCGTGATCCACCCTTCATGCCCCTGGTTCGGACGGTCCGAAGCTGTTTCTAGCTCCCAGCATCAGATCCAGGCAGCCAGCCAAAACCTATGGCCCAAAGTTACCAGTCCTCTTCCCCGGCAGCTGTAGACGCAGACGCCGCCATGTCTTCCCCGGCTCTTGGCCGGAACCGGAAATACCTTTTGGGAAGTCAGAGCCAGAAAACTAGGGCGGGGCGGAGTAAAAGAAAGCTGGCGCCGTTTCTAGGCAACTGAAAACTCTAGGTCCTTTGTAGGACTTGCTAGCCAAGCGACATAAATGCCCTAGAAAGTACCAATGGGTGGTTCGCGTCTGTCACACATCTCTGAGAGCTTTGTCCTCTAAACTTCTGACCAGTTCCAGGGAGTAAAACTGGTAAGAGTGGGAAACTAAAGAGAGCAGCAATGAGGAATGGAGAAAAGCAATAGCGCGGGAAGCCGGGAGGGACCCGGCTAGAGGTCCTGACCACCAGCCCTTGGTTTGAGGAGCTTGGAGCGTCAAGGCTGGGAACAAGGTGGGAGATCTCAGGTCGCAACAGGCTCCAGAGCGGCGGTGCTGGCCAAGCTGAAGGTGTCAGGGACTTGGGAGACTATAGAAGGAGCGCGTGAGCATCCTTGGTGGAGAGGGGAGGGGGAACACTGGTGTGCTGTGGGCACCTAGCCTGTATGGTGGGCTCGAGACATTCTGTTTCTAAGGTCTGATCATCTTTTATTCTAGTTGTGTCTTTGAGGCCTGAGTTATTATGAAAAAGAGGATGAGGCAAAGCTGGTATCTTTCTCTCATGTTCTGAGCCAGGCCTCCCAGATGTGTGGAACTGTCCTTGGATCTACAGCTCCTCACCACCGTCTTTCTACCTTGTGAGAAACCCTGAAACCCTTGCCATGGAAAAGTACCACGTTTTGGAGATGATTGGAGAAGGCTCTTTTGGGAGAGTATATAAAGGCAGAAAAAAATACAGTGCTCAGGTAGTGAACACAGATAGATATCTTTTGAGTGGGATTCCGTAACCCCTACTCCAGTAGAAACTTGGGACAGAAGGGGTGCACGGTGTGTATTTCTATGCCCTGACTCCAGCATGCTTCCTAGGATTTATAGGCTCTGAAATTTGATTAGTGGAGTCAGATCCTAGCCTTAGAACTAGGGACCGCCTAACCGTCCCATGCTTGTTTCCCCAAACTGTACAATGGGAAGACTGATGAGGTCTGGGGATTAATGTGCTTCTCTTTTCCCTAAATCTCACCTTTTGTCCTTTGCTTAGGTCTGAAAAATCTCTCCCAGAATCCATCAAAGGGATCAATTTCTCAATACTTCCCCCCACCCCCACAATGAGTTGAGAAAGCCAGAGTAAATCTATAGTACCCTGGGGAAAAGTTATACGGGAGGTTAGCACACATCCAAATTCATAAAAGAGCTGATCAAGCTGTCCTGAATTGTGGAGCTCTAAGATAAATCTTAGAATATTTTCACTGTGTGTGTGTGTGTGTGTGTGTGTGTGTGAGAGAGAGAGAGAGAGAGAGAGAGAGAGAGAGAGAGAGAGAGATGGGGGGGCAGACAGAGACAGACAGAGAGACACATATATAAACAGACAGAGACACACAGATATATATAGACACAGAGAGAGAGAGAGAGAAAGAGAGAGAGGAGAGAGAGGCAGACAGACAGACAGAAACACACAGATATATAAACAGAGAAAGCGAGACACACACACACAAACACACACGTATATATATACACACACACACACAGAGACAGACAGACCGACAGACAGACAGAGACACACAGATATATAAACAGAGACAGAGACAGTGAAACAGAGAGAGAGAGAGATTACATTAGTGAGTTTTATTAGAGTTACTTAAAAGAGTATAAGTAAAGGTTTACTTACAGGATCAGAGATGATTCCAAAGCAGCTGTAACACCAAAGCACATCTCAGTGTGTGATAGCTCATGAACCTGGACATTTTGAGCATACTGCACTGCTTAGAGGCTGCTTGATGGGATGGAGACTATCTTGGGCAGCTCAGCTGGTCTGAGGGTCTCTTTGCACGTCTTGACAGTGTAGTCAGGCCTTGACTCTTCACTTTACCACTGACAGGTGGTGGCCTTGAAGTTCATCCCCAAACTGGGACGCTCAGAGAAAGAGCTGAGGAATCTGCAGAGAGAGATCGAAATCATGCGGGGTCTGTGGCATCCCAACATTGTGCATATGCTTGACAGCTTTGAGACTGACAAAGAGGTATGTTTTGGCAGTGTTGGGTTGGCTCTGCCCAAGGACTCCAGGCATTTCCCAGCAGCAGGGTGCATGACTATTCTGTCACTGCCACTCTGCCTTCTCCTCACAGGTGGTGGTGGTGACTGACTATGCTGAGGGAGAACTCTTCCAGATTCTGGAAGATGATGGAAAACTTCCTGAAGACCAGGTATGCTTCCTGGCTCAGATGTTCCCACACTTTGGATCTCTGTCTTGTTGAAGAGCTAGGATGCAAGCTGAGGATATCAAGAGTTCATTTATGTGTGTGTGTGTGTGTGTGTGTGTGTGTCTGTCTGTCTGTCTGTCTGTCTGTGTGTGTGTGTGTATGTGTGTGTGTGTGTGGTGTATTGTGAGGATGTTTCTGTGTATGTGTACATATGTATAGGTGTATGTGCTCAAACATGTACATGCATCTAGTGTCTAGACGTCTTCTTCAATCGTTCCCCACCTTATTTTTTTTGAAACTGGATCTCTTATTGAGCCCGAAGACTACTGATTGGCTGGACTAGCTGGCTGGCAAGCTCTAGGACTCTTCCTGTCTTTACCCTCTCCCCAAGCCTCAGGGCTACAGATGCACATATCATACCCAGCTTTTAACATAGATGCTGAGAATCCAAATTCAAGTCCAAATGCTTGAGCCATCTTCTCTGCCCTGACAACTCTTCTTAAAAATGTTTTTATTATATATATTTGTGTGTGTGTGTGTGTGTGTGTGTGTGTGTGTGTGTTTTAGAGGTATATGTGTATACATTCAGACCAGAGCACACACACATGTGGAGTGAGAGGACAACTTGCAGGAGTCAGAGTCAGTTCTCTTCTCCACCACGTGGGTTCTAGGGATTGAACTCAGGTCATTAGTCTTGGCATCAAGTGCCTTTACCTCATAAACCATCTCACCAGCCATTTTCTGAAGACCCTCGAGAAGAGTACAAGACTCTATGTATGTCTAGAGGTAATATTGGGTGAGAATAAGTAGCCAAACACTGTAGCCGCAGTATCTGAGTACAAATCTTGGCTTTGCCCCTCACTAGCTGGGTCCCTATGGACAAATTATGCTTATGAAGATAGTAATAAATTTCACCTTGTAAGGACTTTTGAGGATTGATGGTTTAGTTCATCAAAATGATAACTAGCTACTATTTAGGTTGTGGATATTGGTCATTGTTATTATTCCCTTAAGGAAGAAAGGGTAGTTTTAGAGCAGTAAGAGAAGCATTGTGGATGTATGGGATTCACCATTAGGACAAAAAGGCTGGCAATGGGACGTGGTTGAGGAGTGTCTTAACTATATTCATTCAGGATCCTTTTTTGGTTCATAAGTGTGATGATTGGGTATTCACGCCTCTGTGTGACATGTGCCACCCATTAAACCTTGTTACGACACAAGGGCACATTACCCATCTGACGTGAAAAAAAAAACTATATTCATTCAGGGGTTTTCTTCTCCTCTTAGCAAGTAGGCCCCCCTTCTAACCCCAGACATCCCATCACTGTTTGTAAGTAGTCACTTTCAACTGGAGCTGGATAGCTCAGGTGGAAGAGCAGTTGCCTACCATGCATTAAGCCGTGGGTTGGATTCCCAGGACCACATAAAACTGGACTTGGTGACACATACATGTACTCTCAGTGCTGAGGTAGAAGCAGGAGGATCGTTCAAGGTCATCCTTAGCTACTCTTGTCTTTAAAAAAAAAAAAAAATACCATCTTCCTGTTTTGTCTGCCTTGAGTGATTGTGTATCTTGAGAAATGAATTTCCCCTTATTTGAAACAGCTGATAAGCACAGACTATTTCCTTCATGCTGGACACCATTCTGCACGTGACTTTACCTGCTTTAACTCTGTTAGTCTATACAATAGCCCTGGGAGGTAGGTGCTGTGTTATTGTGACCTTATAGCTGACGACTCTGGAAAACACAGAATAATTTGTTCATGATCATGGAACCAATAAGAGAGATACAGTAGATTTTCCTTGAATGAATGTATGAACAAATGAAAGGATGAATTAAGGAGAAGAAGAAGCAGGGAGGGTACAGTGCCTGGGGAGGTCCTAGAAGAGAAGGAAAGACCAGAAAACCAAACTAGCCTCAGCACGGAAGGTCTTTGGCTTGTCAGCCGGCTCCTTCCTCTGACCTTATCTTTCACTTGTCTGACCCCTAGGTTCAGGCCATTGCTGCCCAGTTGGTGTCAGCCCTGTACTACCTGCATTCCCATCGCATCCTACACCGAGACATGAAACCGCAAAACATTCTTCTCGCCAAGGGTGGTGGCATCAAACTTTGTGATTTTGGGTAGGGTCTCTGAGCTCCCATCCATGCTCCTCCTCCTTTAGGGAGTCCTAGAATCCCGCTTGGCTTACATAAGCCTCATGTTAGAAGCAGAGTTGGAGTTTGGGCCTCTGGCTAGGCCTTTGGAACTCATCAAAGGTACTGCTTTGGTTCAGGTTATCCCATACCCTAACAGATAGTCAATGACCAGGCTTCTTTTCTTTTTCTTTCTTTCTTTTTTTTTTTTTTTTTTTTAAAAAGATTTACTTATTAATTTTTTATGTACATGAGTGCTCTGTCTTCATGAATACCAGAAGAGGGCATCAGATCCTATTACAGACAGTTGTGAAACACCATGTTGTTGCTGGGAATTGAACTCATGACCTCTGGGAGAATGACTAGTGCTCATAACCACTGAGCCATCTTTCCAGCCCCCTTTTTTTTTGTTTTTTGTTTTTTGATTCAAGGTTACCTGGACTATCTTTGTAGACCAGGCTGACCTCGAACTCACAGTGATCTGCCTGCCTCTGCCTCCCAAGTGCTGAGTTAAAGGTGTGCACCACCATACCTGGCATTTGGTTTGTTGGTTTTTTGTTTTGTTTTTCAAGACAGGCTTTTTCTGTATATCCCTGGCTGTCCTGTAACTCACTATGTAGACCATGCTGGCCTCAAACCCAGAGATCCACCTGCCCTTACCTCCCAAGTACTGGAATTAAAGGCATGCACCACCACTGCCCAGCTTGATTTTCTTTTAAAAATATTTTATGACATGTATTTATTTATTGTAATATGAAGATGTGGGTACACATGTGCCATGGCATGCTTGTGAGGTCAAAGGACAACGTGTAGGCGTCAGTTTCCTCCTTCCACCATGTGGGTTCTGGGGGTAGGGCCTGGGTCACCCTAGATGAGTAAACAAACTGCTGTCTCCCACCAACATGCTGGACCATAGCTACAAAGGGTAGGTACCACTTCCTGTCACCCACCCCTAATCCCCAGCCACTCTAACAATCAAGAGCACTAAAAACAGTGTGGGAGCACTTAGATTACATCTGACACTGCCTCTGATAGGGGATCAGTGGGACTGGGAGAGTGCACAAGCCCATTAGCCAGCAACTGTGTGGGTCCTGGGGGTGACCACCAGGTCATCAGGCATGACAGCAGGTACCTTTACCACCAAGCCATCTCATCAGCCCCTGACCCCAGATGTAATTTTGCAGTTGTGAGTAGGTGGAGAAGATCTTTTTCATTTCTGTCCTGTCACCTCTGCAGATTTGCCCGAGCTATGAGCACCAACACCATGGTGTTGACGTCTATCAAAGGCACACCACTCTATATGTCTCCAGAGCTGGTGGAGGAGCGACCGTATGACCACACAGCAGACCTCTGGTCTGTAGGCTGTATCCTATATGAGCTGGCTGTAGGCACACCTCCCTTCTACACCACCAGCATCTTTCAACTGGTTAACCTCATCCTCAAGGACCCTGTACGGTGGCCCTCCACCATCAGTTCCTGTTTCAAGGTAATGGGAGGTAAAAGGAGGTAACTTTTATTCAGGAATCTGCCCTCCTCTAGTTAGGTCCCTTGTCCATAATGTTCTTCCAAAGTTGGTACAGGCCAATCAGCTTTGCCTTTCTACTGCAGCTGTGTAAAAGTCAGTTCTAAGGTCTCCTGAATTTGAGGGTGGTAGCTCCTGTGGCTTATGCAGGCAGGTTATGCCTTAACACAGTAGGAAGTAATTTCAAGCCAACAGGAGGGAAGAGCTACTGGACTTTTACACTCCCCAGCTCCACTGCTCCCCTAATAGAGGCGGTGACAGATGCAATCTGAGTGCTCCCCATACTGTTTTTAGTGCTCTTAGGTTGTTAGAGAGGCTAGTGATTAGGGGTGGGTGACAGGTTAGGGTACTTATCCTTTGTAGCTATGGCCCAGCAGGTTGGTGGGAGAGTTTGTTGTGCTCATCTTATTTCTTATCTAGGGCAAGCTCAATGGAATTCAAATGCAGGCTTCTCCCAGAATGAAATCTCATTACAGTTTTCCTTTGGCTTGTCTAAGATGGAAGGGGACACATTTTCCCCTAACTTACATAGTTATGTGTGCTCAAATAATTTTTGAAAAAAGTTAAAGGACCTTTAAATGAGGGAAGGATGTGGCTGGAGAGATGGCTCAGCGGTTAAGGGCACTGACTGCTCCTCCAGAGGTCATGAGTTCAATTTCCAGCAACCACATGGTGGTTCACGACCATCCACAATGAGATCTGGTGCCCTCTTCTGGCATGCAGGTGTACATGCAGGCATAATACTGTATACATAGGGCCGGGCGTGGTAGCGCACGCTTATAATCCCAGCACTCAGGAGGCAGAGGCAGGTGGATCGCTGTGAGTTCGAGGCCAGCCTGGTCTATAAAGCGGGTCCAGGGCAGCCAAGGCTACACAGAGAAACCCTGTCTCGAAAAAAACCAAAAAAAAAAAAATACTGTATACATAAGAAATATATAAATATTAAAATAAATAAGGGAAGGATACGTAGACTGTTCCTTCTTCCTTATGCAGATTTGCAGGACTCCTCAGCAGCAGCTATGGTTCTAAACATCACCACATCTTAGAAGAATGTTCGCAGCACATCAGCACCTTTTGTTTTAGTTTAGTGATATTTTAAAATTATTCTTTCTTAAAAGATTTATTTTTATTTAAGTGTGTGTGTTAGTGCAGGTGCCCTCAGAGTCTAGAGGCGTCAAGATCTCTTGGAGCTGGAGTTACAGGGAGTTGTGAGCTGCTTGATACTGGTGGACCCTAGAGTCCACTCTGGGTAGTAGGGGGTCGTTGCGAGAGACCACTCGAGGACCACGGTGTTGATGCAAAAGCACAAGGTTTATTGCTGATGCGCATCAGGGGCCTCAGCACTCACTCGGGAGGGAGGCACACCGAGTCACTGTTACAGACTATTTTTAAAGGCTAAAACCGCAAAGGTTAGGAGGGGCTGCGTGCCCTATGTTAGGAATGGCTCTGGTGGTCGCTAGAGGTGCTTATCTAAATGTTATTAGCTATTGCAGGGAAGGGTGTTGGGGAGTTTCCAGAGAATTTCTATATGGTAATTGTTTACCTTAGTTGAAATTGTTTATCTCAGTTGGCCACCTTGATCTCAGAAACTGAAGCTAAGCTGGCCTTCAATTCTCTCTGGGTCATTTTCCCAAGCTTGTCTGGGTCACGTTCCCAGGCTGGCTGAGAGAGAGAGAGAGCCTTACAATACGGGTGCTGGGAGCCAAACTCACATCCTTTGGAAAAGCAGTGAGTGCTCTTAACCACTGTGTCTCCAGCTCCTACCTTCTGCTCTTCTTTCAGGGCTAATGAAGGGCACCCTTTCTGTCCCTCCCCAGTCTGGAAAGTCACTGAAAGAGTTCTGATTTCGAGTGTTCCCAAACACATCCTTGAACCTTGTTTGTGTATGTGTTTAACTATACATACACCAATCTGTTCATACCCATCCACAAATAATCAATAACTATGAATGTTTGCTTTCTGAAAATTACTGAGAAAGTGACATCCTCTTCCAGGTTTTTCTCCCTACTCCACAGAGTTGGTGACACAGATTTCTGTTGTTGTTTTGGTTTGGCTTTTGGTTTTTGAGACAGGGTTTCTCTGTGTTAGCTTTGGCTATCCTGGACTCCCTTTGTAGACCAGGCTGGCCTCGAACTCACAGTGATCCACCTGCCTCTGCCTCCTGAGTGCTGGGATTAAAGGCGTGTGCCACCACGCCCAGCTGATGTATATACTTCTACATTGTTAAGTTTGATAGCTATTTTTAGTTTCTGGTTATAGATTTAAAGAAAGTAAGTGCTTTCAAATGAAGCAGAATATGATTTCATACTCCCTCCCATTCTACAAAAAACAGGGTTTCTCTGTGTAGCCTTGGCTGTCCTAGACTTACTTTATAGACCAGGCTGGCCTCGAACTCACAGCCGGTGCTCTTAACCTCTGAGCCATCTCTTCAGCCCCCTTGATTCCATACTTTTTTTTTTTTTGAGACAGGGTTTCTCTGTGTAACAGAGCCCTGGCTGTCCTGGACTCCCTTTGTAGACCAGGCTGGTCTTGAACTCACAGAGATCCACCTGCCTCTGCCTCCCACGTGCTGGGATTAAAGGTGTGTGCCACCATGCCCAGCTCAGAGATTTATTTTTCTTGTGGATTATAGGAATCTGTGAAGAGTTGTGGCTCCCCAGGAGTCAAAGGCAGTGGTCTGCCTGGAATCCTGAGGGAAGCGTTACGGCTATGTATGGACTGCTGTAAGATCAGATACACAAGTCAGCTTGCCAGTACTGCGAGAGGTTAAGGAGAGAGCCTGGAGAGAAGGGCAGGGAGGCCTGATGGGAGCTTTATTTCTCTCCACAGAACTTTTTGCAAGGGTTGCTCACCAAGGACCCCAGGCAGCGTCTGTCCTGGCCAGACCTCTTACATCACCCCTTTATTGCTGGCCGTGTCACCAGTGAGTCATTGGGGTTCCCAGTGCTCTGGCTCTTCCTAGCATTTCTCCAGTCCTTCCTCTCTCCCTGCTCTCTGGATGCCACACACCCCTTTCTTCCCCCAGCTTGGATTTCTTCCTCCTTTTGTCTAGCTTTTAGCACTCCTGCTTTTTGTTTCTTTGTCAAAATGGCCTCTTTCCACAGGATCCTAGAGACACCGCACTTGTCCCTGGCCAAGTTGGACATAGTGGCTCCAGCCCCAGAATGACCATGTCTTCTCTTCCTCTCTGCAGTAATAACTGAACCAGCAGGCTCCAATTTGGGCACCCCATTTACTAGCCGCCTACCCCCAGAACTTCAGGTCCTGAAGGATGAACAGGCCCATCGGCTGGCGCCCAAGGGTAACCAGTCTCGCATCCTGCGCCAGGCCTGTAAACGCATGGCTGAAGAAGCCAAGCAGAAGGTGTGTGGGTCAGAGGAAAATCTAGAACATGAACAGGCTAATGACTGTTTAGAGAAGACTAGGACCCATACTGCATAAATGGTTCTCTTGTCTCTTGCTCACCTCTCATAGAAAGACCAGACTGCAGGATCTTCCCTTGAGCAAGAAGAGAGGCTCAGCAAGGTGACACCCAGCACAGCCCCTGGGCCTGGACCAAAGGCTCCTCCTCAGGAATCAAGCCTCTTGGCTGGTATATTGGCCTTGGAAATGAAGAACAACTGGGAAGACTGGGGCGCTGGAGAAGCACCCCCTGCACCTCGGTGAGAAGGGTAAAGCAGTTTGTGGGGGAGGCAGATTTTCAGCAGAACTCGCTACAGTCAAAGCAAACATGCAATGATAGCTCCGTCATGAGCCATGGCCTAAATATAAATAGGGTTTTAGGAGCTTGAGCCCTAGGTTCTTCGGTTCTACGTCTTTCTGGTTTAGTTGTTATTTAATTTTATTTTATGTGTATGGATGTTTTGCCTGCATGCATGTATGTATATCATATGTGTACAGTGCTTTCAGAGGTCAAAAGAGAGCATTGGATCCCCTGGGACTAGAGTTATGAGCTCCTGTGTGGGTGCTGAGGATCCAACTGGACCACTTAGAAGAGTAGCCAGTGCTCTTAACCACTGAGCCATCTCTCCAGCCCCTCTAATTATTTCTTCATTCAGGAAACTTGAGGACTTTGTCTTTATGTCTCAGCTGTACTTTGAAAGGACAAGGACCGTTTCTGTCCAAAAGGAAAGATTATTTGAGTAGAAAGTCATAGACGAAAAAAAAAAAAACAAATCTATTTGAGAGTGAAATCAAACTGGGAGGGCAGTCAAGAACCTGTGTGTAGATGTTACACACGCTGCTATGTGATCACATCCCACAACCCCCCTAAGAAACACCCTCTATCTACATGTATGACTGGTTCTTCTAGGCCCTTTCCTGAACCTGTTGGGAAATACAAGGCAGTGAACCTTAAGCCTCACAGGTCTGGAGGTCATCTTATTCCCAGGCTTGCTTTGGCAGGGAAAACCACATTGCCGTGGAGTGTGAGCAAGCGTTCCCAGAGCTGAGGCCAGAGACAAGGGACCAGCGGAGCACTGAAGCAATGGATCTGGAAAATGAGGTGCGATATTAGCTCTAGATCAGGGCTTTCTAGATCAGTATGAGCTGTAAATACAAGCTCTCATAGTGTTAAAAATGGCTTTGTTATAAGTCTATAGGTTTTCATTATATACTATGTGAACATGTAATTCTCTCTCTCTCTCTCTCTTTTTTTTTTTTTTTTTTTTTTTGAGACAGGGTCTCTCTGTGTAGCCTTGACTGTCCTGGACTCACTTTGTAGACCAGGCTGGCCTCGAACTCACAGTGATCCTCCTGCCTCTGCCTCCCGAGTGCTGGGATTAAAGGCGTGCACCACCACGCCCGGCTGGAACATGTAATTCCCAAAAGTCAGAATGTACAGATAACTTGGGAGGTTCTAAAGTGGATGTTAGCACATTCTCTATAGTTCCAGATTTTGGGGAGGTTGAGGGAAGAGAAATCTCTTGAGCCCAGGAATATCCAGCTAGCCTGGGCTACATAATAAAACCTTATCTAAAACAAAAAAATCATAAATAAGAGTGAAAGTCTCTGTTGAGCCATACCTCACTTCCAGAGATAGCTTCCTTTACAAATCTGTCCCCTTTTAAGCTTTCTGTCATATATATGTAAAAGAGTTTGGCTGTTTCCTTTTTTTTTTTCCCTTTGAGACAGGGTCTCTCTGTGTTAGCCTTGGCTGTCCTGGACTCCCTTTGTAGACCAGGCTGGCCTCGAACTCACAGCGATCCGCCTGCCTCTGCCTCCCGAGTGCTGGGGTTAAAGGCCACCACCGCCTGGCCAGTTTGGCCTTTTCTACATTATTGGATTTATCCTATTTATTGCCTTGCATCTTGCTGGGTTTTTTTTTTTTTTAAACCATTTGGTCTATTTTAGGGTTTGTTTCTACAGCAGAGCATGTATTTGCTCCTTAACCTTTTGTGTCTGTTTTAGAGTTCAAATTTTTATATCTTGAAATAATTTCAACTTGAATAATCATGGGGCTAGAGAGGCGGCTCAACAGTCAAGAGCACTGTCTTGCATAAGCCCCTGGTTCCATTCCTACTGCCCACGCGGTGGCTCATAACCATCCACAATTCCAGTTCCAAGAGATCCATTACCACCTTCTGACCTCTTCAGGCATCAGGAATGAACATGGTGCATAGACATGCACTCAGGCAAACACATTGAAAATAATAATTGTGAGAATACATAGAACTTTTAAAATATCCTTAGTTTTATCTTTGTCTATTCTGTACTGCCAAAACAGAATACCAAAGACTGGGTGATTTGTAGTGAACAGAAATTTCTTTCTTTTTTTTTTTTTTTTTTTTTTTTGGTTTTTTGAGACAGGGTTTCTCTGTGTAGCCTTGGCTGTCCTGGACTCCCTTTGTAGACCAGGCTGGCTTCGAACTCACAGCGATCCACCTGCCTCTGCCCCGGAGTGCTGGGATTAAAGGCGTGCGCCACTACCGCCCGGCTAGAAATTTATTTCTTGATAGGCTCATTTTCTATGCTTCTAAGATGGTCCCTTGAATTCCACAACCTTTTTAGGGAAAGAATGCTATGTTTCCATGTTTCAGAAAATCAAAAGAGACAGCTTCTTACAATGTAACCCAGGCTTACCTAGAACTCTTACTTCAGCCTCTGAATGTTGGTTTTATAGGTGTGGGCTTCCAGGCCTAATTCTAGAAACCATTTTATTTTTAATTTTGTATTTTATGTCCATGTTTCCCTGCATGTATGTCTGTGTACTGCATACATGTGTGGCGCCTATGGGGGCCACAAGAGGGCAGTGGATCTCCTGGAGCTGGAGTTCCAGATGGTCCTGAAGCCTGTGCTGGGAATTGAACCCAGGTCCTCTCAGAGGCCATCCAGTGCTCGTAACCACTGAACCATCAATCCAGTTCTTGGAAATCATTTTTTATAGCAGCATTAATCAGTTTGTGATATTAGAACTCAGGGCCTAAAACAAAAACTTCCCACTAAGCTCCATCTCTCACCACTGTTGCTTTGAAAAGTAAGTTACCAGCCGGGTGTAGTGGCGCACGCCTTTAATCCAAGCACTCTGGAGGCAGAGGCAAGTGGATCACTGTGAGTTCGAGGCTAGCCTGGTCTACAAAGCGAGTCCAGGACAGCCAAGGCTAACACAGAGAGACCTTATCTCAAAAAAGAAAAAGAAAAAGAAATTTTAAAAAAAGAAAGAAAAAAAGTTACCAACACAAAATAGGTTAGAGAAGACAGAAACATTCAAACTAGTCCTTCCTGCACCCAGGTTCACCTGCCACAGTTTTGTCACATTTGCTGTATGAGTCTCCACGAGTAGTTGGACGTTATGTCTTATTTAATCGGTTTGGGGAAACTTGCAGACATGCCCTTCTGCCTTGAAATACTTGGTGCATATTTCCTAAGAATAAAGACATTCCCTTGCACTATCACAGTCAGAAATTTCACAATGAACTGGGGATGGCTCATACCTTTAATCCCAGCATTTGCATTTGGGCAGGAAGGCAGCCGGACCTTTGTGAGTTGAGGCCAACCTAGTCTACATAGAGAGTACCAGGACAGCCAGGGCTACATAGAGAAATCCTGTGTGAAAAAAAAAGAAAGAAAAGAAAATTCACGTTGCTCCTATGGTACTATTACAACAACAGTAACTAGATGAGTAAACTAATTATGCTCCATATTTACATTTCACTGTTTGTCCCGATGATGTGCGTTATTCAAGGTTGGTTCCTTTGCGGGGGGTGGGGGGGAGGGGAGTCTAGAGAGATGTCTCAGCAATTAAGCACTGTGGCTGTCCTTGCAAGAGATTTGGTTCCCAGCACCCATATATTGCAAGAATGTACAGTGGTGTACAAAGTCTTACGTTCAGTCCCTCCTGCAGAGTGGAGGCTGCAGGGGAAGGGGGATCTTAATGCCTTCTTCAGGGTGGTATCCAGTTATCCTAAGGTCCTTGGGACCTCCACTAGGCTTCATCTCTCTTTTTTTAATGTATTTTTTATTTTTTATGTGCATTACTATAAGAGTGTCAGATCCCTTGGAACTGGAGTTATAGACCATTGTAAGCTGGCATGTGGGTGCTGGGAATTGAACCCAGGTCCTTTGAAAGAACAAGACAATGTTCTTAACTATTGAGCCATCTCTCCAGCCCCCCTTGGCTTCCTCCCTCCCTCCCTCCCTCCCCCCCCCCCCCCTCCCCCCCCCCCTCCTCCCCCAACCCCCTCTCTCATTTCCTTCTGAGACAACAGTTTCTCTATGTTATCTTGTTACCTTGCTGTCCTGGACTGGCTTTGTAGATCAGGCTGGCCTTGAACTCATAGCAGTCTGCCTGCCTCTGCCTCCCGAGTGCTGGGATTAAAGGCATGCGCCACCATACCCAGCTTAGGCTTCATCTATTAAAGGCCTCAGCTTCTCTGGATACTACCATGCCGGGACAAGGACTTTATAACTTGACCCTTTGGTAGACTATGCTTGAAGTATGCCCAACCAGAAAAGTACACAGCAAGTCATTTTGCTTGTTTCTTTGTTTTTCCTGATTGTGTTCAGCCTATACAGAAATCCTACACAAAGTACCTCCTTAGTGCTGTGATCTATTTAATGACTTCCTAGTAGTTCCTAAAAGAGACAGACCATGGTTTATCATTTCCTGCCCAACTGGCTTTAGGATGTTGCCATGTTTTGTCATTATCAGCCATGCTGCAGTGGACACCATTGTAGGTACCCCAGTGTGCCACAAGGGACTTTTCAAAACCCCTTAAATGCTGCCCATTGTGCCTTTTTTGATAGTGTCTGAAGATAACACACCTATGCTGAAGGAGCCACTGGCTGCTTTGTTCCTTCATAAGCCTCTCAGTTTCTAATGTTGGGTTGAAAGCTACGACCCCGGCAGTCGCCCTCTTAACCTCTTTCACTCCAAACGCACAGGAGCCAGACAGTGATGACGAGTGGCAATGCTTGCTAGAGCCTACGGAGTCTGCGCCTGTGCAGCTGAAAGCCCCCCTCACCCTGCTGTGTAATCCTGACTTCTGCCAGCGCATCCAGAGTCAGCTGCGTGGGACTGGCGAGCAGGTAGAAAGCAGAGGGTCTGTGGAAGACCTTGGCGAGACCTGATGTCAGAGATGACATCACTGCCATAAGGAGACAGAGATGCTGTCCTTTTCAGTTATTTCAAGGAGAGGATTAGAAGACACAGAGCCTCAGATGTCTCTTTCTGAGGGAAAAAATATCTGTATAGAACAGAGACCAGGGAACTTCTTCATAGCAAATACTGAAGCATCATGGGCCACGGGGCAAAAATGGAGGCTCCTGTGTACTCATAAAGTAAGAGCAAGCATAGTTCCATAAAGCCATCATTGATAAAATCTAATTACAGCAGTATACACTATTTTATACTGCAGATATCTAATGAAATGATTGAGTTTTGGATTTTTGGTTTGGTTTGGTTTGGTTTGGTTTGGTTTGGTTTTTTGAGACAGGGTTTCTCTGTGTAACAGCCCTAGCTGTCCTGGACTAACTTTGTAGCCCAGGCTGGCCTCAGACCCACAGAGAGCCACCTGCCTCCGCCTCCTAAATGCTGGGATTAAAGGCGTGTGCCACCATGGCTGGGTGGGTTTTGGGTTTTTGTTTTGTTTGTTTTTTCGGGTATAATATTTTACTTGGTATTAACAATTAGGCTCCTTCTTCCAAAGCTCTGCTTTGCATCTCCAAAGCAGTGCTCTTTCCCACTAGGAACTTAGAAAAACACGGTTTATATTTATTTCCCCTTTTTAATACATTTGCTTTATATATCAGTGTGTACACATACATGTATGTGCATGTGGAGGTCAGAGGCCAATGTTAGGTATCACCCTCTATCACTCTTATACTTGTTCTGAGACAGGTCTCAAGCTAGGGCTAATTCCAGTAGACTGGCTGGTTCAACAAGCCTGGGAATCCTCCTGATTACCTCTCCAGCTCTGATTTGATTGGCTGTGCCTATCTTTTTTTTTTTTTTTTGGTTTTTCGAGACAGGGTTTCTCTGTGTAGCCTTGACTGTCCTGGACTCACTTTGTAGACCAGGCTAGCCTCGAACTCACAGCGATCCGCCTGCCTCTGCCTCCCGAGTGATGGGATTAAAGGCGTGCGCCACCACGCCCGGCAATCTTTTTACATGGATGTTGGGGATGTGAACACAGGTCCTCATGTTTGTACAGTAAGCACTTTACTACCTGAGCCACATCTCTCTAGTCTCTTCCTCTCTTGTAAGTTTTTGCGTGTGTGTGTGTGTGTGTGTGTGTGTGTGTGTGTGTGTGTGTGTGTGTTTTCAGATAGGGTTTCACTATGTGGCTCTGGCTGTCCTGGAACTTAATGTATATACCAGGCTGGCTTTGAACTCACAGAGATCTGCTTGCCTCTACCTCCAGAGTGCTGGGACTAAAGGTGTGCATGTGCCACCACGACTGGCTTTACTTTGAGGTTTATTCATTATAGAGCACATAGCAGTATTTTTGTTTTGTTTTGTTTTTTGAGACAGGGTTTCTCTGTGTAGCTTTGGCTGTCTTGGAACTTGCTTAGTGGACCAGGCTGGCCTTGAACTCAGATCCACCTGCCTCCGTCTAGTGAGTGCTGGGATTAAAGGCATGTACCAGGCCCTGATGAAGCACAATATTTTACATATGTATGGGTATGTATGTATGTATGTATGTATGTATGTATGTATATACATAAGTATGTATGTATGAAAGTATGTATGTGTATTGTTTTTCTGGGGTGAGGGAGGTCTAGCCATGTAACCAAGACTGACCAGAAACTTCCCCTGTAGCCCACACAAGCTTCAAACTCAGGATCCTCCTGCCTCTGTCTCCCAGATGCTGGGCTTCAGGGGCCTGCACCACCATGCCTGGCAACAGTTTGAATTGTGATTTTATTAGATTATCAGGATTTTTCCTTTTGTGAATTATACTTCTGCCATTATGTATAAAAAATATCCTCCAAACCTAAGATCTTGAAGACTTTCTAAATATTTGATAGTTTTAGCTTTTACATTAAGGTCTCTAACCCGTTTTGAGTTAGTGTTTGTATAGCTCACAAAGTAAGAGATAAGTTTATTTCTTTGTATATTTTGTGTATTTATTTCCTGGATCTAATGATTGTCCTATTGTTGGAACATTTCTAATGTGGGAAAACAAGTCTTCTCTCCCAACGTGGGAAGCTAAGCAGATGCACGCGCTCTCTCTCCCTCTCTCTCTCTCCCTCTCTCTCTCTCTCTCTCTCTCTCTCTCTCTCTCTCTCTCTTTCCACCCCACCACAGTCTCTCTACTAGGCTAGCCTGAAATTCACAAGAGATCCACCTGCCTCTGCCTCTGCTGGTATTAAAGGTATGCGCATGCTGAGTGTAATGGTGCATGCCTCTAATCCCAGCACTCAGGGAGGCAAAGGCAAGCAGATCACTGTGAGTTCAAGGCCAGCCTGGTCTACAAATCCAAGACAACCAAGGCTACACAGAGAAGCCCTGTCTGGAAAAACCTTTAAGAAAGAAAGTAAGAAAGTAAGAAAGTAAGAAAGAAAGAAAGAAAGAAAGAAAGAAAGAAAGAAAGAAAGAAAGAAAGAGGCCGGGTGGTGGTGGCTCACGCCTTTAATCCCAGCACTCAGGAGGCAGAGGCAGGCGGATCATTGTGAATTTGAAGCCAGCCTGGTCTACAGAGTGAGGCCAGGACAGCCAAGGCTACACAGAGAAACCTTGTCTCAAAAAAAAAAAGAAAGAAAGAAAGAAAGAAGAAAAGAATGTACTGGTGATGTCTTGAGCCTGGGAGATTGAAGCCAATCTGGGTGACATAAGGGGACCTCTGTCTGTTTTGAGAGATGTCTCAGCTGTGAAGAGCATTGACTGTTCTTCCAGAGGTCCTGAGATCAATTCCCAGCAACCACATGGTAGCTCATAACCATCTATAATGAGATGTGGTGCCCTCCTCTGGTGTGCAGGTATGCATGTAGGCAGAAAACACTATATGTAATAAATAAATCTTCTAAAAAATTAACCAACCATTATCAATGAGTTTTGGGGCACATGCTATGGTGCATGAGTAGAGGTCAGGGGGCAGCTTTGTAGAGTTGGTTCTATTTCATCTTTATGTGGGTTCTGAAGATCAAATGCAGGTCCTCACACTTGTGCAGCAAGCCTTTACCTGATGAGTCTTGTCAGCTCAGCCTCTGTTTTCTGAGATAAGACTCCCTGGATCAGAATTCACGAAACCCAGCTGTTAATCTTAGACTGGATCCTCATCTGTATAAATACGGTTCCCTGTCTTTTAAATGAGTAGTCCTCTTTCCTACACACTGTGAAATGGGAGAATAAATGCCAAAACTGAGAACAGTGAACAACAAACTGTGAGATATTAGGTGTCAACATTATTCTTTTGAAGAACAACCATTTAAAGGTGTAATAATCTCCTTAGAGTACAGGCTGCACTCAGACAGGAGTTGGGTTAACCTCGGCATGTGGAATGTTGGCAGTCCTTACCTAGAGCTCAATGGTGTCTTATTTCTCTGGAGTTAAATGAAATTGTTTTATATCTGCTGTTTTTATTTTTCAGAAGCTTGTGTATGTATACAGTGTTAATTGTCTTTAAGGTGAAGGGCTGGAGAAGGAGGGAACAGACAACAGTGATACTAGGGCCAGGCATGGTGGCGCACACCTTTAATCCCAGCACTTGGGAGGCAGAGGCAGGCGGATCTCTGTGAGTTCGAGGGCAGCCTGGTCTACAAAGTGAGTCCAGGACAGTCAGGGCTACACAGAGAAACCTTGTCTCAAAAAAAACAATGGTACTAGGCCTGGTGGACAGATCTTGAGGTCCCCTGCCCCTTGGTCACTGTGTTCTATGTCCATAGTGCAGCTCCCCTGGGCTCTTCCCCTGTGTTCTTCCTCCCTGGTGTTTTGACTCCTGCAAGTAGGAATGCAGACATTTGGTCTGCTGTTAACTCCTTGGAGACATTTAGTATTTGTAACTCTTCTTCCCTTATCTGTAATTATACCAAGTGCTGTCTCTTTCTCTCATGCCCCACTACAGCTCCTGAAAGGCATCTTTGAGGGTGCTTCCCACCTCCTTCCCGCACTCCGTGTGCTGAGCAGTCTCCTGTCCAGCTGCAGTGACTCTGTGCTCTTGTATACTTTCTGCCAGGAGGCGGGGCTGCCTGAGCTGCCTCTCAGCCTCCTTAAACACAGCCAGGAGAGCAGCAGTATCCAGCAGGTACACAGCAGCCTAGCAGCCTCTGAAGACAAGAGGTGATCCTTTTCCTTGGCCTCTCTCCTCGGAGCTGCCATCTGTTTAGCCTGACTGCCTCTTGGTTTCTACCCTCCTTTTTCTAATTACCAGACCAACACTTGCAATCTCTGATGCCTTCTGGGGCTCAGCAAGTAGTGACAGTAAGTGAAGAAGGCAGGTATCCAGCTGTCTACATAGTACGGAGTATGATAGCCAGCCCCACCCTAACTGGGGCTGCTTTTCAGCTCCAACCCGCTGTGGCTGTGGAAGTTTGAGCCCATATACCCTGTCTTGTTTTCTCAGAGAAGAGAAAAGTCAGTGTTTTAGAAAATGGATAATTTCCCAATACTTATGATAGTTGCCTCAGAAGGCAGGGCTTGGGCTTTATTACCTGATTTAACTCCTGCAGTCACTGCGCATGGACACATGATAGGCGGGAGAGCTAGGATCAAGATTCAGTGTGTTTGGGGCCAAACCTCTACTTCCCTGCATTGGGTCCTGCCATGGCTGAGATCAGAAAACATCACTCCCTCCCCAACTCCCTGAGCTGCAGTAATGCAGACTGTGGCAGCCAGGGTGCTGCCCTTTATTGCTGAGTATGGAAGTCAGGGAAATGTAAGGAACTGACAAGAATTGTTAAATGGACATTCTAACGTGCTGCTCAAGTCAGATGACACATCCCCAGATGGTCTGCTGCCCACTGACTGACACCCTTGGCTTTCACCTCTTCCCTTTCCACTTTGACTAGCCTTCTTCTTTATGCCTTTGTTCCTGCTTTGTCTGCCCCCCCCCATTCCTCATGCTGCCCTTTCTCTCCTTTCTTCACAGCAACCTTGGTATGGGGCCTTCTTACGGGACCTGGTGGCTGTGATTAAGGCCTACTTCTCATGCAACTTTAATCTGGAGAGGAGCCAGACAGGGGACAGGTGGGAGAAGAGAAGATTTTGCTCTGTGTGGCTTCGATTTTTACTCCATTCCCTCCCCCTCCTCCTTAGGAGGCCAAGTGAGAAGTGGTGATGTGTGACATGGTTGGCGATGAGCTGAGTAGCCTTCGAAATCTAGTTGACCCTCATGAGGACCTTGAGACTTGCAGCTTTGTCTCAAGACATGAGCAATCTAAGATTCAACACAGCGCAGCACAGATGGGCCTCAGTGAAAGAATCAAGATGTGAACACAGCTGAGAGGGGCTTGAATGGTGTATGGGGGAGGGGATGTGTTAACATGCGTAGGTGTTAGCAGATTTGAAAGGAGGAACATCTGGTGTGTTCCTTGGCAGAGCTCTCCTATCTTTCCAGAGCTCACCCATTTGTCATATCCATACCTGGGCTTTTAGTGGGAGGTTGGGAAGATGCCATGTGTTCATTCTTTCCCAGCCTTCAGGTATTTCAGGAGGCTGCCAACCTCTTTTTGGACTTGTTGGGGAAGCTGTTGGCCCAATCAGATGACTCGGAGCAGACATTTAGAAGGGACAGCCTTATGGTAAGCTCCCACCTCCAGATTTCTGTCTTTCCTATCTTTTTTTTTTAAATTTATTCTTGTTACATTTCAATGGTTATCCCATCCCTTGTATCCTCCCATTCTTCCCTCCCTCCCAGTTTCCCCTTATTCCCCTCCCCTATGACTGTTCCTGAGGGGGATTACCTCCCCCTGTATATGCTCATAGGGTATCAAGTCTCTTCTTGGTAACCTGCTGTCCTTCCTCTGAGTGCCACCAGGTCTCCCCCTCCAGGGGACATGGTCAAATCCTATCTTTTTCTGTGTTTCTTCCAGCCCTTTTCTCATGATTACATTCATACAACAAACATTGAATTCTCACCATGTGACTATGCCATGCAAGTAAGAGAGAGTCTCCACTTTGAAGAGACTAAAGACAGTGAAGAAGGGCTGGCCATGGTGACACATGTCTTTAGTCCTAGCACTTGAGAGGCAGAGGCAGGCAGATCCCTGAGTTCAAGGCCAGACAGGTTTACATAGTGAGTTGCAGGATAGCCAAGGCTACACAGAAAAACCATGTCTTGAAAAAAAAAAAAAAAGTCAAGTGTGGAAAGTGAGAAGCCCATTAGAACTTTGTATAGAGAGCTCTTAAGAAACTGAGAAGAAGGAAGTCATACATGCTAACATTTCAGGAATGCATAGCAGCTTGCCAGGTGGGTGAGGCAGGGAAGGATAGAGAGCGCACAACCGTACCTGAATTTCAGAAGTGCTGAGAGCAGTTTGGAATTTATCAAGGGCCATAAATATAAATGTCTCAATAATAATACTTTTTTTTTAAAAAACAGGCATGGTGGTACATGACTTTAATCCCAGCACTCAGAAGTCAGACAGATCTCTGTGAGCTCAGGGTCAGCCTGGTCTACATATAGTAGAGCCAGCCAGGGCTACATAGTAAGGTCCTGTCTCAAAAACAGAACAAGAAGATGGAGCACCTTGCAGATCACCTAGTATTCTCCAGCCTTGTTTGTGTTGAAGACTCATGAACTACCCCAGTTCTCTTTCTCAGACCTTGAGTTAAGGTCAGGAGAATGGAGGATTGGATGAGAAAACAGCTGAGTTTTTGCTGGACTGAGAAGATACAAGCACTTGTGTCCAAGGAAAATAGTCATATGGTTGTTGTTGAAACTAGCAATTGGGAGCATAGTTATGGTCTAATTTCCTGCCCCCAGCTAGCAGAGCATTCACACTGTTCTAGACTGAGATCCTAGTTTCATATTCCTTATCCTTTTGAGTTAGAAAGCTTTGAATATCAAGACTAAATTTATACCACTAAGTCACTGGTGTTATTGCCCGGCATTTGTCATGTCATTGAGGATTTTGCAATAATTGTCCCTCTTCCTGAATTTCTGAGTTGTTCTAACATGTTCCACATTTCTAGAAACATCATCGAGGGAGATGGGATTAGTTAGACAGATGTAAGAGTATGTGCATGGGGTTGAATCCCAGTACACAGGAAAAGGGAAGAGTGTGTATGGAGGTGGAGGAAAAAAGAAGAAAGGGAAGAAGTGACACTGAAATCCTCATCTGTCAAACAGGAAGGGAGTTGATGCATTTTCCCTGGGAGGAATTCTTAGGCCAGACAACTGTCTCCAGGGCTCTTGCTCGCTTTCCTGGGTTCCTGGGGGTATCTGCCAGTCTCACTGAAGTTTTCTGATGCCCTGGTACTGACTTAACTCTTCTCTCCCTCAGTGCTTTGCTGTCTTGTGTGAAGCTGTGGATGGGAACAGCCAGGCCATCTCCAAGGCCTTTTACTCTAGCCTGTTGACCACACAGCGTGCCGTGTTGGACGGGCTCCTCCACGGCCTAACAGTTCCACAGCTTCCTTTCCACACACCTCCAGGTGACCAGAGTTTCTTGTCCTGTAGGTCAGGCTGTGTCCTTCCTGTTTCCATCATCTAGAATGGGGCCTGGTACTTGGCAGGTGCTCAAAAGTCGTAAATTGGTGTTGGGGATGTAGCTCACTGGGTAGAGTGCTTGCCTAGCACACATAGAGCCCCGGACTTGATGGCACATGGCTCCAGCCCTCTGGAAGTAGATACACGAGGATCAAGTTCAAAGTTATCTTCAGCTTCATAGTTTAAGGCTTGCCTAGAACATAGTGAGACCCTGTCTCAAAAAGCCAAAAACAAACAAACAAACTAAAAAGCAAGACAAAACAAAATATCCTAAAAGACTGAATGGGGGCGTGGGGGAAATCTGTAAGAAACAACCACATCTTACCAGTAGTTTTTGACTTTCTCCATAGGAGCCCCACAAGTGAGCCAGCCACTGCAGGAGCAGAGTGACGATCTACCTGGAGCCATTTCTTCTGCCCTGGCAGCCATATGTACCGCTCCTGTGGGGCTGCCCAGCTGTTGGGATGCCAAAGAGCAGGTCTGTGCTCAAATTCTTCATCCTTTCTTACTGCAACAATGGGAACCTGCAAAGCTGGCCACAGTTTCTACTGAAAAACAGGACAATAAGCTTTGGGCTTCTCTTTGCTCAGGATTTCAAGAAACAAGTGTTCCCATGTTGGTCTGGGCCCCTTGTTCAACATGGAGTGGCTAGACTTCCTGAGTGACCATATGGCTCAGCAGGAACTGCACAAGTGATAGGGCTACTAAAACTCAGCTAGGGCAGGAGTCAGTTCTCCACTGGCCATGAAGACTCCTGATGAATAGAGCCTGAGATTCCTAGTGAACCCAAGAGGGACCAGCAAGGGTCTGAGAGTCCTGGCCAAGGAAAGTCTGTGAGGAATGGAAGTGGAATAAGGGAGATGGGATGGAGTCGAGTATGTCTCCATAGGTCTCTTGGCATTTAGCCAATCAGCTGACTGAGGACAGCAGCCAACTGAGGCCCTCTCTCATCTCTGGTCTGCGGCATCATCTCCTGTGCCTCCACCTTCTCAAGGTACTACGATCCCACAGCTCAGATTCCCAAGACCTCAGATTCCTCTTAACTCCCAGGGAGGGAGGGGAAGGAGGAGAAAAGTGGGGATGGAGATGAGGGGAGGAGGAGAAGAGAGAGAGAGAGAAATTATCTATAGCTGGGCATGGTGATGTACAACTTTAATCCCAGCACTCAGGAGGCAGAGGGAGGCAGGTCTCTATGAGTCTGAGGCTGGTCTGCCAACCTGCTCCACATAGTGAGTTCTTGGTCAGCTGGACTTTGAGGAGAAGGGCACGACAGTTCTTGATGGCTTCCAGGAAGCAGGGAGAGCATCCCTGTGCTCTGTGCTGTCTGCTTTTCTCTTTTCCCTTTCATTCCGTGCAGGCTCCAGCCTGTGGGATGGTGCCATGCCCGTTCAGGATGGGTTTTCCCTGCTTTGGAAAGGCCCTCGCAGAACCACTGAGAGGTGTGCTTTACCTAGGCTCTCCTTACTCCAGTCATACTGAGGTGTCATACACCCCCCACGTGTGGACACCAGCTCTACTGAGAGGCTTGCCTGCTTTTCAGCTGAGCCTTCCACAGCAGGAGCGCAGGGCTGTTCCGTCCGCTGACAGGCTCCTTCCAACTCCCCCAGGTTCTCTACTCCTGCTGCTATATCAGTGAGCACCTGTGCCATATTCTGGGCCAAGAGCCTGTGGCCTTGGAGTCACTGTTGATGTTGGTCCAGGGCAAGGTAAGCCAGTGAGTGGGTGTCTCATGGTGGTCCCCTCTCACTCAGAGGTTGCTCCGATAGCTCAGGTTTCTTTTGTAGGTAAAAGTAGCAGAGTGGGAAGAGTCCACTGAGGTGGCACTCTACCTCCTATCCCTTCTGGTTTTCCGGCTCCAAGATCTGCCTTCCGGGTGAGTCATAAAGTCAGGCCTCTCCACTGAAGTCAGAGTGTTCCCACAAAGCTAACCCTGGTATATAGGGAAGGACAGCCTCAAGCCTTTTCTTAGAAGGGACTGAGGCAGAGAGAGTGAGTGGCGTTTCTCTACAAAGAACAAGTCTGAATTTGCATCCCCTTTGGGCCTGGGAGGTAGACACGCAGTGTGGATGGAGAGTGCAGGATGGCGAGAGAGAAGGACCTCTCTCTACCGTAACCCTCCACTGCCTCTCTCTATTCCAGAATGGAGAAGCTCGGCAGTGAGGTGGCTACTCTTTTTACCCACTCACACATTGTCTCTCTTGTGGTGAGTTTTCAGCCTTCTCCCTCCTCCTTTCTTCCCTTCAGCTGACCCTCTTGGGAGCAGGCAGCCATTCTATTTGCAGCAGTGTCTGCAAGCATCTTTATGTCCTGAACACCGTGCAGGTCCTGATCTTCCCTCTTTTCCTCTACCTTTCTCACAGAATGCAGCAGCCTGTCTCTTAGGACAGCTTGGTCAGCAAGGGGTGACCTTTGACCTCCAGCCCCGGAAATGGATCGCTGCAGCTGCACATGCCCTGTCTGCCCCTGCAGAGGTGAGGTACCAGGAAAGGCCCAGGCATGTTTCCTGAGTCCAACACCAGGGCAGCCCTCCTCGGGGAAAGACCAAATCCAGTAATCCGGAAGCAAACTATGGAATGGAAAAGCAGTGAAGAGAAGCCTCTCTTTCTTGTCTTTGCCACCAGACCCTGGGCTGCCCTGGGCCTGTGCTGGTCAGAGCCTTTTTCTGATACAGAACTTTGAAAGAACTGGAGGCTCCAGTTGTCTGAGGCGAGAGATTCCCCTGCCTGCTTCCGTCCCTTGCCGGAGTCCATGCTCTTGTGGCTGAAGTCCTACCTGGTGCTCTGCTCTCCTCCCTCCCACTGCAGTGTCCACTCTTCCTTTCCCACTTTGTCTCTTTAACATGGAGAAGTGGCTGCTACTCAGTGTGTTCTTTAGGAATGCAGGCCATTATGTGGCCTCCTGTTTTGTTTTCTTCTTTTCCTTTTCAGGCCCTTTGGAACTCTTCTATTGCTGTTGTTTTGTTTTGTTTTTCAAGACAGGGTTTGCCTATGTAGCCTTGGCTGTCCTGGAACTCAATCTGTAGACCAGGCTATCCTTGAACTGAGAGATTCATCTGCCTCTGCCTCCCTCTTGAATCTGTGTTCCTCTTGCCTCTCTCCATTAGGTCCGGCTGACTCCACCATGTAGCTGTGGCTTCTACGACGGCCTCCTCATTCTTCTGCTTCAGCTCCTTACTCAGGTACAGGTGTGCTGTGAGACTGGGGAGAAGCCGAGGCAGGAACTGGGCAGATTTTGGAGCCACTGGAATGTAGACATGCAGAGCAGCCCATGCTTGCCCGTCCTCTCACACATTGCTGTTCAGTGCACGCGCCTGAAATCCCTCCTGTCCTCAGCAGGACCCCTGAAGGGGGCTGCTCAGCTGCATCCCCAAGGATCCAATGGGATAAAAGCAATTTCTCTGGGGCTTGGGGCTTATGGGTTTATTATTATTATTATTATTATTATTATTATTACTACTACTACTACTACTACTACTACTACTACTACTACTACTATTGTTTAGATGAAAAGCTTTCTTCACTCAAAGGTAGGAGCGTTAATGAATCCCAGGTCAGCCTTGGCTACACAGTGAGTTTGAGGGTAGCCTGAGGTACATAAGATCCTGTCTCAGCTGGGCGGTGGTGTGTACGCCTTTAATCCCAGCACTTGGGAGGTAGAGGCAGGCGGATTGCTGTGAGTTAAAGGCCAGCCTGGTCTATAAAGCGAGTCCAGGACAGTCAAGGCTACACAGAGAAACCCTGTCTCGAAAAACAAAACAAAACAAAAACAACAACAACAACAACAAAAAATCCTGTCTCAACAGAAAAATGGTTTTTGTTTTGTTTTTTAAATAAGCTTTGTACATAGCTTGGCCTTCCCATGAGCAGATCTGAACAGGCAAATTTCCTGGTTCTCAATAGGCACATACATAGCTTGAGAGATTGGGTTACATTATGATAGGAAAGGAACATAAGCTGGGTGTGGTGGTTTGAGAGGCTGAGGCAGGAGAATCATAAGTTTCAGGATAGCCTGAGTACCTGATGAGATGCTATTTTCTCTTTTTCTTTCTTTCCTCAATTATTTATTTAGTTAGTTAGTTAGTTTTTGCTTTTGTTTTTCGAGACAGGGTTTCTCTGTGTAGCCTTGGCTGTCCTAGACTCGCTTTGTAGACCAGGCTGGCCTCAAACTCACAGTGATCCACCTGTCTCTGTCTCCCAAGTACTGGGATTAAAGGTGTGCGCCACCATACCCGGCTTCATTTGTTTATTTTTAATTTTTTATTTATTATTGTATGAATGCTCTATTTTGCATGTATACCTGTAAGCCAGAAGAGGGCATTAGATCACATTACAGATGGTTGTGAGCCACCATGTGTTTGCCAGGAATTGAATTTAGGAACTCTGGAAGAACAGACAGTGCTCTTAACCACTGAGCCATCTCTCCAGCTCCCCCTCCCTCTTTCTTGAGATAAGGTTTCTCTGTGTAATAGCCCTGGCTACCCTGGAACTTACTCTGTAGACGGGGCTGGCCTGGAACACAGAGATCGGCCTGCCTCTGCCTCCTGAGTGCTGGGATTAAATGTGTGCACCACCACAACCTGGCTGAGGTACTATTTTCTAAAGCGAAGGAAAAGAAGGAGGGACAAAGGAAAGGATTAAAGATACAGGGGAAATGGAGAAGGAAATATAGAAATAATAGATGGGAAGACTGAAGGAATGATTTCTGTTGACTCTGTGTTCCTGTATGTCAGGGACAGAAATGACAAAAGGCATTTCGACTCCTGATTTGTGCACATCCTCCTCTCCAACAGGGAAAGCCTAGCCTGATCAGAGATGTGGCTAGTTCAGAGGTGTGGACCATTCTGTGGCACCGATTTTCCATGGCCCTGAGGCTACCCGAGGAGGTGTCTATCCAGGAAGAAGACCTGTCACTATCAAGTCCATCCAGCCTGGAGCCGGACTGGACACTGATTTCACCCCAAGGTGTCTTTCTCTTAGCATAGCTTCTTTTCAAGGTTCCTTTTTGAAAGGCAGCAGCTTAGAACTGGGTTAGCCTACAGATAACTGCTTCTACTGTGTACAAAGAAGGTGTCAGAAACTATAATGGAGCTGCTCCCCAATGGAGAACAGAAGGGACCAGACAGGTTATGAGGTCCGTAGGTGATCAGGGGCGTCTGGGCTTCTTGCTTGCTTTGCTACGTCTGTGTTCTCTGTTGTTTTCAGGCATGGCGGCCTTGCTACACCTGGCCATGGCCGTCTTCACCCAGGAGCCCCAGCTGTGCCTGAGCCACCTGTCCCAGCATGGAAGCATCCTCATGCTGACCCTGAAGCACCTGCTTTCTCCCAGCTTCTTGCATCACCTGAGCCAGGCGTGAGTCTCAACTAGAAAACTAGCGGAGTCAGAGCCAGCGAGGGGAGGTGGAGGTGGGGGCAGCAAGGAGTAGCTGACAGCTCGCATCAGGAGGTTAGAGGTGGGGTAAGGGTTAGGCTGGGAACCTAAGGAGTTGCTAAGATCAGGAAAGTGGAGAGGAAATGTGACGTGAGAGAGGGAAGCATCATAAAGCGTAAGTCTGTTCTGCTCCCTTCCTAGGCCTCAGGGGCCTGAGTTTCTCCCTGTTGTGGTACTCTCCGTGTGCAAGCTGCTCTGCTTCCCCTTTGCCCTGGATATGGATGATGGCCTCCTTGTAGGTATCTTGGCTGATCTCAGAGACTCAGAAGTGGCAGCCTACCTGCTGCAGGTACTTGGAGGAGTTTACCCAGGTGTGAAGGTGGGACAGGAAGACGGCCAAGGTTGCATCCTCTGACTCACATCCCAGCAGCTCTAGGCTCTCCTAGGCCCTCAGAGAGTAGGGCACCTAGCTTGACTGCAGGGTTGGAGTGCAGGCAGCACTCAGCCCCAGACATGGATATGCAGCTAGAGCTGAGCTAGTGTCTCTCCCATCCACTGGTCTCTCATCTGGTTCTGTTGGAACTCAGTAGGGAGGCACTGTAGCTCAGCTCCTTGGCCAGGAATTTCTGCCCTGGCACTCTTTGGCATTATGCTTTGGATCTTTGGAGGCAGAAACCGTACCCTTGCAGAGCCAGGTGTAAGTGTAGGAAGGACCTGCTCTCGGGCCCCCATGGGTTTCATGGGCTGTTTCTCTCCTTGGCTTGGCGTTTCTCTCTCCCAGCTTCCAGCTGTCTTTCCCCATTATAGTATACCTTTCCCTCTCCTGAACTCCTTTGCCTGAACTCTCGTTTCTCCCAGGTCTGCTGCCACCACCTTCCACTGTTACAAGCAGAGCTGCCCATTGGCCTCCTCACACGCCTCGCCCTCATGGATCCCACCTCTCTCAAGCAGTTTGTGAACACAGTGACTACCTCCTCTAAAACCATCATCTCCTTCCTCTCTGTTGTTCTACTGAGTGACCAGCCCCTCATGATCTCTGACCTTCTGTCCCTGCTGACCCATACTGCTCGGGTGCTATACCATGGCCACTTGTCCTTTATCCAAGAGCTCCTGTCTGGTCCTGATGAATCCTATCTGCTATTGCGCAGCCTCCTGGGACACTCAGAGACTATTGTGCGGGTCCGTACTTACGGGCTCCTGGGACACTTAATACAACACAGCATAGCCCTCCGTGGGGCACTACAGAACCAGGCTGGACTGCTCAGCCTTGTGCTGCTAGGTCTTGGAGACAAAGCCCCTGCTGTGCGACGCAGTGCCAGCTTTGCTGTGGGCAATGCAGCTTACCAGGCTGGTCCCTTGGGACCTTCCCTGGCAGCTGCAGTGCCCAGTATGACCCAGTTGCTTGGAGATCCTCAGGATGGTATCCGGCGTAATGCTGCATCAGCTCTGGGCAATCTGGGGCTTGAAGGATTGAGCAAGGAGCTATTAAAGTGCCAAGTACCCCAGCGGCTCTTAGAAATGGCATGTGGAGACCCTCAGCCAGCTGTCAAGGAGGCCGCTCTCATTGCCCTTCGGAGCCTCCGACAGGAGCCCTGTATTCATCAGGTAAAGCCCGAGGAGCAGAGGCCTTGCAGTTCGTGGCGTTTCTCTAATGTAATGTGTGAGGACATAGGACACTTAGAAATACAAAAGATTCCCTGTCTGAGTGTGAGAAACTCAAGGACTTTATGTTGGAGATGGGTTTCCCAAGCTGACTCAGAGAAAGGAAGGGATCTGGAAGGCTCCAGGGGGCCAGGGCATGCCTAAGATCCCAAGAATCCCAGTTTACAAAGCGGAAGCAGGAGGGGTAACCAGAAGACACTGAGGCCATCAAAGTGCCAACTGTTTTTGTTTTTAGTACGGTGCTAAGAAGTTTACCTTTGTAGACTTGTTTAAGGAATTATTACCCTGATTTTTCAGGTGAGGAAAATAAAAAATAAGTAATTCAATAACTTGTCAAAGTTACAATGCTACCAGATGGGACTAGGCTTTAAAACTGGGTCTAGAGCCTACTCTTATCAAATACCATGTTATTCTGCTTCTTCTGCCTTAATGTTGAGTCTCTAAAGACCCCAGTGGGATTCACACATCTGAGACATCACAGAGTAGACCAGGTCAGTGTGGTGGCATTAAAGCCACAGGTATTTGACAGGACAGTGCTGGCACTAAAAGACTTTCTGGCAATCCATGTGGGGGAACAATGAAGGAGATGCTTGGTTGGAGATGAGGGACCCTCTGTGAAGCAGATACCTGCCTTACTGTGAGTTACTTCTGCTTTCCTTAACCTTTTACTGGAGACACGTGAATAGGTCACCTGGTGTGTTGATTTTTATGGCCAGTACCCAAAGAGAGTGGAAAGAAAAGCCTTGTTGATTTGTAGCTCTTGAGACTTTTGGATCAGTGTATTCCGAATCCATAAAAAGGCCATTTCCCTTCTCCCGGTTAAGGGGGAATCCCTTGCATGTGCCTGCACCACCGTTTCTCACCCTCATGTCACATCCTGTCATTTGCTTCCTAACCCGCAGGCGCTGGTATCCCTGGGCGCCAGTGAGAAGTTAGCCTTGCTCTCTTCGGAGAATCAGTTACTGCGGAATAGCAGCACCAGGCCTGCCTCTGCCAGACACTGCAGGAAACTCATCCACCTCCTGCGCCGACCCACAGCACATGAGCCCTGATTCCTGGGACTCCACTTCCAGCCTTCATGATCCTACTGTTGCCAAGTCTTCCTAACTCAGCTGAGAGCTGAAGAGACTGAAAAAGAGTGATAAGCTGCCAACTCCCCTACAACCGAGAAGCTAAAAGAGATTTTCTTATTAAAGCTCCTTTCCCTAGATTCACAAAGATCTGAATCAGTAAACTTCATCACTGTTGGTGCCAGGAGAAATTCTTTCCTTTCTACATGCAGGGGTCTTTCCTCCAGTAATGTGCCTTTAACCCCAGGACCACACCACTCACCCAGGCCTTAGAAAACAGATAGCTTTATGGATCTCCTGTAATCTGCCCCACTATTTTTGCACACTGGTCTCTAACTCAGCTCTATCCTGTGGAGATAAATGTCATTACCCCTATTGGTGAGGGGCTCCTCTACCCTTAGCCTGTTTTCCTTCCATGGGTGGTGAGAGTGTATATCTACAGATAAAACACACACACACACACACACACACACACACACACACACACACACACACACAGACACACACTTATTCTATTTGTAAACAATTAGTGAAAAATGTGTCTCACCCTACTTGAAGCTTCCAAGGTAAGGGGTTGGAAGGCTTGCTGTCTCCTCTGCCTTCTCTGACACTGGAAGCCCTGTGATCCCATTCACACGGGATCCTGGTGTGGAGAATTGTTTATACCTTTCAAGACAAGGCCAATGGTGCTGATGCACAGAAGACTGGGACTAAACAGAGGTAAATCAGGGTGCTTTGAGATGATAATACACTCGGGTTTTTGTTTGTTTGTTTGTTTTGCCTCTATAGAGTTTTATTCAGTGGGTGTCTGAGTCTAGAAGAAGGTGCTGGGCCTCTTGGTGGCGCAGAGTGGCTTGTGTTAGCACCACTGTGGGGCAACAGGAACTTGATCTTGGAGCTGGGAGACTGCTTGCCAGCTGGCCAGCAGCACTTGCCAGCTACAGTTTCTTCCGCCTTCATGATATGGATGGGGTGCGCACGGGCATAGTGCCGGGCACCCATGTCGCGGTAGCACTGCATGACAGCACCAGCAGTAGTTAGGTCCCGATACTCTCGGTACATATGTGTGTCGCTGCAGGAGTCATAGCGCAGCCAGATGCCGAAGTTCTTTACAGGAAGCAGTGACTTCTCAAACACCTGCCCGCAGTGCACTATCTCCCCAGATGACTTCATTGTCATCTTCAGCTGTGACACAAAGTACCAGAAGTGGGGCTTGGCCACCACATGGTTAGGAACAAAGATGCGCGTTCGGTACAGAGGTGGCGTGTGGCACTTCAGGGGGGCGCAAGCAGTGCCCCACCACCTTGTACTCCTGAAGTGTGCCCTACATTCGTTTTAGTAGTTAGTGCAGCGTCAATATATGTGTACTCCTAGCTGCTTTGAAAGAGTGGCTATTTATGGAGACCAGGATTTACCAGAAAAGAGTGTTTGACAGTCCCATTAGTTAGAATTGCACATAACTGGACGTGTCAATTTACCGGAAAGGGTGTTTGGCAGACACATTAGTTAGAATCTAACTACATGTGTATTAGGAAGCTTAACTGGGACAAGCTTCCAGGGCTCTGACCGCTCCATCCCATAATAGGGAGACGCCTCTTGGTGTGGTTCAGTGGTGAGTGCTTGTTATGTATGAGGAGGTTCTGGGTTCAGTCCCCATCAGACAGGAATGGGAAGAAAGGTGCCTTTTTGTCCTTTCTTGATTAAAGTTTGTAAGAAATGAAAGGTGACTGTGATTATTTGTATTTTATAAGGAGCTTTCTCATTTTCTGCTGTATTTAGTTATACTTCAGCCGGGCGGTGGTGGCGCACGCCTTTAATCCCAGCACTCGGGAGGCAGAGGCAGGCGGATCGCTGTGAGTTCGAGGCCAGCCTGGTCTACAAAGTGAGTCCAGGACAGCCAAGGCTACACAGAGAAACCCTGTCTCGAAACAAACAAACAAACAAACAAAAAACAAAAAGAAAGAAATACCTTTGTACTTTGTACACAAACTCTGTCTTGAAAAACCAAAAACCACCAGGTGCAGTGGTGCATGCCTTTAATCCTAGCACTCGGGAGGCAGAGACAGGTGGATCGCTGTGAGTTCCAGGACAGCCAAAGCTACACACAAAAAAAATCCTGTCCCAAAAAACAAAAAAAAAGAAAAAGAAAAGAAAAGAAAAACCAAAAACCAAATCAAAACAAAACAAAGTACTAAGCTGGATGGTCAGGGCAGGCCCTTACCTAGAAGGTGCATTTGAGTTCACATTTGAAGGAAGTGGCTTGCACTTTGAAGAAAGTTTCCTGAGGGAAATAGAGAGGATGATCACTCGAAAGGCCCTGATACAGAAGCATGCCTGCCATGCTTGAGTGGCGAGGAAGCCAGTTTACATAAAGCAGAGATGGGAGACACAGTCAGACATGGAGACTCATGCGTGTGACTTCATCAGTAAGTATGCAGAAGAAGCAGAATTGTGAATTTGAAGCCAGCTTAGACCATATAGTGAGGCCCTGATTAAGAAAAGAGAGTAGCCTTTAATCCCAGCACTCGGGAGACAAAGGCAGGCAGATCTCAGATCTCTGTGAGTTCGAGGCCAGCCTGGTCTACAAAGCGAGTCCAGGACAGCCAAAGCTACACAGAGAAACCCTGTCTCGAAAAACCAAAAAAAAAAAGAAAAAAAGAAAAAAAAGAAAAAAAGAAAAAAAAAAACAGAAAAGAAAAGAGAGTAGGATAAAGTAATGATGGGGCCAGATTCTGCAGGCTTTGTAGACCTCATGGGGTTGGTTGGTTAAGAGGTTTTTTTTTGTGTGTTTTTTTTTTTGTTTGTTTGTTTGGTTTTTTTTTTTTTGTTTTTTTTTTGGTTTTTCATGACAAGGTCTCTCTGTGTTAGCCTTGGCTGTCCTGGACTCACTTTGTAGACCAGGCTGGCCTCGAACTCACAGCGATCCGCCTGCCTCTGCCTCCTAAGTGCTGGAATTACAGGCATGCGCCACCACGCCCGGCTTTGGTTAAGAGTTTTTAAATGGGAGGGCTTAGCACAGAGGAGCAATGTGATTTGCCTTATGTTCCAAGAAGGGTTACTCAGAGAGCCAGGGAGTGGCTCAGTGTATAAGTAACTGCTAACCGATGGTTCAGAGGTTAAGAGCACTGTCTGCTCTTCCAAAGGTCCTGAGTTCAGTTCCCAGTAACCACATGGTGGCTCACAACCATCTGTAATGAGATCTGGTGCCCTATTCTGGCATGCAGGCATACATGGGGGCAGAATACTGTATAAATAATAAATAAATCTTTAAAAAAAAAAAAGTAACTGCTAACCGGGAGGACCTGATTCCAGACACTCAGGATCTATATAAAAGCTGCGCATAGTGGTGTGCTGTGCTTCTGTAGTCTGAGCGCTGTGAGGGTAGAGATAGGCAGATCCTCTGGCTTTGCTAGTCTGATAGCCAAAACAGCTCCAGGCTCACTGAGACCCTGTCTGAAAAAATAAAGTGGGGAGTGTCACTCACACACAATCCCTTTATCCTGGTGCTATGAACTGTGGAGAACAAAGGAGGATGGGAGGCGGGGTAAGTGATTAAGAAATGGCCCAGAGCCGGGCGTGGTGCCGCACGCCTATAATCCCAGCACACGGGAGGCAGAGGCAGGTGGATCGCTGTGAGTCCGAGGCCAGCCTGGTCTACAAAGCGGGTCCAGGACAGCCAAGGCTACACAGAGAGACCCTGTCTCGAAAACCACCCCAGCACCCCCCCCCAAAATTGGCAATAGATGGTGGTATCTTTTTTACGTTTTTGAGACAAAGTCTTGTTATGTAGCCTTGTCTGGCTTGGAATTTACTTTGTAGACTAGGAGAGCTTCAAACTCATAGAAGTCTGTCTTCCTCTGCCTCCCAAGTGCTGGGCCTCAATGCATGCATCACCACACCCAGCAGAGAATGGCATCTTGAACTGGGTATATCGAGGAAGCAAAAACATCAGATTTTTTGGTTTCTTTTTTTGTTTTTTGAGACAGGGTTTCTCTGTGTAGCTCTGGCTATCCTGGAACTGGCTTTGTAGACCAGGCTGGCCTTGAATTTACAGAGATCTGCCTGCCTCTGCCTCGGGAGTGCTGAGATTAAAGGCGTGCACCACCACCGCCTGGCTCAAAGTAGTCAGGTTTTAAATAAAGCTTGAATATAAGGCAAACAATGTCTTATCTGGTCGGATGTGGGAAGGTGACCAGAAATTAAGCAGACAAGGATAACATGAAGGTTTTGGCCTGAGGGACTGGAAGAAGGAAGACACCAGTGGGATGATGATGGGGTGGGGAGAGTCAGCTTTGGACACATCAAGTCTTTTGGCTGGAAAGTTTCAAAATAGGAAGTAGAGCCGGGCGTGGTGGCGCACGCCTTTAACCCCAGCACTCGGGAGGCAGAGGCAGGTGGATCGCTGTGAGTTCGAGGCCAGCCTGGTCTACAAAGCTGGTCCAGGACAGCCAAGGCTACACAGAGAAACCCTGTCTTGAAAAACCAAAACCAAAACAAACAAACAAAAAACAACAACAACAACAAAAATAGGAAGTAGAGGTAAGGGGTTATATATTTCTATGATCTCAGAATAATTATAAATTCAAAACCAGATCAGTTTGGGGGTGTGGTGTTCATGACACGTGGAGGGCAGAGGGCAACATCAGATGTCCATGGCTCTCCACCTTAATTTTGAAAAAGGGTCTCAGGCTGGAGAGATGGCTCAGCGGTTAAGAGCACTGGCTGCTCTTCCAGAGGTCCTGAGTTCAATCCCCAGCAACCACATGGCGGCTCACAACCATCCACAATGAGATCTGATGCCCCCTTCTGGCGTGCTGGTGTACATGCAGGTAGAACACTGTATACATAATAAATAAACTTTAAAAAAAAGGGAGGGGCGTGTCTCACTGAACCAAAGCCTGTCTTGAAAACAAACACACAGACATGCACACCATATACATACAACATTAAAGCCAATGAACATCACCATCTGAATGGATACCATGCTCTTTTTTGGAGGGTGGGTGTATTTTAACACAGGGTTTCTATGTGTAGCCTTGGCTGTCCTGGAACTCATTCTGCAAACTGGGCTGGCCTAGAACATAGAGATCTACCTGCCTCTGCCTCCCAAGTGCTGGGATTAAAGGTGTGTGCCACCACCGCCCACCTCCATGTTCTTTTGTTTGGGCATTTTAAGCAAATCTCAATTTACTCATAAGTACTTGGTGTATGTATTAACAGTAGGACTGTTTGCTTTTAGCCAAATTACAGTACTGTGCCAAATGACAAAATATTAATAGTTTAATATTAACTACTTCATCTTCCATTGATAGTGTTTACTCATAGTTTGTTCAAATGGCAGTCTAAACAGACCATTGCATAGATTGTCTTACAAGACTCAATATAGGGGCCAAGGAGATGGCTCGGTGTAGAAAGTACTTGCTGTACAAGCATAAGCGTCTGAGTTTGATTGCCAGAACCATATAAACACCAGGCACTATGATGCATGAACACACACAAACGCACACACATATGCACTTAGTATAAAATAGTTTCAGATATGGCTTATACCATTTTATTAAAGAAATGTTTAATTCACCAGCAGAATTTCCCACAATTAGACTTGTTGATAAGCAGTTGGTACAGTGGACTGGCTGCAGGTGGCCGTGGCCCTTTTTAACTCAGCTGTTGTTTCTCCTTTCTTTTGGTCATCTGGGAGACAAGACTTGAAAGAGCCGAACGTTATACTTCTTTCTCAGCTCTTTGGAAAGAAGGGAAGACATGACCTTCCTCTGAATGTGAGAAGGTGTTTTGAAATGGTGTTTGCGGTTCTTGCTTCGGTCAGAAGTCATGAAAGGATTGAACTTCATTTTGGCTATCCAGCAATGGCTGTAAAAGGAACAAAACAAAACAAAAGCTTTATTTTAAAAAAAGATTTATTTATTATTATGATGTATACAGTACTCTGCGTGCATGTACACCTGCAGGCCAGAAGAGGGCATCCTGTAACATTATAGATGGTTGTGAGCCACAATGCAGTTGCTGGGAATTGAACTCAGAACCTCTGGAAGAGCAGTCAGCGCTCTTTTTGAGCCATCGCTCCAGCGCCCCCTGAGTGTCATTTCCATTGGAGAAAAGTCATTTTCCTTCTCTCAGCAGGTATAAATGACAGCTCCATTGTTAACCTTTACCCTAGTAGCTAGATTTACATTCATTCATTTGTTCAT
>OU015743.1:33228892-33245330 GCA_907169655.1 Acomys percivali
TTTTTTTTTTTTTTTTGGTTTTTCGAGACAGGGTCTCTCTGTGTAGCCTTGGCTGTCCTAGACTCACTTTGTAGACCAGGCTGGCCTCGAACTCACAGCGATCCACCTGCCTCTGCCTCCCGAGTGCTGGGATTAAAGGCGTGCGCCACCACGCCCGGCTTGCAGGTTTTTAAAAAAGATTTATTATTTATTATTATGTATACAGTATTCTGCCTGCATGTACACCTGCAGGCCAGAAGAGGGCATCATATCACATTATAGATGGCTGTGAGCCACCATGTGGTTGCTGGGAATTGAACTCAGGACCTCTGGAAGAGCAGCCAGTGCTCTTAATCTCTGAGCCATCTCTCTAGCCCCTAATTATGCAATTTTGAAGCTGCTTCTCCATTCTTTCTAATGTCCTTTCCAGGGTTCTCAGGTGTCTGATGTGATCTTTCTGTTGACCGATCAGTAGCATATCCACAACTGGGATATGAACCTCCCCCAGTGATGCTTCTCTTTCCTGTCACTTGGGTACCGCTTCTTGAAACTTTTATACTCCTGGACTCTCTTATCTTCTAGCATCTCATGTTCTGGATTTCCTCGCTGAAGTCTCTTACATTTCTGCTCCCAGCTATGTGAAACTTTTGCTTGCAGCCCCGACTTGGGCATGCAGGGTGCGCTATTCAGCACAGTCTGTCATGACATCCTGCTCATAGGCTTGTTGTTGCTCTGCGTAGGGGATGGCTCTGTACTGCAGAAGCCCAAAGTCCTGCTCATAGGCCTGACGGTGGTTACGTGATGAGTGTTTCTTGTCCAAGCTTTAATACCTGGCAGGGGAAGGCAGTGACTGGTCAGGTTCTCTTCTTTGATCTTTGAGGGTCAGTGGTCAAGGTGTTCAAAGACCTCCTCCGGTCACCTCTGAACTGTATTAGTTTTGATGGTATTCACAACTTTTCATTTCCTATGGAAATATGAACAAATATGTGTCCCCATTACAATACATTTTGCTGATTTGCATTCTGATGTTAACATATCCTTATAGCATGTAGGTTGATTTAATTCCACAGGTTTTTTTTCTTCTTTCTTTTTTTTTTTTAATATTTATTATTGTTATGTATTGAGTGTTCTTCCTGCATGTACACAGATCACATTACAGGTGGTTGTGAGCCACCATGTGGTTGCTGGGAATTGAACTCAGGACCTTTGGAAGAGCAGGCAGAGCTCTTAACCACTGAGCCATCTCTCCATCTCTCCAGCCCTCTTCTTTCTTTCTTTTTTTTTTTTGGTTTTTCGAGACAGGGTCTCTCTTGCCTTAGCTGTCCTGGGCTCACTTTGTAGATCAGGCTGGCCTCAAACTCACAGAGATCTGACTGCCTCTGCCTCCCAAGTACTGGGATTAAAGGCCTAGTTTTAATACCCTAGGGTAATGATGTCCCTGGCACATTTGCTCTTTTCTAAGGGGAGGTGGGGGATGGCTCTGGGGCAAAGGGAGGTGGGGGAGAGAGACTAGGGGGAGAGGAGGGAAGAAACCCTTCAGCTGGAATGTAATATATGAGAGAAGAATACATTTAAAAAAGGAAAAAACAGCCAGGCGTGGTGGCGCACGACTTTAATCCCAGCACTCAGGAGGCAGAGGCAGGCGGATTGCTGTGAGTTCGAGGCCAGCCTGGTCTACAAAGTGAGTCCAGGACAGCCAAGGCTACACAGAGAAACCCTGTCTCAAAAACTCAGAAAAAAGAAAAAAAAAAAGAAAAAAACATAACCCTCAGACTGGAGAGACGGCTTACTGATCAAGAGCATAGCATGAGTTGCTCTTGTACTGGACTCACATCAGACACCTCACAACTGCCTGCAACCCCAACCCAAGGGACTCTGATTCCTCTGGCTTCCTCAGGCACTATTACGCAGATAACCCCCACAGACACATGCACATACCCCACCGCCTACAGACACATACACTTACCCATCCATACACAGACACATGGCTAATGAAAAATAATATTTAAAAAATATAGCTGGGTGTAGTGGCACACCCCTTTCATCCCAGCACTCATGAAGCAGAGGCAGGCGGATCAAATGGGAGGTGGGTGGCACTAGACTCAAATTGCCATGCTTGAGACTTGGCCCATTTCTAGAACTGAAATGGTTACAAGCAAACAGAAAGACAAAACAAATGTACCGGTATGCCCCAGCCTGCCGGGGTTCTACTAACCCTCAGGAGGAAAATTTTCCTGTATAGAGACAGAACACTAGACATGAAGAAGGGGGCAAGTCTGCATTCTGATCAAACCCCATTTATTGAAAATTTTCACAGAGTATATATAGGCACAGAGGCATGGGTATTTGCGTAAGCAAGGGTTGCTATGAATACCTAACTCTGGAATGTTCCAGCAGGTATCTACCTTTACAGCTGCTAATTGCAGGAGAGAAATTCTAGGAAAGTTGTGAAGGATCTGGTTAGTCAGGAAAAAGCTCCCAGAACTGCTGCTTGCAGGCAGCTGGCCTTTAATCTGATCTCATCAGTAGTCTCACCGGAAAAGGAGTAGCTCGGGGGTCTAGAATGACCAGCCCCCATAATAAACCACCACAGGTGTTTAACTGCCGACCTACGACAAGGTCAGCTAGTTTCTGGTGAATGGCAGGCTTCTGGAGTAATAGGAACCTAGGCTCTGACAAGATGGATGAACTTTGGCCATGTAGGCCATCCCCTACACTGGTATGGTGAGAAAAAAGGACCAAATTCATAATTGCCACTGTCCTGAGAGGCAGCAGGCTCTGTTTGGCCAGAAACCAAATTCTAAGCAGCCTATTCAGTAACCGGGCTCTGCCTGAATCAGAAAACCAGACCCAGTCTGGAATTCCTACAAAAGATTCTTTTTTTTTTTTTTTTTTTTGGTTTTTCGAAACAGGGTTTCTCTGTGTGGCCTTGGCTGTCCTGGACCCGCTTTGTAGACCAGGTTGGCCTCGAACTCACAGTGATCCACCTGCCTCTGCCTACAAAAGATTCTTAGTCACAAGAGTCACACAAAGACAAAAAAGGAAGCAAAGCACAAACCGACAAAATCAGACTGCGGGAGCGACCCGCTTTGTCTCCCAAACTTGAGGTTGTCTGTCTTCGTCCTTCTGTCTGTCAGTCTCATCAACACTACACACACACACAACAGTGGTTGGACACACAAACATGTTCAACTCACTGATTATGTGAGGTTGCGAGCCTTAGTCTTTTTTTTTTTTTTTTTTAGTTTTTTGAGACAGGGTTTCTCTGTGTAGCCTTGGCTGTCCTGGACTCCCTTTGTAGACCAGGCTGGCCTCGAACTCACAGCGATCCGCCTGCCTCTGCCTCCCGACTGCTGGGATTAAAGGCTTGCGCCACTACCGCCTGGCTTCGAGCCTTAGTCTTAACGTCTGTCCAATGGTCAAGTACTACCGTCAAGGGGCTAGATTCCTTCTGTCCCATGTGTCTGACACAAGCAAATGAGTAGACAAACACAAAAACGCATAGACAAATACAAAAACAGAGGCGCTTAGAACTGAAAACAAATCTGCTTTACAGCGGCCAAATCGGGAGACTGGTTGCTCCAGCTGCCCGAGAATGGGGCATCTCCTGATCTCTCCAACAGGGGTACACCATCCCCTGGCAGATGCATCTGGCAGATGCAGAGCGGTGACTTCCAGAAGCTTGGACCGGCCCAACCAAAATGAAAACAAGAGACAGACAATTGGCATGAGACACACAACAAGCCGTGGCCACCTTACCTTTCCCCGGCTAGAGTCTTGGTTCTCAGGTGGGCTCTTATCAGGTGTTCGGGACAGGGATGAGGGTGTGGTTTTTCTTGGAAAGTATAGAACAGCCCTGAGGCCATCTCAGAAGGTACTGAGTGGCCAGGGTTGAAAAACAACTTTTCTATCTTTTCAGAGATAAAGGAGAATAAGAATGAAACCTTCAGCCGGGCGGTGGTAGCGCTCGCCTACCGTCCCACCCCCTTAATCCTAGACCCAAAAAGTCTTATCACAGATGTTTATCTCAGTGGGGTCAAGCCACCCAAGACTGCTTTCACCTTCCACAGATTATGATAGGCCCTGGTCCCAGCACATCCTGCAGGCATGACAAACTGTAGGTCAGAGGTTTTGTGGCTGGATTGGTGTCCTAATCGCTCTACTTTGTGGGGCACCACTGAGAGGTTGAAGTCTGGGATATCAAGATAGCCAGTTAAACTCCCTTTCTCATCAGGGCTCTCTCTTCCCCTAATCTGGGAACCCCCAGATCCTCTAAGGAGCATCACATAGGCCTTAGGGAAGATAACATGCCTGGCCTTTTCCTGATAAGAAACCTGTTCAGCTGGGTGTGGTGGCACACCCCTTTGTTCCCAGAGGCAGTGGCAGGTGGATAACGGTGAGTTCAAGGCCAGCCTGGTCTACAAAGTGAGTCCAGGACAGCTAAGGCTACACAGAGAGACCCTGTCTTGGGGAAAAAAGAAAAAATAACAAACAAACAAACAAAAAGAATCCTGTTCAGCAAGCACCTAGGGATTCCTGGAGTACCTCACCCTATGCTAAGGAAATCCTAGCCTTAAGCAAATGACTTAATCATACCTAGAAGTTCTTCCTCCACCCACAGGATAATTAAGTACTGTGTTTTTCTTCTTGTGATAGGATCCCTTGCTACTGCATGTAAATGAGGTACTAAACCACTGTATGTAGATTAAGTATCCTTACCCCCCTAGCCCCAGCTTATCAGACACATTCACCCACAAACCCCACCCCACTGCCCAAGGTTTATAAAGAAAGGCTGGTTGGCATGCTTGATTGAGTGCTCTCAACATTCTTCCATCATGACCATCTGAGACTCAATTTATTCTGGGGAAGATCTCCAATGGATACCCAGGGCTTAACCAAGGAGCTGTAATGTGTTTGGTAACACCGTGGGCTTATGGAGCTCCCGAGCCTCCACTGCCCAAGACTGCTTTCACCTTGGGCCCAGCCTAAAGCAAGGTTACATTCCTTCCACAGATTATGGTAGGCCCTGTACCGGCATTTTCATTATAAAAGAGCTAATCTGTAACATTCGGTGGAAAATCATTTCCACCTCCCCTCTGGTGAGACCTGGAGCCTTGCCTAGCCCTGAGCACTCTAAGCCTCCCCTGAGCTAGAATCAGGACCTTGGGACCTTTGACTTCAAGGAGGTCTGTCTGTTCTCCTTGGGAAACAGGCAGCACTTGTACCAACCGGCTGGAAATCCAGGTCACCCACTGGATGCTGAATGACACTACTTGGAGTCTTGCCTGGTTACAGAGGATGGCCAGTTCAGGCTCCACGTGCCCCATTACTAGGAGTCTTTGCTAGTGTCACTCTCATAGATTCCATGGGGTTTCCAGTGCACCACGTTTCTATGTCACCCCTGAAATGTTCCCTAGGTCCTTTCATCACCCCCAGTATTCTCCTCTTCCACCCCTCCCCACCTGATCCCTCCTGTTACCATCCCCACCCACCTCAGTAGAGCCAACAAATCTATTCTATTTCCCCTTCCAGGGGATATCCTTGTGTCCTCTCTTCAGCCATCCTTGTTACTTAGCCTCTCTAGGTCTGTTGATTGTAGGATGATTATTCTTTGCTTTACAGCTAATATCCACTTATAAGTGAGTATGTACCAAGTATGTCTTTCTGGGTCTGGGTTACTTCACTCAGGATGATTTTTTTTTTCTAGTTGAGCAAGTGTCCTTGGAGTGTTCTTTGGGTATCTGGCCAGGATGGGTATGCCTAAGTCTTGAGGTAGACTGATTTCCAAAGTGTCTGTACAAGTTGCACTCCCACCAGTAATGGAAGAGTGTTCCCCTTGCTCCACATCCTCACCAGCATAAGCCGTCACTTGTGTTTTTTATTTTAGCCATTCTGACAGGTATAAGATGGAATCTCACAGTCGTTTTGATTTGCATTACCCTGATGGCTAAAAATGTTGAACATTTCACAGCATAGATAAAACAATCCTATACAATAAAAATATCCAGAGGGTAACACCATCCTTGATTTCAACTTCCTGAACAGAATACCAATTGCACAAGCACTAATATTAATGATTAATAAATGGGACCTCATGATACTGAAAAGCTTTGGTAAGGAAAAGGACACCATTAATAGGACAAAATAGCAGTGCAGAGAATGGGAAAAGATTTTCACCAGCTTCACATCTGACAGATGGTTAATGTCCAAAATATATAAAGAACTCAAGAAACTAGACATCAACAAACTAAATAATTCAACTTAATGGGTGACATATCTAAATATAATTCTCAACAGAGGAATCTCAAATAGTTGAGAAACACTTAAAAAATATTATGTTTTTTTTTTGTTTTCCGAGACAGGGTCTCTCTGTGTATCCTTGGCTGTCCTGGACTCACTTTGTAGACCAGGCTGGCCTTCTGCCTGCCTCTGCCTCCCGAGTGCTGGGATTAAAGGCATGCGCCACCACGCCCGGCAAATATGTTTTTTAATATGGGGCTCAAACTCTTGAAATCAAGCACCTTCTCTCCTTAGTCTCCTAAAGCATATATGGGCCTTCGTGCCTGACTTATTTTGCATATTTAATTATCATACAGAGCAGCAGGGGTTTTTTGTTTGTTTGTTTTGTTTTCAGAGCATCAGGTTTTATTGCCGCATTATTATACATACTCTGTGCCCTGGCCCGCCGGGGTTCGGGAGGAAAATTTTCCTGTATAGGGACAGAACACAAGACACAAAGGGGGCAAGTTTGGATTCTGATCAAACCCCATTTATTGAGAAATTTCACAGAGTTTTTATAAGGCAGGGGGCAGGGAAGCATATTGCTATGGCAACCCAGCTGTAGGCTATCTCAAGATGTGAGGAATTCCAAGCAGGTCACAACATCCTGCCACACCGAATAATTTGCTATCTTTATCTAATCTAACTGTTAAACTACAACAGGGTGGCTTCATCTAAATCTTATCTTTAGTCTAACTGCTGAACCACGACGGGGTCAGCTGGTGTCTGGTAAATGGCCAACTGCTGGAGAAATAAGAACATAGGCTCTGACAAGATGGCTGAACATTGGCTATATAGCCCGTCCCCTACAACTTTGTTTTATTTTATTTTATTTTTTTATTTTTGGTTTTTTGGAGACAGGGTTTCTCTGTGTAGCCTTGGTTGTCCTGGACTCACTCTGTAGACCAGGCTGGCCTCGAACTCACAGCGATCCGCCTGCCTCTGCCTCCTGAGTGCTGGGATTAAAGGCGTGCGCCACCACCGCCTGGCTTACAACTTTGTTTTAGTTGATCTCTTTTCTATTCTTTCTGCTGTGCCACCTCCCATAGCCTTCTATCTCTGTTAGTCCCCTCTCAGCTTTCATATCTCAGGTGTGCTATTACCCTCCTCCTAAAGACCTCTTTTTGAGCTGGGCACCTGTGGCACACGCCTGTAATCCCAGCACTCAGGGAGGCAGAGGCAGGTGGATCTCTGTGAGTTCGAGGGCAGCCTGGTCTACAGAGTGAGTCCAGGACAGCCAAGGCTACACAGAGAAACCCTGTCTCAGAAAACAAACAAAAGTTCCTCATGGGGCTACACAGGAACTTTTAGTTGATTCCTGATTCCAGTTAAGTTGCCATCCAAGATAAGCCATCACACCCCCTCCCTGGTTTCATCAGCTGTGCTTACTTTCATTCACACATAAATATACACATATAGAGACCTGAAGCCAGAGTCACATATGACAGCAAACACAGAATGCCCACTATCCTAAGTACATTCCTTCCCCCCTTTCTGTCTCTCTGTATCTCTGTCTCTCTCTCTCAGGGCAGGAGGTAGAGTTAGAGATAGGGTTTCTCTGTGTAGCCCTGGATGTCCTGGAACTCACTTTGTAGACCAGGCTGTCCTTAAACTTAGAAATCTCCCTGCCTCTGTCTCCCAAGTGCTAGGATTAAAGACATTTTGTCAACACACTTGCTCAAAGTATATTCTATTAACATGAGTCATGTCTTGATGCTGACCTTTATCAACCAGTTGAAGTGTTTGGCATGATTTTATTTTTAAGACATGCTCTCAGCCGGGCGTGGTGGCGCACGCCTTTAATCCCAGCACTCGGGAGGCAGAGGCAGGCGGATCGCTGTGAGTTCGAGGCCAGCCTGGTCTACAAAGCAGGTCCAGGACAGCCAAGGCTACACAGAGAAACCCTGTCTCGAAAAACCAAAAAAAAAAAAAAAAGACATGCTCTCACTATGTAGCTCTGGTCAACATGGAACTCACTATGGAGCCCAAGCTGGCCTCAGACGATCCTTCCACCTAGCCTCCCATGTGCTGGGATTATAAACATACAGTCCCACAGCTTACTTTGTCAGATTTCTCTGTTGTAAAATAACTCCTTTTACTGCACGCAGGCATCACCCATAATTAAGGAGAGGGTAATACGCCTCTCCTTCCTTCAGGAGACAGAGTGTCTACATACGTAGATTTCCTCTCTATGCTTTTGTCCTTTCTTGTTACAGCACCAAATGATTCTAGGGGCAGACGGCTATTTGGGTTAGGAAGTAGTATTGCTTTATTTTGTTGCTTAATTTGTTTCAGCTTTGTCTGTTGGGAGCTCTTTCAGTTAACTCCAGGGTAGGTGTGCATATGGTCCTACACAAGGCTTCCTTCTCTGATGACAAGAGACTTCAGGATCATATACTTTCTGCTGTTGCCTAGAGTCATTCTCTTCTCCAAAGAGGCTTGGTTCCCTTCCATGGAAAATGTATTAGAAACTAAGATATAGGGCTGGAGAGATGGCTCAGCGGTTAAGATCACCGTCTGTTCTTCCAGAGGTCCTGAGTTCAATTCCCAGCAACCACATGGTGGCTCATGACCATCTATAATGTGATCTAATGTGCACTGTATACATAATAAATAAATAAATCTTTAAAAAAAAAAAAGAAAGAAACTAAGATGTAGATGGTAATCACGCTCCTGACTACTAAGGTGCATTTTCTGTAGGTGTTGGGGTTTCTTTCTTTCTTGCTTTTTTGAGACAGTGTCTCTTTATGTTAGCTTTGGCTGTCCTGGACTTGCTTTGTAGACCAAGCTGGCCTCGAACTCACAGCAATCTGCCTGCCTCTGCCTCCAGAGTGCTAGGATTAAAGATGTGTGCCACCATGCCCAGTAGGGTTTCTTGCTATTGTTGCTTTGTGTGTGTTATTGAGGCAGAGTCTCACAATGTACTTCTGGATGACTTGGAATTCTCTATTTAGATTAGGCTGGCTTTGAACTGACAAGAGACCAACTACCTCTAAAAGGCATGCGCCACCATGCCCAGCAAGGTTTTTTTTGTTTTGTTTTTTGTTTTTTAATTAATTAGTTAATTAATTAATTAATTATGTATACAATGTTCTGCCGGCATGTAACACCTACAGTCCAGAAGAGGGTACCAGGTCTCATTATAGATGGTTCCGAGCTATCATGTGGTTGCTGGGAATTGAATTCAGGACCTTTGGAAGAGCAGACAGTGCTCTTAACATCTGAGCCATTCCTCCAGCCCCACTTTTAATATTAATTTTTAAAAAGATTTATTTATTATATATACAGTGCTCTATTTGTATGTACACCTGCAGGCCAGAAGAAGGGATTAGATCACATTATAGATGGTTGTGAGCCACCATGTGGTTGCTGGGAATTGAACTCAGGACCTCTAGAAGAGAAGTCAGTACTCTTAACCTCTGAGCCATCTCTCTAGTTTCCTAATCTTAATTTATTTTCTTTTTTTAAAAAATATTTATTTATTATTTTTACAGTATTCTGTCTACATGCATGCCTGCACGCCAGAAGAGGGCACTATATCTCATTATAGATGGTTGTGAGCCACCATGTGGTTGCTGGGAATTGAACTCAGGACCTTTGGAAGAGCAGCCAGTGCTCTTAACCTCTGAGCCATCTCTCCAGCCCATAATCTTAATTTTTGAGATAGGGTCTGTCACTGAGCCTGGGGCCTACCAGTAAGATAGAAGGACTGGCTAGCAAGTTGAAGGGATCCTCCTGTCTCTGCCTTCCAAGGACTAAGATTACAGGCCTGCACGATTGTGCCTAGCTTTTTATGTGTGTTCTAGGGATCTTAACTTAGTCTTTCTTTCTTTCTTTTTTTGTGTGGGTGGAGAGTTGAGATAGTGTTTACATCTTGGCTATCCTGAAACTCACACTGTAGACTAGGCTGACCTGGAACTCACAGAGATCAGCCTATTTCTGTTTCACATGTGCTGGGATGAAAGGGGTGTGCCACTAGGCCCAGCCTCAACTTTGTTTTTCATACTTGTTCAACAAACACCTCACTGAGTCCCCTACCCTACCCTTTCTGCAGTATTTTTAAACAACAGCAAACCTCTAGCATTATGCCTCTTACACTCTCAGAACTTCTTTTTTTTTTTTTAAGATTTATTTGTTTATTTATTTATTTATTTATTTATTTATTATATATACAGTGTTCTGCCTGCATGCACACCCGCAGGCCAGAAGAGGGCATCACATGACATTACAGATGGTTGTGAACCACCGTGTGGTTGCTGGGAATTGAACTCAGAACCTTTGGAAGAGCAGGTGGTGCTCTTAACCACTGAGCCATCTCTCCAGCCCCACACCCTCTGAACTTCTATGCTTCCCAGAAAACAAGAATATTTCCTGTATCACCAAAACATCAAAATTCTTGGTTTACTTTCCTCTGGCTTTCATATGAGTTACTATAAACGTGTCAGCTTGGCCTGGAGAGATGGCTTAGAGGTTAAGAGCATTGACTGCTCTTCCAGAGGTCCTGAGTTCAGTTCCCAGCAACCACATGGTGGCTCACAACCATCTATAATGTGATCTGATGCCCTCCTGTGACCTGCAGGTGTACATGCAGGCAGAACACTGTATATGTAATAAATAAATAAATCTTTAAAATAAATAAATAAATAAATAAATAAATAAATAAATAAATAAATGTGTCAGCCATGGAGGTCAGAGTACAACTTTGTGAAGTTTGTTCTCGCTTTCCACCATGTGAGTCCTGAGGATTGAACTCAGATCTTCAGATTTGGTGGCAAGCACCTTTATCTGCTGAGCCATTTAGCTGGCCTCATCTCTTACATATGATGATCTAAAACATTTAACTCATTTCTTTAAAAAAAAAAAAAAATTTAAGCTGGGTGGTGGTGGCACACGCCTTTAATCCCAGCACTTGGGAGGCAGAGGCAGGCGGATCATTGTAAGTTCAAGGCCAGCCTATTCTACAAAGTGAGTCCAGGACAGCCAAGGCTATACAGAGAAACCCTGTCTTGAAATACCAATAAATAAATTTAAAAAAAAGTAAATAAATACATTTATAGCCAGGCATGGTGGCACATGCCTTTATTCCCAGCACTCGGGAGGCAGAGGCAGGTGGATCGCTGTGAGTTTGAGGCCAGCCTGGCCTACAAAGCGAGTCCAGGACAGCCAAGGCTATACAGAGAGGCTCTGTCTTGAAAAACAAACAAACAAACAAAAAATTATTTATTGGGGCTGGAGAGATGGCTCAGCGGTTACGAGCACTGACTGCTCTTCCAGAGGTCCTGAGTTCAATTCCCAGCAACCACATGGTGGCTTACAACCACCCACAATGAGATCTGGTGCCCTCTTCTGGCCTGGAGGTGTACATGCAGGCAGAATACTGTATACATAATAAATAAATAAATATTAAAAAAATTATTTATATGTATGAGTGCTCTATCTGCATGTACAGCTTCAGGCCAGAAGAGGGCATCAGATTGTATTAAAGATGGTTGTGAGCCACCATGTGGTTGCTGGGAATTGAACTCAGGACCTCTGGTAGATCAGAGAGCGCTCTAAACCACTGAGCCATTTCTCTAGCCCCCACTAATCTAATTTCTCTAAAAAAATTATTATGTTTATTTGGGTGTGTGGCAAATGGTTATGTCCAAGTGACAACGGTGCCCTCAGTCATCAGAGGAGGGTGTTAGATCCCGTGGAACTGGAGTTACAGCAGCTGCATGCCATGGGTCTTGGGAATGGAACTCAGGTACTCTGAAGAGCAGTGTGCTCTTGTCCACTGGGTTTTTCATTCAGCCCCAGCTCTTCCATTTTGTCTAAGAAAATTCATCACACTGTATATTGGCTCAAATTCTGCATTTATCTGATTCTATAGCATTATTTAATTGTTTTCCTTTATATCCTGAACACTGAAGTTAGAGCCAATGCTTGATTAGATTCAACGTTGTAAAAAATTTTATTTGTGGGGCTGGAGAGATGGCTCAGCGATTAAGAGCACTGACTGTTCTTCTAGAAGTCATGAGTTCAATTCCCAGCAACCACATGGTGGCTTACAACCATCTATAATGTGATATGATACCCTCCTCTGGCCTGCAGATGTACATGCAGGCAGAGCTCTGTATACATAATAAATAATAAATCTTTAAAAAAAAATTTTTTTTTAATTTGTTTATTATACACAGTGTTCTGCCTGCATGCACACCTGCAGGTCAGAAGAGGGCACCAGATCTCATTATAGATGATTGTGAGCCACCATGTGGTTGCTGGGAATTGAACTCAGGACCTCTGGAAGAGTAATCAGTGCCCTTAACCTTTGAGCCATCTTTCCAACCCCAAGATTCAACTTTTAAAAGGACAGATTTAATTTAACAAAACACTGTTAAAATGTAACGTTTTAAAAATATGATGTACTTCATAAATACTACTGTGTAACCCTTATCTCATGAGGAGGCAAACTGGACAAGTGCCCTAACTTTTCTGATCTAAGATTGATAAGTTATCCTTACCTAGTTTAACATCCATCAATGACTGTTGCCTAAATAACTTACTGTGGTTCAAATTGTTTTCTATCAGGCTAGTTTTCTCTGTGGAGCCCTAGTTGTCCCACACTCATTCTGTAGACCAGGCTGGCTTGAACCCAGAGATCCATCTGCCTCAACCTGGCACCACTAGTGCCCAGTCTTTATCAAATTAGTTTTATCATTGATTAACCTCTAAATTTCTGTAGCTTGCTGTTTGAGAAAGATACTTTGGCCTTCCAGCTATCTTTATAGCTCTCTGAATTGAAGAGGCAGGCATATCTATGTTGTGTAGGAAGATAATGAAGGGACTCATGTGTTCTTAAAGTTCTCACTCGATGCCTATAAAGTAGGTAGTTGTAGTTAAGCCCCACTTAGGCCTGTCCCGCTCCGTGGTTGAATTTAGGGAAAAGTGAGCTGGAGGGCGTCGTAGTGGATTGGAGTCATTGCCTCTTACCTGTCTCAAACTCATGGGATTTTATTTTATTTTTTATTTTTTTGGTTTTTCGAGACAGGGTTTCTCTGTGTAGCCTTGGCTGTCCTGGATTCGCTTTATAGACCAGGCTCGCCTCGAACTCACAGTGATCTGCCTGCCTCTGCCTCCCGAGTGCTGGGATTAAAGGCGAGCGCCACCACATCCGGCAACTCATGGGATTTTAATTGAAATTCTTTAACAGAGTCTAGGTGCCAGACACTCAAAGGGAGTCTATAGTGGTTAGGTAAAATGAATGAATCTTGGGTTCCTAGAATGGCGCCTTTAACCGCTGGACTACAGTTCCCAGAATTCCGCTCGTAGCGTTCCAGCGTGTTGACAAGCCTGCGCGTGCGCAAGGAACTTGCACCCCCCTTTCCTCCACCCTCCCCTCCCTTTAAAACCCCACCCTCCATTCTCTAGGCAGTACAAGCGCTTGGATTGGGCGGGCTTGTCTCGTGCCCGCCTCGGCCCACCCCTTCCTGGCCTTTGGTCAGTTCGCGGTGGGTGCGCGCGGTGCCGGGTGGACGGACGGCGTCGGCGTCCGCGGTGGAGCGCGTTTCGCGTGGGGGAGCGTGGTTGCTAGGGACACCTGAGGTCGCCCGCTCGCCCAGCAGGCGCAGTGAGGGATCAGCGCGGAGCCGGCGCCAAGCCGCGGTGAAGCAGGGTACTCTAGGTGAGTGTGGCCCCAGAGTTGGGGTCCGACCCCGGCCGGCCTCTCCCGCCTGCCTCGGCCCCAGCCTTTGGCATGGGCCCCCAGCCCCGCTTCCGGTTCTTCACCTCGCCTTTCTCCCGGGAGGGCCGGGCTACGGCCTCCCCCTCGGCAGCCGCCACGCGGGGCCAACTAAGTTGGCTTCTCGGGCGGCCCGAGCCTCGCAGCCTACTAGGTCCTGGTTCCAGCGCTCCCTCTTTTCCCGCCGCGATGCGGTTTAAATTCCAGCTTGGGTGGGAGTTCACGCTCCTCGCAAGGCCTGCTTTTCCCAGACCCCTCTTCTGAGTTATTTACAAATATTTTCCTTCACTCCAGAGTCCTGCAGGAGCTGAGATCCTATGTAATTTAATTCATTTATCCAGCCCCCTTTTTTCATTTAATCATTTACAATTTTTATAAACATCGGCAAGTAATGAGTAAAACCACTGTGGAAGGTTCCTAAGGAGGGTACATTGGCGAGCAAGACAAACATGCTTTCAAGAGCTTACACAACGAGAGATTTTTAATCAAGTAAGCATTTGTTATACTGTGGTATGTGCTGTCATAGAAGCGAAGAGCTTAACCCAGACTTGTTTGGAAAAAATATGTCACCACACCTCCAGTATTTACATTCCTGGCCTGAACCTTGGAAATGTTTTAATTTGTATTTGAAACCCTTCCTTTATGGAGTCAGCTTGGATATTCCAAATCTCTTTAATTTCGGCGCCTGTTGATTTGGCCAATGAGCAGTAATCCGGAGGACCCTTTGAGAGAAGGTACTTACGGTCCTACGCGTTCATTTGTCGCAGTACTGAGATTATTTGCATAAAAACTGTCCCCTTTGTTGCCAGGAATGTTACTTGTTATTTACTGAGTGGACTCCAAGCCTGGCTTTGAAAGTCATCTCGTCATCTCTGAGAATGAAGAGGTGGGAAATATTCAAGTTACAAATAGCTTTAGAAAAGACAGAGCATGGCGTGAAATGAAGAGCGAACAGAGCTCAGTTGTGTGTGCTGGGAGCCGTTCCTACCACAGACGACAAGAGGAAACGTCAGTAGGAATCACAAACGGTTTTGGGTGTTTGCCTAGATTAGAACTGCATCCTGCAGAGCAGTGGTTTTTGAGCTGCGCTTACTAGGGGCCTAAGACCTCATTTGTAAGATTAAATGGGTCCATTTCCTGACTTGGAGTTTCCAAGTAACTTTTTTTGTTTGTTTCAAGACAGTTTCTCTGTGTAGCCCTGAGTTTCCTGGAATTCCCTCTACAGATCAGGCTAGCCTCAAACCCCAGTTCCACTTGCCTCTATCTCCAAGGCCTGTGTACTGTACCATCCCTCAGCCCATGCATGTGCCACCACACCTGGCCCTTTCTTTCTTTTTAAAGTACTAGAGATTGAATCCTTTGCCTTATTCATGTTAGGCAGCTACTCTACTGCCAAACTATAGTCCCAGGTCTAGAATATTTAAGTAAGTTCTTTCTTTTTTTCTAGACAGGTTTTTCTCTGTAGCCTGGGTTGCCCTGGAATGTGCTCTGTAGACCAGATTGGCCTTGAAGTCAGATCTGCTTGGCTCTGTTCTAAGTTCTGGGATCAAAGCCATATGCCACCAGTACTCTGATTTTTAATTTTTTTTTTTTTTTTTTTTTAAGACAGGATCTCTCTGTGTACCCTAGCTGTTTCTTTTCTTTCTTTTTTAAGTATATAAAGGCAGGTTTGAAGCCGGGGTGGTGGCGCACACCCATAATCCCAGCACTCCGGAGGCAGAGGCAAGTGGATCACTGTGAGTTTGAGGCCAGCCTGGTCTACAAAGCGGGTCCAGGACAGCCAAGGCTACACAGAGAAACCCTGTCTCAAAAAACAAAACAAAAACAAAAACAAAAATAAAGGCAGGTTTATTGGGGGCAGGTCTTGGTCAAATACAACAGCTTCGCAAAAGGGGATCAATGTAGTTGCCATGAAGATGGAGGGGAGAGAGAAAAATAGTGTTTGCATGTAAGGAGAGAAATACAGAGAGTTTGAGAGAGCCCCCAGGTCCTGCTTGATTCTTTTTTTTTTTTTTTTGGTTTTTCGAGACAGGGTTTTTCTGTGTAGCCTTGACTGACCTGGACTCACTTTGTAGTCCAGGCTGGCCTTGAACTCACAGCGATCCGCCTGCCTCTGCCTCCCGATTGCTGGTATTAAAGGCGTGTGCTACCACGCCCGGCCTTGTCTTGTTTTTTTGAGACAGGGTTTTTCTGTGTAGCCCTGGCTTTCCTGGACTAGCTTTGTGGACCAGGCTGGCCTTGAACTCACAGCGATCCACCTGCCTTTGCCTCCCCAGTGCTGGGATTAAAGATGTGCGCCATCACTGCCGGATTTTTTTTTTTTCCCCCTCCTGGACTCAATTTGTAGACCAGGCTGGCCTCAAACTCACAGTCATCTGCCTGCCTCTGAATGCTGGGATTAAAGGCATGCTCCACCATGCCTGGCCTCTGCCTCCTGATTCTTTTTTTTTTTTTTTTTTT
>OU015743.1:33245430-33301584 GCA_907169655.1 Acomys percivali
CCCCCCCCCCCGATTCTTTTTTTTTTTTTTAAGATTTATTTATTATTATGTATACAGTGTTCCGCCTGCATGTACACCTGCAGACCAGAAGAGGGCATGAGATCACATTATAGATGGTTATGAGCCACCATGTGGTTGCTGGGGATTGAACTCATGACCTTTGGAAAGAGTGCTCTTAACCTCCGAGCCATCTCTCCAGCCCCTCTGCCTGATTCTTAAAGGTAGGAACATCTATGCAGCCCAGGCTGCCCTTGAACTGACTGAATAGTTCAGGGTGATCTTGAACTCTAGTGTAATTATAGGCATGAGTTACTGGGTCTGATTGAGAGTATACAATTTTAAAAATTCTTACTGGAAGAAATGAGTTAGGTCATATTCTTTGTAAAGATAAAAAAGCAGGAAAATAGCGTTAGGTTTGTGTCTTAAGAGTACAGAAGGGCTGGTGGGTAGGTTGATTCAGAAGGATTTCAGACCCAAGTGAGAGTCTAGAGACTAGAGAGTCTAGAGACAGCTTAGGGTTCTTGATCGGTTTGTTTTCTCTGCCAGTTAAAGAATTAAAAGACAGGAAAACTACACAGAGAGACCCTGTCTTGAAAAACCAAAACAAACAAACAAACAAAAGACAGGAAAAATCTGAAGAGCAGTAGACAGCAACAGAGAAATCTCAGGCACCACAAAAGGAAAAACAGTTAAAGGAAGGCATTTATTGGGGTCAAGGAAACATGCACATAGCAGACATGCCAAGAAAAACCTCTCTGTAAAGCAGAGGGGCACTTAGGAAGCAGAAAATCCAGTCTTTTCTCAGGCCTGGGGAATCAGGCTTTGAACTTGTTGAGGCAGCTCATCAGCTCCTCAGTAGGGGCATGGCAGCGTTTTTCCCCTCTCCAGCCTAGAGGTTGAGGAAGAAGCTGGCCATCTTGGGAACTCATCAACTTTATTACCTAGCTATGGCCCTCTTCCTGTCTTTCTGCCCACCAAAGAGTCTCACTTCTGGTCTCACAAGGAGCCAGTAAGAAAAGAGCAGTCCAGAGACAGAGAAGGCTTTACATGTATGCTTGGTACTACAGAATGCAGAAGTTAGAAAGGTAGGTGTCCTCTGGCAGACTTGACAGTCTGGTGACTGAATGATGCAGAAATTTGGACAAGGATTGGAGTGGAATGATTTAGGTTTTGAACTTTAGTTTCCACAGAAACTGCTAAGAGCTACTAAGAGACACAGCTGTGAAAGGGAAGATGAGAGTTTTTGTTTTTGTTTTTGTTTTTCGAGACAGGGTTTCTCTGTGTAGCCTTGGCTGTCCTGGACTCACTTTGTAGACCAGGCTGGCCTCAAACTCACAACGATCCGCCTGCCTCTGCCTCCCGAGTGCTGGGATTAAAGGCGTGCGCCATCATACCCGGCTAGGGAAAATGAGAGTTAGACTTGGAGCAGATGAGTTCATGCCCTTAGAGCACAGCCAGGAAGTCATTTTGTAGGTTTGGTGCTCTTCAGGGGTATAGGAGGTGGCTGTAGTTAGGGGACGAAAGAAGGTTGCTTTGGGAGAGAGGCAGTGAAGATTGCAGTGTCCCTACTGTGTACTGTGTGTCAAACAGAGTGAGAAAACTGAGCTCAGAGAAGACCAGTGTTGAAAAGGGTGAGCATGGAGAAGGAAGACAGCGTGCATAACCAAAGAAAACAGTGAGTATGTGAATGGCGAGCCATCACTAGTGGGGATGGAATCTAGATAAGTCCAGGGTAAGTGCAGGATCTATTCCACACCTAAGATCTGGAGGTGGTTTTTCCCACCAGACTCTATATGACTTTGGAATTATCTGATGATAATCTTCCTGGATTTAAGCTTGAGATCAGGTGCCTTGATCTGCCCGTGAAGGACAGAAACGCTTTTTCCCTCTTTTCAACACCCTGAACTTTTTTCACCTTCCTTTCTGAGAGTGCTGGAAACTCGTGATGCTAATTTCTCTTGGGCTCTAAGATACAAAGGACCTTGTCCCTTACAGGCCTCCTAGATGTGCTGGACAGACAGTGCTGCTCTGGACCAGCTGTTCTCAGAATTTTTTTCCCTTTGATTTCTTTATACATTTTAGAAAGCTCTTTGAGTTTTCTGATCTTTAGGTATTATTGGTGTGTGGGGAATGTGTGCTCACATGCGTGAACGTGATTAGAGCTTCTACCTAAGGAGTTAGGCTAGGCAGACATTTTACCACGAATTTGTATCCCTATATGATAATGATGATGCCGATTGTTTTTTTTTGAGACAAGGTCTCACTGTGTACCCCTGACTTGCCTTTACTTTACCTGCCTCTGCCTCTGAAGTCCTGGGTTACAGGGCTCTATACATAGCAATGATTTCTGTAATGTAAAGGTATGTTACAAATTTACCATATTATAGAAACTGAAATATTACTCCATTTAGAGAAATTAATCCATTATTACCACATTATAGTTAATATAAATGTGTTTTTAAATGATGATTTTTGAGAAGAATAGATTTGGGTGGGGTTTTTTTGTAGATTAAGAGAAGATAGCTGTATTTTTTCTTTTTTGTTTTTTTGTTTTTGTTTTTTTTTGGTTTTTTGAGACAGGGTTTCTCTGTGCAGCCTTGGCTGTCCTGGACTCCCTTTGTAGACCAGGCTGACCTCGAACTCACAGCGATCCGCCTGCCTCTGCCTCCCGAGTGCTGGGATCAAAGGCTTGTGCAACCACCACCCGGCTCTTTTTTCTTTTTTAAAGATTTATTTATTTATTGTTATGTATGAGTGTTCTATCTGCATGCACACCTACATGTCAGAAGAGGGCATCACATCACATAGATGGTTGTGAGTCACCATGTGGTTGCTGGGAATTGAACTCAGGACCTCTGGAAGAGCAATCAGTCCTCTTAATCTCTGAGCCATCTCTCCAGCCCCCTGTATTTTCTTTAAAAAATCTTTTGCTAACTATTTTCATGCTTATTTCTGCATTCACTCCATTTTGATATGTTAGTTTTTGAGTTAGGATGAAAATTTAGAGGCTAGAGAGATGGCTTAGTGGTTAAGAGTTTCTTCCAGAAAACCAAGCTCTTTACTTGCTGTTAGTAGTTTTTCTGGCCTCTTTGGGCATTGCATCCATGTGATGTACAGACATAAATACTTATATACATAAAACAACAACATAAATATTAAAAAGAAGAGAATTTAGCCTCAGATGGTAGAAGAGGGCCTAAAACACTCAGTTTGGGGCTATTGTGTAAAAGAATGATCAACTTGGTTGGCTGGGCTTGTTACTTGGTTGTTTAAAGTCAGGATTTCACTGAGGAGTCCAGATTTTCTAGAGTTTTAAGGTTTTCCTACATCGGTTTTACAAGTAAGCAATTACCACAGGTGTGCACCACCATAGTGGTAGACTTGTATGTACTCCTGACTGCATGACATCATGTGGTAGGCACTGATTGAATTGTTAAAGATCTTCCAAATACTGTCATGTTCCTTATACAATATAAAAGAATTATATTGTAAAGTAGGCAAGCTGGGTGTGGTGGCATACACCTGGCATACTCCAGCACTCGGGAGGCAGAGGCAGGTGCATTGCTGTGAGTTTGAGGCCACCCTGGTCTACAAAACAAGTTCAGGATAGTCAAGGCTTCACAGGGAAACCCTCTCTTCAAAACAAAACAAAACAAAACAAAAAACAACCAACCAAACAAAAAGAAAGTAGGCATTATGGCACCATTAGGCCTGTTTTTTTTTAAATATGTATGTATGCATGTATGTATGTATGTATGTATGTATGTATGTATGTATGTATGTATATATGTATGTATATAGTGTTCTGCCTGCATGTACCTGCTGCTGAGGACCTTTGGAGGAGCAGTCAGTGCCCTTAACCTCTGAGCCATCTCTCCAGCCCTGATTAGCCTGTTAATCCCAGCATTTGGGAAGCTGGGGCAAGAGGGCTATACATTTGAGGTCAACCTGTACTACATAGCAAGACTTTGTCTAAAGACCCCAAAAGTAGGCCACTGAGATGGCTCAGCAGCTGAAGGCATTTGCTACCAAGCCTGATGACCTGGGTTCAATCCTTGGAGCTCGCATAATGGAAGGAGAGTAGAATCATGAAAGTTGTCCTCTGGCCTCTATGTATGAGTGTGCGCACACACAGATAAATGTCAAAAGTTACATAAAATAAAATAATAGTCATATTTGTATCAGTATCACGATTTCCAGAAAAGCAGTCATGCTTTTAGTGGCAGATACAGTTTTGCCAAAATTCTGACTTTTTTCTCTTGGAAGTTCAAATTTTCTCATTGGCAGCAAGTTTTGTCTGCTGTCTTACTTGAAGTGACAGGCTTTATTTACTTTGTTTTATTTCCCGAAGTGTCTGCCAGATACCACAGTCTGAAGGACTTTGTCACTTATGTCATTCATTCTTTCAAGTAAATATGGTGTTCTACAGAAGAATCTGGCAGCCTTGTCTCACCAGGTGCTTTGCTTAGTTTTGTTTTGTTTGAGAATAAGGGTCTCTATGTAGCTCAGTCTGCCCTGGAACTCCTCCTGCCTCTACCTTGGAAGTGCTAGGATTGCAGGCTGTGCCACCACACCCCACTAGTATGCCTTATGTGCTCTTTTCCTCATCCACCCAAGTGCTTCGTATTGAAACTAGAGCTTCCATCTTGCTGTAGCCCAGATCCTACCTCTTGTTTTGTCACATAGAACATTTTAAAAATTAAACAAACAAGCCGGGCGTGGTGGCACACGCCTGTAATCCCAGCACTCGGGAGGCAGAGGCAGGCGGATCGCTGTGAGTTCGAGGCCAGCCTGCTCTACAAAGAGAGTCCAGGACAGCCAAGGCTACACAGAGAAACCCTGTCTCGAAAAAACCAAAAACCAAAAACAAAAAAAAAACCGTATTTCCATGGTATGCAGTAAAATTGTCATTTTTCAACTGTGTGGCCACCTAATAGATCCTGTGGAAGACTCTAGGCTACCATTGTCTTGAGTTGTGTAAGGATGCCAGTGGCTTTACTCATCGCTGCTTGTCTTGCACCATCAGTGGGCAGGTCAGCACAATGTTTTGAAAAGGCAGACACCCTCTCGTTGCTGGCATACACACAGTTGTGACCCAGTAGAACCTCTGAAAGAGTCTCTGGGTCCTCTCAGGTTCTGTTGAAGCACTCTTTGAGAACTGCTGTTCAGCAGAAGCAGGAGATGCCTGTGGAAACTGATAACAATCAGAGCTTCAGGAGACCTAGTCAGTCACCTGGTCACATAAAGCTTTGATTGGTCTCATTTGTCAGTAGTCTGCAGCTTGACCTCTCCATCTAGTGTTGGGAGTCTGCGTTGTTGCACTGCCAGACTCCTGAGCCTTATGTATCTGCACTTGTAATATGACCTGCCCTTTCTTTCAACTTGAATCTGACCTTCCTCTGTGTGACTTCCAGAAATCCGTTTTGCCTGGGCCTAGAGAGATGGCCCAGCGGCTGAGAGCTTATAGCTGCCAGAGCAGGGCTGGGGAGATGGCTCAGAGGTTAAGAGCACTGGCTGCTCGTCCAAAAGTCCTGAGTTCAATTCCCAGCAACTACATGGTGGCTCACAGTCATCTATAATGAGATCTGGTGCCCTCTTCTGGCATATAGGCAGAATACTAAATACATAATAAATAAATCTTAAAAAAAAAAAACAAAAAACTACAGAGCAGAGGACCTGCCTTCAGTTTCTAGCACCCATATTGGTGGCTCACAACTGCCTGTAACCCCAGCTCCAGGGGCCTCCAAGGGTACTTGCACTGATGTGCATATACTCACATGTATACCTACACACATATATGTAATGAGAAGTGAAAATAAATCTTAAAAACATTACTAAATTCATTGTTTCTCCATCTTGCTTTAGGGAGCTAGAGCTTGAGATTTATCTTGTCACAGGAAGTAGGTCTGACCGCTATCTGTCCACTTCCAGGTGCGTTACATCCCATCAAGTGATCCAGTCAGGGACCTTGTATGTAGGTGATGAACCATTTCCAGTGTCCCAAATTCCTCAGCTGACCTAAAGAAACATCTTGATGGAGGAGGTAAAGGAAACTGCAGGTCCCAGGGCCACATCCAAGAAAGTGATTTAATCAGTGCTTAATGAATAATTGCTTTATGTAGAAATAGGTGCTTGTCCAAATTTAGCTGGGTCTGGCCCCTAGAGAGTTGATGGTTTGAGACAGGATAGGTTCTTTGCATAGGCTACTAATTGTTCTCACTTGCTTAAGGAAGCATGGCAAAAGTATCTTTACAAATTGGACAGAACATAATAGACTCTGTGTGTGTGTGTGTGTGTGTGTGTGTGTGTGTGTGTGTGTGTGTGTGTGAGAGAGAGAGAGAGAGAGAGAGAGAGAGAGAGGATGAGGATGAGGATGAGGATGGGAATGATTTGACATTGAACCTGTGGTTTCATGTATGCCAGGCAACTAACTGCTCTACTCTGGCCTACATCCCAGCACTTCTTTTTATTTGTTAAATTGTTCAGTTTGGCCTTGAATTCTCTCTGTAGCTCCTGCAAGCCTTGACCCTTGAGTAATTAGGATTATAGTCTGTACTATCAGGCCTGGCAGGCTTAGGAGCATCTGATGGCTTTAAGCTATATTTTAAAAAGAGCACTGTGAGCTGTTTGTGCTGATGCACACAGCACTTAGGATGCCAAGGCAAGAGGATCGCCACAAATTAGTCAGTTTGAGCTACAGAATGACTCATGCAAAAGAAGTGGGGGATGGGGTGGGGAGATAGCTCAGTTGCTAAGTGTTTGCTGTGCAAGTTATGCAGGACCTGGACTTGAACCCTCAGAAACCATGTAGCAGTTGGATGGTTAGCACAAGTGTCTCTAATCTCGGTGTTCCCTCCTGTGGGGAGATGGGAGACAGGAGATACTTAGAAGTTCATGGGCCAGCTAGCCTGGTATACATAGTGGAAAAACAGAGCTATGCCCTTAAACAAGGGAGAAGGTAAGGACCAACACGGAGTTGTCCTCGTACCTCCACATGAGCATTGTGGCACATATGCGTAAAAGCACACACTAAGAGAAAACGGAGATTCTGAGGAGGGCTAAGTCAGCTGGTGACAGATGATAGTGACTTGATTAAGGTAATGACTGGAGATGGGGAACAATAAATAAGAAAAATTACTTTGAAGCTATGACTACTTCTTGATGGATTGAGTGGAAGAGAAGGTCAGCAGAGGTCAGGGTGAACTCATTACTTCAGGCAGGTTGGAAATTTCTGTGTTGCACAGATGCCTGTTCCCGGGCCTGAGACCCTTTCCCCAGATATTTTGTTCAAGAGTGGTTCATTCACCAGGTAGCCCAGGCCTCAAACTAATGCTCTTCCTGACTAAGCCTCAGGAATGCTGAAATTACATGTCATTGTCACCACATAGGATTTTTAGTTTATTAAATCATTTTTGTGGAATATTAGCTTCTTTCCTGGCCCCTGACACTAATAAAATTTTAATTGGGTGTGAGAGAAGGATTGATTGATTCTGGTGTCATCAGTACTTTTCTCTTGTCCTTCAGTGTGACTTTCCTAAAATCTGACATTCTCATCTACTTTAAAAAAGATTAAAAGCTGTTCCCTCTTGGATGACAGTGGCTATTGAAACCCCTGGTTTCACTCTTTCTAGCGCCAGAGACCTTATCTCAGCCTCTCAGGTTCCTGCTCCTCAGCTGTGTGTAGACAGTACCTGGTGTTTCTGTTGAAGAGGAGGCTTGGGTGTTGTGGGCAGTGAGGTTTCCATGGAGATTCAGGTTTAATGGCTGAATGACGACCTCAACCCTATAGCAAGTTGTCTAGCTCTAGAAAGTGCTTCTGTTAAGCTTCACGTTGAGCTCCAGGTTGCAAGTCCACTGGCAGGCAGACCTAAAACGGCTATATTAAAAAGACTTGATGTGATCATGTGACCTCGCTCTATACCTTAGAGCATGACAGGTGGATTCCTCAGTTAATCCTTCTGTAGGTAGTGGAGTGTGCATGAACATCCTGTTGCTTCAACATCACTTGCTAAAAAAAAAAAAAGATGATCCCTGAGGGGCTGGAGGGGTGCCTTAGAGGTTAAGAGTACTGTCTGCTCTTCCAAAGGTCCTGAGTTCAATTCCCAAAAACCACGTGGTGGCTCACAGCCATCTATAATGAAATCTGGTGCCCTCTTCTGGTATTCAGGCATACATGTATACACAGTAAATAAATAAATCATATTTAAAATAAAAATGATCCTTTCATGAAATTGCTGAGGCAGCTTTTAATTGGCTGGAATGTGGTTTACTTCTGGACTCTGTTGTGTCCTGTTGGCCTACATGTCTATTATTAATACTATTGTCACACCTTGATCTCGATTGTGAAATCAGGCAGAGTAAGTCTCCTAGCTGTTCTGTCTACTATTCTAGATCTGTTAAATTTGCAGACAAATATTCATATGTACTTGTCAGATTCTTCAGAGAAGTTTTCTTGAATTTTGATAAGAATTGCATTTACTCTATCAGTCAGAAGGAATTGCCAACTTTATTGTGAGTCTTGTGGTTCATGAACATGTTGTATCTCTGTATGTTTACATTTCTAACTTCTTTTTAGCAGTTTGTGTATTTTTCACTGTATAGGTCTATACTTTTTGTTGTTAAAGTTATTCCTAAGGCTGGGCACAGTGATAATCTTTACTCAGGAGACATAGGCAGAAGACTAGCTTGAGCCCAAGAGTTTGAATCTAGCCTGAGCAACAGGCTGAAAGAAACCACAAAACCCAAACAGGTACCTAGATGATTTAAGTAACCGTAAATGGAATTGTTCATTTGCATGTGTGATACTAGAGATTGCAGCCAGGGACTGGGCATTAGCTAAGTGCTCTGCCATGGAACTATGGCCAGTCTTGATTTGGTTTGGTTTTTGTAGATAAGGTCTACATTGTTCTTCATGAATATTGAGAATAATGTTCTCTCCATGAACAGAGAATAATCTTTTAAAAAGTTTTTAGGTTATTATTTTAGGTATATGATTGTTTTGCCTGCATGTGTGTATGTGTATCATGTGCATACTTAGTACCGGAAGAGGCCAGAAGAGGCTGCGGAGTATCCGGGAGCTGGAGTTAAGGTTGTGAGCTGCCACGTGGATTCTGGGGATGGAGCCTGGGTCCTCCAAGGAGTGCTCTGAGCTGCTGAGCCAGCTCCCTAGTCCTGAGAATAATCTTGAACTCCAGATCCTACCTCCATCTCCAGTTACAGCTGTATGTGGTCCTGCAGACTGATCTACCACTGCACCATTTTGTTAGCATTTGAGGGAAAAACAACAGGACAGGCAGGCTGTAAGTCTTGGCAACTGCCAGGAGGAGGGAGATGAAGAGGAAGGGAAATAGCATGTTTTTTAATTGGAGTCCAAGAAAGCAGGCAGAGTTAGTAATGGAGACTGACAAGGAGCTGTATGGGGTGAGACTAAGGGTTTTGTTTGATTATTTCTGGGCCTGAGGGAAATGGCTCAGTGGGTAAAAGCACTTGTCATGCAAGTGTGAACCCCTTTGTTTGAATCCTCAGAATTCACACAAAAACCAGTTGCAGTAGCTAAAGTTTCTATAATCTGGTGTTCCTGCAGGGAGGTGGGAAGCAGGGACAGGTGCGTCCCTAGGGGGCTGTGTAGCTTTGGCTGTCCTAGACAGCTTTGTAGGCTAGGCTGACCTTGAACTCACAGCGATCCGCCTGTCTCTGCCTCCCAAGCGCTGGGATTAAAGATGTGCACCACCATTCCGGCAGAAGTGAGCATGTTCCATGGAGCATGTATGGTGGCCAGCCTGGTCTGCAAATTGAGTCCAGAACAGCCAAGGCTATACAGAGAAACCGTGTCTTGGGGTGGGAGGGAGTAAAGGGAGCAGCTTAGAGAGGCTATCTGTTTTATTCCATTCTTTCTTTCTTTTTTTTTTTTTTTTAAAGATTTATTTATTATGTAAACAGTATGCATCAGATCACATTATAAATAGTTGTGAGCCATCATGTGGTTGCTGGGAACTGAACTCATGACCTCTGGAAGAGTAATCAGTGCCCTTAACTGCTGAGCCATCTTTCCAGCCCTTTATTCCATTCTTAAGGAAAGTCAGGACAAGAACTCAAGTTTGCCATGATTTTAAAAACATTTTTTACATTTACATTTTATTTTTCTGTGTACTAGTTGTGTGTGCATGTGTATGCATGCATATGTACACACATGTCAAGGTGTGTATGAGGAGGTTAGAGGACAACTTGAGGAAATTGCTTCTCTACTTCCTGTAGTAGGAGTGGAACTCAGGTCATCAGCCATGGTGTCAAGCACTTTTATACTCTGAGCTATTTGACCTTTCTGGTATGTTTTAATGGGCAATCATATTTGTAGCTGAAAAATCTAAATACTAGCAGTACAGTGATGCCACAGAAGCTCCCAAATAGTGATTATGTCTTTTTGTTTGTTTTGAGGCAGTCTCACTTTGTAGTCTAGGCTGACCTGACAACATAGCCCAGACCGGTCTAGAACTTGAAGCAGTCTTACCTCAGCTTCCCAAGTGCTGGGATTATGTCCTGAGCCATATCCTGCCCAGCTCCTGTGATGTCTTTATGAAGGAACGTTCATTATTTGTCCTAGTTGAATTTGGAAATTCCTTTTTTTTTTTTTTGTTTTTTGTTTTGTTTTTTGAGACAGGGTTTCTCTATGTAGCCTTGGCTGTCCTGGACTCCCTTTGAGACCAGGCTGGCCTTGAACTCACAGCAATCCACCTGCCTCTGCCTCTGCTGGGATTAAAGGTGTGCGCCACCACGCCCGGCTAAATTTGGAAATTCCTAGTGGGATACTTATTGCCTGTTGTTTCTGCCTACTTGTGATGTCATCCCTTACCTGCTACGAGGGCATGACCCTGCCCAGGGCCACATAAAAGGACAGACCCTCCACGTGGCCTCTCCCTCTACACACACACACACACACACACACACACACACACATTCTGCTGCCTGGTACCTTCTTATATCTTATCACCTTATACCTTACTGCCTTAATTATTAAATATAACACCTGTTCCTTGTATTTTTGTCCATTTATAGCAGCTTATAAAAAGGCTGAGGGGGGAAGATGGGATATTTGGGTACTACCCATGTTAGCTTTTTTTTTTTTTAGTTTTTCAAGACAGGGTTTCTCTGTGTAGCCCTGCCTGTCCTGGACTTGGAATGGGGACCTGGAGACAGGAACAGAAGCAGAGACAGGGGAATGCTGCTTACTTTCATGGCTTGTACTGCATGGCTTACTTAGTAGCTACTTTTCTTATATAACCTGGGACAACTTGCTCACAGTGAGCTGGGCCCTCCCACATCAATTGTTAATTAAGAATATTCCCCTGAGACTTGCCTATAGGCCAGTCTGGTGGAGGCATTTTCTCAATTGAGGTTCCTTCTTCCCAGATGACCCAGCTTGTGTCAAGTCAACAACAAAATAAACCAAAAAAAGGGATGATAATCAACAAGAAATAACTGCCATGTTGCCAATGTTTATTGTGGGTCAGTACTGAAGTAGCCTAAACTTCACAACCCTCTTCCTCTCCAGTGCCAGGGTTATGGGTGTGCCATCATGCCCATTGGTACACTGTGTTTCAATGCACCTTGTGTGAATTTTAAAGTTTGTTTTCTCACAACTGCTTAGTAGGGTTATAGTATTTCCTCTCTCCTGTCTTTCCCAGAATACTGCAGCTGTGAGGCCCAGCATTGGCATTGAAAGTGATGAATTGCTGAGCACTGAAAGTGATGAACTGCTGACTAGCGCTTGGTAGGCGCTCCAGTGAGGTGGTGGCTGCTGATGCAGTGTGGTTGGGAAGAGGAAGAGTGCCCTGGAGACTTCACACAAGTAATGCGTGTTTTTGTTTGACCAGTCAAACAGCGCAGGTGTCTTGAAGTAAATTATCAGCGATCCCCCTTATCTTCCCTGCTCAGTCCTTCATCCCTCCCTCTGCCCAGGCGACCTGCCGAGAACAATGTGGTGTAGTATGGTTCTACACCAACAGATTCAGATGCTCTGCAAGCTAGCCACGAATTCTCTCCTGGCTGTTACTGTGCTCTCAGCTTCTACTTTCCGTTCAGCTGGGCAGTTTCCTGTTTGGACCTACATGAAGAAACTTAGCTACAGAAACAGACTTGTATTCTTTTAAACTTGAACTCTGCAGATAGTAGCTCAGCTTAGTGTTTGTACACTGTCCTGGACTCCCTTTGTAGACCAGGCTGGCTTCGAACTCAGTGATCACATCGATCCGCCTGCCTCTGCCTCCCGAGTGCTGGGATTAAAGGCGTGCACCACCACCGCCCGGCTGAGTCATGTAATTTTATTGACTCTTTAAAATGTTAAATTATTCAAGCTGCTATCCTCCAGGTGAGCTCAGTTTATTGGCTCCCTACATACTTTTCAAGGTGCTGATTGGAGGTCAGGTAGTGTTGGGTCAGGTGGTTATATGCAGAGACAATAAGTGTGAATGCCTTTGCCTGTCTTTAAGGTGTGTGTGTGTGTGTGTGTGTGTGTGTGTGTGTGTGTGTGTGTGTGTTTTTAAAATTCTGCAAATTAGGCTGGGCGTGGTGGCACACTCCTTTAATCCGAGCACTCGGGAGGCAGAGACAGGCAGATTGATATGAGTTTGAGGCAGATTAAATGGAAATAATAGAGTATGGAAAATTATCTTTTTTTTTTTTCTTTTTGGTTTTGTTTTTTTTGAGACAGGGTTTCTCTGTAGCTTTGGCTACACTTTGTAAACCAGGCTGGCCTTGAACTCACAGCAGTCAGCCTGCCTCTGCCTCCCGAGTGCTGGGATTAAAGATGTGTGCCACCACACCCAGCCGGAAAATTATCTTTTTAAAATTTTATTTTATGTGTTCATCTCTTTTACCTGCATGTTTATTCGTGTGTGCCTGGTGCCTGTGAAGGCCAAAAGAAGGCAACAAATCCTCTGGAAGTGGAATTACAGATGGTTGTAAGCTATTATTTGGGTATTGGGAGTTGAACCTGGTTCCTCTGAAAGAGCAGCCAATGCTTTTTAACCACTAACCCTTTCTTCAGCCTCAGAAAATTCTTTTTAATTTGCTTAATTATTGACACTTTTATGAAGTTTTATTTAAGTTGGCTACTTTGAAACATTTTTATGTGTATGAATTTGTTTACATATATGTGTGTATACCATGTGCATGTTACGTGTTTTTGTTTGTTGTACTTTGAGACAAGGTATTACTATGTAGCTCTAGCTGGCCTTGAGCTCACTATGTAGACCAGTGTTGGTTCTGTTTCTTAACAATTAGACTTTATTATACAACCCAGCTATCCTGTACAGGAGGGGAAAAAGGTTAAAGGGAAACAAGAATAAACCTTCCGGGTATCAGTTCCATGGGACCTGTATGCTCTTTCCAGATCCTCTCCAGATCAGCCTTCTTCTCTTCTCTCTGCCTGCATTTCTTTCCCTGGTTCCTTCTCCAGTTCCCTCCTCCCATCCATGTTTGATTAGAAACACAATAGCCTGGCTGGAGTCCCTGATCTGATTCCTGAGGTTGGCTCTTCTTAGTCTATCACAAAGTCCACCTCAGTGGGGTATCTGTGGTGTTTCCTAAGGGCAAGCAAAACTGCTTTCACCTGGGACAAAGCCTGCCATCCTCCACAGACCAGGCTGTCTTGGAATTTACAGAACTCTGCCTGGCTCTGCACCTGCTGGGGTGAAGGACATGTGCCACCATGTCTGGCTAAATTGGGTATTTGCCTTTGTTAGTTTGTTTTGAGACAAGATCTTACTATATAGCTCTAGCTGACTTAGAACTCACTGTGTAAACCAGGTTACCCTCGAACTCATAGAGCCACCTACCCGCCTTCTGAGTGCAGGCATTAAAAGTGTGCACTACCACACCTGGCTAACTTGGGTATTATGAAGCAAGACTTCTACCAGTGGTCTGTGCATGTCTTTCACATATATAAGTATCTTTTCTTCCTGTTGTTTTTCCCTTTAGCTCATCATAAAGTTTTTCTTGGGAGAAAGGCAATCTGCCCCTGGATCTTAAAGACAGATCCTAAAGACATAGAGGATGTCATCAGAGAACACTTAAAATTTTAAGGGGAGCTGGGAAAAATCCTGAGAAATGACTGTGTATATGAAATCAAGAGATTATTTTAGAGGGCAGGCTTCACCCAGCAGAAAGCTGCCTTGTGAGAGCGTCTGCCCGTCTTTATGGTCTGTGTGCCAGGCATTATTTGCCTATGTGGACTTTGACCTGAGGGCAGAACTCATCTTTGTTTTGAGGCAGGGTCTCTCTGTGTAGGGCCTGGTTGTCTTGGAACTCACCGTAGACATACTAGGCTGTCCTTAACTCATAGAGCTCTTCCTGCCTCTGCCTCCAGAGTGCGGGGATCAAAGGTGTGCACCATCACACCCAGCTAGAATCAGTCAATCTCTCCCTCCCCCACCCCCTCTGGAAACTTTTCAAACTGATTTGGAAAAATTTTTATTTCCTCAAATTATTAGAATTTGGACCAGCTCAAACCTTTTTAAGTTTAACACCCCCCTCCCCCCATTCCTGTAGGCACTAGGTATCACATAGGAAAATGTAAGCTGTAGCAGTGGTGGGGATGGAGGACACAGGCTGCTTGAATATTGTAGCTAAATCTCTGCTCCCCATGACACTGAGTTTTAATTTCATTAGGAATTTCCACAAAGAGAAAGAAGTTACTTTTAGCAAACATCCTTTCCTTGTTTGAGCCAGAAACTTCTGAACTAAAGCCAGATTGAGGCACCTCTGTGAGACTGCTGTGGAGTGGTACTGTTTACTTTGTATTTATGGAGCTAATGTCTACATAGGATGTGATATGGCAGATATGTCTTTGCGCTTCATGACACCACCATGTTAGCCAACCCTGATGTCTCTTATGAACTGTGGAACTCTTTGTCATAGTTAAAGAAACCATCTTCCCTTCCTGGCCCTTGTATATACTTAAAGCTATGTGACCGTGCCTCAGGTGGGTATCCTACACTCCCTGGAAATTACGAGAGAAGAGGAGTGGGAATGATCGTCTCAGAGACATAGTGTTGGTATCTCATCGGTTAGAAGAGAGTTCACTTACATTGGCACTAACCCAGCTTGCCACCATCTGGGCGCAAACCACCTTTAGCCTTTGAAGGGGAAAGGGTTTTATCCTTATCCTCTTTCTTCCTTAGTTGTATTGAAAGACAAGCCAGCCAGGTGTAATAGCACATCCCTTTAATCCCAGATCTTGGGAAACAGGCACACAAATATGTGAGCTTGAGTTTATCCTGGTCTACATATTGAGTTTCAGTCTTGGCCAGAGCTGTAGAGTGAGACCCTGTCAAAAAAACAAGCAAAAAACAAAGAACAAGCCAGTTGATGTCCAGGTGTGAGGCTACTGTGTTCAGTTTTTGTGGCACAGAGGATTACCTGATAGGATGCAGAGAGGGAAAGTGAGTGGGGTGTGCTGAAGGAAGGGATCTCTTCTCTTCATCCACCCTTTTAGCTCTGAGGTGTTACACAGTGGCTCTGACTGGCAGCGGTGGACGTCTGTGGTATTAGTGAGAAATCTATGGAATGTTCTTAGATACTTCATCAATGAGTGCGTGGACCAGAACTTACAAAAGCATGGAGATGAATGGAGAAACATTAGGAAGGTTGTTTTTTTAGGTGGGACTGTTTGAGCATATCCGCCTTAGGTTTTGTTTCCTTGACTCGTGTGTCCTGTTGCTGAGGTGTCTCTATTGTGTTGCATTGGTAGGGCAAGATATGGGTTCCTGAAAGATAAATGAGTTGAATTTTGAGTCTTGAGTATACTCAGGATTCATACATGCATACATGAGGTCTTAAAAAGTCTTTGGTAGGGCTTGGGGTTTTTTGTTTGACAAGGTTTCTTTGTGTGTAGCCCTGGCTATCTTGGCGCTTGTTTGGTGGACCAAGCTAGCCTTGAATTCAGAGGGATACATCTGCCTCTGCCTCTCAAGTGCTGGGATTAAAGATGTGCACCACTACTCTTGGCTGGGCTTGACTCTTTCAATGTTAGACTTTTCTGTTGTGTGTATACAGGGTAATTGTCCCTCATACATTATTTTCATCATTTGGACTTGTGTGGTGGTGCAGCTTTGTCTTTTCTTTTTGAGGATACTGACCTCAATACTGTTCTTCGCATTTATACATTTTTTAAAGCTCACCATTTTTTCGTCGTGTTGTATGTTTTTGTATTCTTGACCAGGACTCCCTGTAAGTAGGCATTTGTAGGCTTCTTCAGGCTCTTTGTTGGTATTCTCCTTCCAGTACTTGCAGATAGGAATCTTGGATCTTGGAGAGTGCTCTAATCAAAATATAAAATCTTTTCCTATTTTTATATCATAAAATGCAACTTGAACAAAATTCTCTCTGCTAATTCCTTCTTCGTAGCTCCTTTGATAAAGATATTAGGATTCTGTCACCTAAGGTGAACAGACAGGTGTTATTTCCCCCTGGATGTGGTTAGGCAGGCAGATCGACCTTTCCCCACAGCTATGAAAACTAGAGAGTGTTTTGAGAGTCTATTTAGAGAGTGACCATGCTGAAGAAAAGGCCAGTTCAAACACTGCTTTAAAGGAGATATTGAAAGAAAGGGATACAAGGCAGATTCTCCACCCCATAGACCAGCCAAACTGCAGTCTGGGCCCTGGAATAAAAGCTGCTCGTCTCTTCCTGCCTTTCTCTTCTGCTTTCTCATTTCTCTGTTCCATCGTGGCTGCTGAGAATAAAGTCACTGTAAGTAAGACAGGGTTGGTTTAGTTCCATCCCCTTCCTTGTTCTCCAGTATGTGGTTTGGAACTTTAGTCTGAATGGTTGACAAGTTTCTTGAAGAGATGAAATTGCTGTCTCTGCTCCATTTCTGTCTGAATTGTCTTTTTTTTTTTTTTTTTTTTTTTAAGATTTATTTATTTTGTATACAGTATGCATCAGATTACATTATAGGTAGTTGTGAACCACCATGTGGTTGCTGGGAATTGAACTCAGGACCTCTGGAAGAGCAGTCTGTGCTCTCTAGCCCCTCTTTTTTTTTTTTTTTTTAAAGGACCAAAGTAATGGTAAAGACAGTTGAGAACTGGAGCACAGAACAATTAGTAGAGAGGGGAATACAGGCTGGTCTTTGCCACTTTCAGACCTGCCCTACCTTAACAGGTACAAAAGGTGAAGTCTGGGATGGTGATATCCGGTTTTTCTGTTTCTTCCTCTTCTTCCTTCTCTTCTTCCTCCTCCTTCTCTTCTTGCTTCTCCTCCTCCTCCTCTTAATATGCTTTAATTTTTTTATTTGACAGTTACTTACACACACACACACACACACACACACACACACACACACAATCTCTTGATCATACCCACCTAACAGCTATGTTCTGTGGAGAGAGACAAGCTTTCTGAGAGTATGGACACATGAGCAGCCTTGCACTGTGGACCCTTAAAGTCTTAGTCCTTGTTAAAACCAGATTTGATCATAGGAAGGCCGCTGCAGGCTCCCTGGAAACATGTTCTTCTCCCAGGGCCCCAAATGATGACCAAGAATGGTTGCTAAGGCTGAAGTGAGACCCTGTTAATTACCTAGCAGGGCCCATCCTCATAAGTCAGCAGCATTTCCAATAATTTCTCTCCCTGCAGGCTGACGGATTCAAGGATGCAGTTGGTGCTAGAGGTGTGTGTCACCTTACCTGAGCCAGGCCATGAGGCCATGTTGCCATGATGTGGGCCCCTCATGGCCTCAGCAGGAACAGAGCACTACAGTATTGGCCTGCGCCGAGGAAACAGCTTCAAGCAGAGACATCCCTCAGGCACAGTATCTGCTTCACCACCTGAGAAACCCTCAGAGGTCAAACTCTGGTCTCAAGCCCACCAGCAAGTGAAGCCAATCTGGAAACTGGAAAGGAAGCACGTAGGCACACTGTCAGCAGGGCTGGGCAGCAGTCTCTTGGGAGTCCAACCCCAGTCAACCTATTTCTTTTGCCCTAGCACTTTATGTAGCCCTGGGACCACAGCCGTCATTGCAGGCCACAACAATCCCTGTTACCTGCAGTCTCTCCCTGACTTGTTCAACAATACTCTGCTGTACCGCCGTACCAACGTGAGGCAAAAACCCTACCAGCAACTGGAATCTTTCTGCTTGCGTTCCAGCCCATCAGAGAAAAGATTCTTTTCTCTCCCTGTGAAGGGTCACCCTGTCAGTGTCACTGCCAGTAAAGCCACATCTTCTACAGTCTTTCCCATGGCCCAGCCCATGTCATCTTCACCCACTGATCCATACCTCTCATTGGCAGCAGCTGGGGAAAATTCTTCAAGGAAGAGCCTGTCCTCTGCCATCTCAGGGAAGATTGCATCTCCAATGTCCTCCTATAGGCCAATGCTGAACAATAACTCCTTCATGAGGCCAAATAGCACTAAAGTGCCCTTATCACAAGCCACAGATGGCCTGAAGCCAGTATCTTCACCCAAGATCCAGCCTGTCTCCTGGCATCATTCAGGGGGTACTGGAGACTGTGTGCCCCAGCCTGGTGACCATAAGGTGCCCCAAAGCATTGGCACTGTTTTAGATGATGTCACTGCCCCTATCACCCCATCTACGCCTAGCACCCTCAACGTATCCTCAGCCAGTGTTGCCTCTTCCCACTGCAGTCAGAGTAATTTTAGGATAGAGGCACATCCCTGTGGCCTGGATGAAAACCTGGATTCCCAGAGTGCTACTAAAGAGGTACGCTTCACTGAGGCTGTGAGGAAGTTGACTGCAAAAGGCTTTGAGAAGATGCCACGACAAGGCTACCAGTTTGAACAGGCTTGTTTTGTGAACCCCAGCTTCCAGTGGGGTCTTCTCAACAGAAGCAGGCGGTGGAAGCCTCTGATGGGCCAGCGGTTTCCTCAGGAGGATATTGGATTAGACAGTGAAATCATTCCTGGTGCCTCAGACACCTTAGGGTTGGACAGTCCAGTCTTTTGTACCAAAAGGATCAGCATTCACCTCCTTGCCTCACATGTCCATGGGCTCAACCCCAGCCCTACCTGTGGGTCTGGAGCTGACCCCCAAGTACTTGGAGAAGAAGGAGCTTCTGTTCCCTCTTCCCTCCAGCCTCTTGGTGTAGCTGAAGTGGCCACTCACCTTTCTTCTGTCCATCTTGGCCAGCCTGGGAAGGAGCCTGAGAAAGCCAAGAAGCTGAATTCATATGCTAGGAGTAGTCGGTAAGTTGTGCCCTGTCTTTGCTCATGTGGAGCAGTACAGTAGCTGTGCCATAATCTGGAGACACTGATATCCTGTATCTCTGATAGTTGGCTTTATTTTTTTAGCTACCCTAGAAGTTTTGGGTTTCACTCTAAATGGGATTTATTTTAAGGTGAGGATTGGAAAACTAGCTTGCAGGCTAAATCTTACTTTTGTAAATGAAGTTTTATTGGGGTGCAGGCTTGTCTGTTTATTTATTGTAGCCTTTGGCTGCTTTCTTGCTACAACAATAGAGTTGGGAAGTTGGTACTGAATGGCCCACAAAACTGAAGATTTTCATGAATGGTTCCTTTGGAGAGTTTGCCTATTCCTGTTTTAGGTATTACCAGGGAAGAAGTAAGAATTCCAGACACCACTTCTCAGGGTCTGTGACTTTCCTTCTTACTCGAAACCAAATGTGGTTCCTATGCTTTCCTAGTAGGACAGCAATTCAGAGTTGAAGACATGGATGTAGTTGGTTCCTTCTTTTGTGTCGTGTTACATTTCTAGAACCTTGATCCACCAAGGCCTTCTCAGTTCCCAGTGAACATCCCAAGGACATGTGAATTACCAGATACTCAGTGATAACTTTTGTATGCAGAATTTTATACTTATATACTATAAGAGACTTAAAAAAAAAAAAAAAGTGGAAGACATAGAGGGATATAAAGCTGAGGAACTATGGCTGGACTTTAATTCTGAGGACCCGAGCAATAGTTTATGAAGTCTAGGCTAGAGATTACAGATAAGGAGGCTGTTACTAGGAGACAATGAATGAATGAGACTTCGGTGTGATTTCTTCTATGGAGTTGGCTTGGGTGGAGGCATGATTCTTTTTTTTCAGTTCAGCTACTGACCTCCGGCCAAACCAGGTAGAGCCTGAAGATACAGAAGATGAACTAAGAGATGGTTTGGAAGATAGCTGCAGCCATGATGAGAATGAAGAAGAGGAGGGTGAGGAAGGAATGCTTTTCCCTCCAGCTATAGGGTTTGCTCGCCATCCATAGGGGAGTGGGATGACGGTGTGTCCCAGGCTTGACTGATATCACCTGCATGAGTCATTTGCTCTGGGGGCATAACTGGGCATTTGTGAGGGACTTTGGTCTCTAGATCCTCTGTCCCATTGGTCTTGCCTCCTCCCCTGTTACGTTTAAGGAATGCAGTGCAGAGTAGAGGTGGTGCTCATTACTCTCTCAAGGAGGACAGAGCCCAGTATGTTACAGCAATAGTTACCTGCCTGGGCCTGGTGAAGGTGCACAGCCATCTTCCAGTAAGGATTTCTCTATTCTTCCTCTACAGGAGACTCAGAGTGCTCTTCTTTAAGTATTGTCTCCCCCAGTGAGTCGGTGGCAATAATATCCCGGTGAGTGCTATTGGCAGATGCTCATTTCTGTCGTTTGAAGTTTATAATGGCATTACCCTAACTGGCCCTTAAAACCCTGATTCATTTGCATCAAGTTTCTCATTTGTTTGTTTTTGTGTGTGTGTAGGTGTTTTTTTTTTTTTGTTTTTTTTTGTTTTTTTTTGTTGTTGTTTTTGTTTTTTTAAGTCAAGGTCTGCATAGCCCTGGCTGTACTGGATCTCACTATATAGATCAGGTTGGCCTTGAACTCCCAGAGATCTGTCTCTCTGCCTCCTGAGGGCTGTGGTTAATGGTGTGCACTGTCATGCCCAGCCATTTAAGTACTTTTGTAGAGCAAATACTTTGGAATGCTATCTCAGGAGATATTGAAAGCATGTCATTCACTTTGTAGAAAGATTTAAAACTTTTAGATGTTTTAAAATACATTTGGACTACCTGGTGGCTCAGCACATAGAGGTGTTTGCTTAGCCTGACAACTGGAGTTCAATCCCTGGAACCTACATGGTAGAAGAAGAAAACCAATCAGAACTTGTTTTCTGTCTTCTATATACCCCTAATACACACAGACACACACACACACACACACACACACACATGCGCACCCAAATGCATAAAGTTATAAAAATTAAAGATAAGTAAAAGACACTTGTGTTAGTTAGGGTGTCTGGTGCTGTGATAAAACACTATAACCAAAAGCAACTTAGGAAAAGAGGTTTATGTCATGTAAGCTTACAGTTGCATATCACAGTCCATCATGAAGGGAAGTCAGAGCAGAGATTCAATGCAGGAACTGAAACAAGGCATAGAGAAGCCCTTCTTACCTGGCTTGCTTTTTATATATATACTCCAGGTCTGTCTGCCTAGGCATGACTACACCCATAGTGAGCTAGCTGGGGCTTCCACCATCGATCATTAGCAATAACCCAGACGTGCCTACAGGCCAGTCTTACAGAGACCACTTACCATAAAATTTCTTCTTCTCAGATATGGCCAAATTTGTGTCAGTTTGACAAACAAAACAAAACAACCAAAAAACAGAAACCAACCAACAACCAAACAGAAAAACCAAAAACCAAAACAAAAAACAGCACAGCACTTTAAGAAGTTTTATTTTATATTTTGGTTTTTCAAGACAGGGTTTCTCTGTGAAATAGCCCTTGATATTCTGAACTCATTTTGTAGACCAACCTGGATTTGAACTCAAAGAGATCTGCCTGCTTCTCCTTCCCATGTTCTGGGATTAACAGTGTACCACCACACATGGTCTGAATTTTTTTTTTTTTTTAATGGGGTCTATGTAAGTCAGTGTAGGTGCTTGTGGAGTCCAGGAGCTCAAGGTATAAGCAGTTATGGGCTGCCTGATGTGTTTGCTCAGAACTGAACTCAGATTTTTGGCAAAGCTGAAGCCATTTCTCTAGCCCTAAATAAGACACTTTTAGTGATAGGTGTCGTGACATTAATCTCAGTACTCCAGAATCTGAAATAATTCACAGCAGGAGAGAGCCTGTGAATTTGAGGCCAGCTTATATAAAATGCTAGCTCAAAAAACAACCAACCAACCATATCCTCCAGTGCATTCTCTCTGTTTGCTTGTTTGTTTGGTTGGTTCTTTGAGACGGGTTTCTCTGTGTAGCCTTAGCTGTCTTGGACTCACTATGTAGACCAGGCTGGCCTGGAACCTAGTGATCTGCCTGTTTGACTCCCAGGTACTGGGATTAAAGGGTTCATAACCATGCCTGGCTTCTTCCAGTGCATTCCCTTCCAACCTTGTGTCAGAATTAGAGTCTGTCTTCATTAATTACTAAATTCTTTTAAAAAGGAACCCCCCCTTTTATTGAATTGTTTAATACTGAAGATTTTCTGTCCTCTAAAAATAGAAAAGAATGGAAAATTGAAGGTGGCCAGATAGCTCAACTGGTAAAGGCCCTTGCTACTGAGCCTGATGATGATCTAAGTTCAGGCCCCAGAACTCACATGGTGGAAGAGAGAAGCAGCTCCCTTAAGTGTTCCCCTGGCTTGAATGTACATTGGTGTACACACACACACACACACACACACACACACACACACACACACACACCATCATAAACAAATGTAAAAAATTTTTAAATAAATTTAAAGAATGGAAAATTGATAATTTTTTAAGTGCAAAATATCTTCTCTCATTTTAAATTAAAATTCAGCCTTGTCTGTCACTGCATACCCAGTATATTACAACTCTAGCTACTTTCTTTGCCATCTGATTTACTTTATCTGTAGCTGAGAAGACTCTCTGTATCTGGGTTAGCATTAACAAAGTTGCCCTTGTCATGGCAGCAGCTTTATTGATTCTAGAGCACCAAACCAGCAAGGTGGAGGCAGAGGTATCTGGAAAATGGAAAAAAGAAAAAAAAAAAAACAAACCAAAACACCCACAATATGAGTCTAGAAAAGCTGGTAATCATTTGTTCATTAACTACTATAAATTACACACAATTTCCTGTAGATGGGAGGCTGACAATATGGTTTTCAAGAAAATAGAAATTGAATTACCAAACATTTTTTATTTTTAAAAGTTTGTATTTCAGAGTATAGGTTTTTGCCTGCATGTGTCTCTCTGTGCACCACATGCACACCTGGTTCCTTCCGAGGCCAGATGAGTGTGTTGGGTTCCCTGGGATTGAGTTAATGGTTATTGAATTTGGGTCCTTTGGAGCAGCAGCCAGTCCCTTAACCATTGAGACATCTCCTAGATCATGCCTTTAAAAGCTGACTAAAATCAAATACAGCTTGGCAGAAAGTAACCTGGAATTTGCTGTATAGCCCAGGCTGGCGTTGAACTCATGATAATCTTTCTGCTCAACAGTTGTATTGCATTTTCTGCTGCTGTGTAGAATCCTATGATATTATGGGTTGAAGTCATTCAAGATCTTTGAGGATCATAGAAGGAGATTAAATGTTCCAGAGTCATAGCTTATAATAGCCTTGCCTAAGGATCAGTGAAGTACCTTTCATTGCTATTGTGGGATTCTTTTCTCTTGTTTTTTTTCTGGTGGGTGGGTGGATTGGCTGGGAGAGTCCCTTAGGACTGGAATTAAGGATAGTTGCTGGCTGAGCTATAGGAGCTGGGAATTGAACCCAGATCCTCTTCAAGAACAAGTCTTCTTAGGCCCTGAGCAGCTCCTCAAGCCCCTAGCTTTACTGTTTAAGGAGGGTCTCACTGTACAGCCATGACTGGCTAGACCTTGTCATGGCAGATGATAGGATGACTTCAGCTTGTGCCACCGCTACTGTCACACTCTCTGATACACTACCAGTAGCTTCACCGTTGACCATTTGAGGCTGTCTGGGTTGTTTCCACCTGAGAACCACCATGAGTAAAGCTACCATAAAGAACCATGTCCATAGTTTATGTGAACACGAGTCTTTATTCCTCTGAGACATAAGCCCAGAAATGTGTTTGCTGGTTGTGGGGGAAATGCTTTGGTCGCCACCTTACCTTCTTGCCTTGTCTTTGTTTTGTATCATGGCTCATTCTCTGCATTTTCCTTTTCCTTGTTTGGCCAGACATGATGCATGTCTAATGCCAGCACTTGAGATGCTGAGGTGGAAAATTGGGAGATTGAGATCAGCCTTGCCTTTATTAGGAATCTCTTGTCTTAAAAACAAATTTTAAAAATTTAAGTATTGAACGCTGAATTATTTTACATATAGAGCCCCCTTTTCCTTCCTTCTTTTTTTTTTTTTTTTTTTTTTTAAACAGGGTTTCTCTGTAGCCTTGGCTGTCCTAGACTTGCTTTAGTAGACCAGGCTGGCCTAGAACTCTCAGTGATCCTCCAGTCTCAGCCTCCCTTGAGTACTGGGATTAAAGGCATGTGCCACCATGACGGCTTAGAGCCTATTTCTTTTGTAATGAAAATAACAAAAGTATTGTCATGGTTCTAGCAACCCCTAAAAGTGTTTTTTTTTTTGTTATTGTTGTTGTTTTGTTTTTGTAATGCGAAAACTAATCTTACGGTAATATTTGTGGCTCATATTAGTTCAAGGTTAAAAAGGATAACCTCTTCACTTTCCAAAGAAATGGTGTGGGGGAGTGGCTTGTACTGACAGCTGATGCCTGTTGAGAGCTAGCTTGGCAGTACAACCTTCACAGCACACCCACCGCCCAGGGTCTTCCTCCCCTCTGCCATAAGATCCAGACTTGCAATGCCAGAGTGTCATGAGTCTGTATTTTGAATTCTGTGTCATCCTCTTTCTCCTCTACTTTGTTGAAGTATAGCAGTCTTCTACTGTCCATCCAGACCCCCCCTCTCAGAATTCTTTCAGGGTCTTCCCTAACCTATGGCTTATCATGGGGTGTATTGGAGACGTGCTGTCAAAATGTTGAGAATCTTTGACTATTGGCATTTAATAGTATACATAGCTATAGGTGGGATAGCTCTAGCACTAAATTTGCATAATAATTATTATCAACCGCTTGTCTCTTCAGAGTTATAAGCAATCCTGTTAACACTTTGTAGCTGTTGCTTTCCCATTGTCTGTCATGTTTATTTCTCATTATTTCTCATCACAGGAACTGTGTGGATTTAATGTCCAAATCCCTTTCCAATCATGAGAAAGTTGTACGGCCAGCCCTCATCTACAGCCTCTTCCCTAATGTGTCCCCTACCATCTATTTTGGAACTCGGGATGAAAGAGGTAAATATAAGCAAGTTACCAAGTCCAGAGGCACTCCCAGAAGAGTGCCAGCTATACCCTGTGCTCACTTCCCACAGGGATGGAGGTTCGATAATGGACTTTGCTTGTCTGTCCTTTGTTGGCCTTTCTCAGTCTCATGGTCTCTTGCTTGGCACATGGCCTCTAGTCAGTTTCTTTCCCCTTCCAGCTTTTCCTTTGCTCCTCATTCCTGCACAGCCAGCCCCCTCTTCCATATAGTTCACTCCTCTCAAACCTGACCTGGAGCAATTTGTAGTGATCTGCCCACCCAGGAAAGGATAGGTGCCAGTGCTATCTTTTTGATCTCCTTACTGTAACCTGCTTGTTCTTCACTCCAACCCTGCCCGTCCTTTTCCCCAGTGGAGAAACTTCCCTGGGAACAGAGGAAACTACTCCGGTGGAAGATGAGCACAGTGACCCCTAACATTGTCAAGCAGACCATTGGACGGTCACACTTCAAAATCAGCAAGAGTGAGTTGCCCCACTGTGAACCTTACCTCCTTGCCCTGCCAGATGGGTTTGGACAGGAAGAGAGCCTTAGAGATCCTGTTGAATGTGGGGACTGTGTCTTGAAGCTTCCAACCTCTTAGAAGGGTGTAGCGTTGAAAGCCCTGTGGCCTGAGCCAGTTGTTCAGAATTAGGAGGCTGAAGACCATTGCTCTGGCCCTGGTCCTGAGGCCTCATGTAGGGCAGCTCAATGGTAACTTTTTTTTCTCTCTCTCTCCGAGACAGGGTGTCTTTGTGTAGCCTTAGCTGTCCTGGACTAGCTTTTCAGACCAGGTTGGCCTCGAACTCACAGAGATCCACTTGCCTCTGCCTCCCTGAGATCATAGGTGTGTGCCACTGCGCCCAGCTTTTGATGGTAACTCTTAAATGATCTCTGTGAGTTTAGTGATGAGGTCTTGTTCTGTCCCAGAGCCTGAGCTATTATGTGAGACTGACTTCCTGATTGATTGCCTTCTGCAGGAAATGATGACTGGCTGGGCTGCTGGGGTCACCACATGAAGTCTCCTGGTTTTCGATCCATTAGAGAGCATCAGAAGGTGGGTCCTTTCCAAGGAGCCTGTCCCATAGACTAAGCCAGAAGGAGGTGGTGTTGAGACAGCGAGGGTCAGTGTGGGAAGAGCACACAAGCAAGGACAGTTACAGAGCAGTGTTGTGGAGAGGCCACAGTGGAGGTCTCCCAGCTCAATCCTGTTGCCACTCAGAGGCTTTTCATTCCATTTCTTGAGAGGCATTGTCTGTTTTCAGTTAGATGTGTTTCCCATTACCACTACTGACTGTTTCTACTCCTCAGACTAGGTCTGTGTAAAGAGGATTTTGTGGTTCTATTGGAACACTGTGGCCTTCTGTCCTTAGACTCCCTGATGGCATGGCACTTTCCTTTCCTTGTCTCACGTGCTGCAATGGAAAAATCCTTTGTACTCAAGGAGACTATCATGTCTGTCCTATTTTGCCTCTCTGTTGCTGTGATAAAATACTGACCAAAAGTAGTCTGAGGAGGAAAGAGTTCTTTGGCTTACAGCTTACAGTTTATTACTGAGGGAAACCAAGGCAGGAGCTGAGCAGAGACTGTTGTGAAACACTGCTGACACGCTCATTCTCCATGGTTTGCTCAGCTTGATTTCTCATACAACCCAGAACCACCTACCTAGGGGTTGTTCTGCCCAAAATGGGCCTGGGCCTTCTAACATCAATAGTTAATCAAGACAGTGCCCCCACAGACATAACATAAAAGGCTGGTCCAGGGGAGGCAATTCCTTAAGTAGTTCACTCTCTCCAGGGGGCTCTAGTTTGTGTCCAGATGGTGGCAGAAAGATAAAAAGAAACATGAACTTTGCTGGGGATGTTGGAATAATGAGGTGGTGCTTATCTTGTTCCTCTTAGCCTCACGTCTGCCCTTATCCTCTATTTGCCTCTTGTCCCTTCTCTAGCTAAACCACTTCCCAGGCTCCTTCCAGATTGGGAGGAAGGACCGGCTGTGGCGGAACCTATCTCGTATGCAGAGCCGTTTTGGCAAGAAGGAGTTCAGTTTCTTTCCCCAGTCTTTTATCCTGCCCCAGGATGCCAAGCTTCTCCGCAAAGCCTGGGAGAGCAGCAGCCGCCAGAAATGGATTGTGAAGCCAGTGAGTGGGACAAAGGGATGAGATGGGATGAAAGTGGAAAGACAGCAGATCTCATCTCCTTCCCCTTTGACTTCTAGCCAGCATCTGCTCGAGGCATTGGCATTCAGGTCATTCACAAATGGAGTCAGCTCCCCAAGCGCAGGCCCCTCCTGGTACAGAGGTGAGCCCATCTAGCTCACATTCCTCTCCATCTTCCTGTCTCCTTGGTCTCTGAATTACTTTCTTAAGAGTGTTCTGCCTCGTGACCTCCCAGCCAAAGGCCTTCCTTAGTCATGTGTTCAGAGTCTCCTGAGAACAGCTAGCTGGTTTTTTTTTTTTTTAACCACTTGCTTACTCGTCTCATCTGGCTGGATGTAAAGTTAGCTTCTCCTCTCTGTAGGTATCTACACAAACCCTACCTCATTAGTGGCAGCAAATTTGATCTTCGGATCTACGTTTACGTTACTTCTTATGATCCTCTGCGGATTTACCTCTTTTCGGATGGACTCGTCCGCTTTGCCAGTTGCAAGTATGTGCTGGTGGTGAGACGTTCCCCTTATACTGGGTAATTTCCTTTCCTTGGAAGGAGGACACTGAGCAGAAAAGTAACAGATGTCTTTGTGGCTTTGTCAGTAAGGAGGAAGGTGTGAGGGTGGGAAGTGAGGAAAGTCTTCCTGCAGGCAACAGGGTTACCAAGTAGACTAGCTGCGCTTTTCTAGAACTTAGGCCTTGCAGGAACAGATTTGTGCTCTTGTCTTTTATCTCCTTCCTTGGGAAATACTTGGCCTATTTTCCATCTGCTCTCACCATTTGCCTCTGCCATTCTTCTCACTTCCAGGTATTCCCCTTCCATGAAGAGTCTTAGCAACAAGTTCATGCACCTGACCAACTACAGTGTCAATAAAAAGAATGCAGAGTACCAGGCCAATGCTGATGAGACTGCCTGCCAGGGCCACAAATGGTACTGAGGGCAATGTGTCCCTGTCAGACTTCCATCTTGAACTCAGGAAGGACTTTGTCTTTGGGAGGTTTGGAGCAGTACTTGAAGAGTATTATTAAAGTACTTGTCACTTCAGAATTGGTCAGTTTGCGTCCAGATGCATCACTTTTCTATTTCAAAATACCATTAGGGAAATACAAAGAAATTATTTTTAGTTCCCTATTCCTTTGTTTTTTCCTCTTGTTGCTCATTTCCAGGACATAACCCCAAACATTTCCTTCTCCTTTCCCTTCAGGGCATTGAAGGCTTTGTGGAACTATCTGAGCCAGAAGGGAATTAATAGTGATGCCATTTGGGAGAAGATAAAGGATGTTGTTGTCAAAACCATCATCTCGTGAGTTGTAGGGCTACTTTGCGTGTGGGGTGTGCCATGAATCCTCATACTTTCTCCTTGCCTCTCTGCTGTGCTCTAGGCTGTGCCCATTTTGTATTTCAGTTTTGAGGACAGGGTAGGAAGAAGTAGAGTTAAATTCTGCTTTCCTAGTTACTTTTCTGTTGCTGTGATAAAACACCATGACCAAGGCAACTTATAAAAGAAAGGGTTTAATTTGGGCTGAGGGTTTCAGGGAGTTAGCATAAGGCAGAGGGAGCCAGTTGGGAATGGATGGACTTTTTTTTTTTGTTTGTTTTTGTTTTGTTTTTTGAGACAGGGTTCCTCTGTGTAGCCTTGACTGTCCTGGACTCATTTTGTAGTCCAGGCTGGCCTCGAACTCACAGCGATCCGCCTGCCTCTGCCTTCCGAGTGCTGGGATTAATGGATGGACTTTTTTGAAACATTAAAGCCCACCCCTAGTGACACAATTCTTCTAACAAGGCCACACCTCCTAATCCTTTCCTGAAAGTTCCACCAACCAGGAACTAAGAATTCAAGTATATCAACTTATAGAAGCCATTCTCATTCAAACCACCATATTGCTTATTTACCAAATTTCATTAAGATGATGGCTCAGATCAGGCACATCTCTTAAAAGCCTCTATTTTGAGGTTGGAAGAGATGGTGTTTGTGGTTGAGATGGTCTGATGTTGCCAAGGCTGGCCTTGAACTCTTGACTTTTGTGCTTCTACCTTTCAAGTCTTGGGATTGCATGCATGTATCCCCATGAAAGTTGTGCCTGCCCTCCTAATTCAAGACACCCCACTGGCAGGTCAGAGCCCTATGTGACCAACCTACTGAAGTTGTATGTGCGGCACCCCTATAGCTGCCATGAACTCTTTGGCTTTGACATCATGCTGGATGAGAACCTGAAGCCCTGGGTCCTAGAAGTCAACATTTCCCCAAGGTAATTTTTCATTAATCAGTAGAATCCATCTTTTATCCTTAGAATTCTTGTCATTACAGTCTTGTTGGGAAGGCCTTTCCTTCACTAGGGTATGTATCTTCCTTTTATGGTCTATCTACTGACTCATTGATTTTTTTTTTTTTTTTTGCTGTTATCTTACAGATCTTTGAAAATAGAGAAGGGTTATTAAAAGTTGTTGATACCTATTATTTTCTAGCAAACCAAGGGCATGGGTGGCCTCACCAAGCTTAGTAAGGTTATTTGTTGTCTTTGAGGGTATGAGGGTATTTGGATTTGTGTGTGTGTGTGTGTGTGTGTGTGTGTGTGTGTGTGTGTGTGTGTATGTGTGTGTGTGTTGTTAGTTTGGATGGGTTTTGTTTTTTTCTCCTGTGTAGCCCTGGCTGTACTAGAATTCACTCTGTACATCAGGCTGGTCTTGAACTTACAGAGATCCACTTACCTCTGCCTCCCAAGTACTGGGATTAAAGGCTTGTGCTACCACATACACCCGAGGGTATTTGTTAGAGATGATCATAAAAGTGGGTATTAGAATGTCTTTTTGTTGTAGTGAATCCAGGAAATACGAAGCTCTGATTTGGATGTAGAACCCGAAATTGTTCTGGAATACTGCTTTGACCCTGTTTTGCATTCTTCCCCTGAAGCCTCCACTCCAATTCTCCCCTGGACATTAGCATCAAAGGCCAGATGATCCGAGATCTCCTGAACCTGGCAGGCTTTGTCCTGCCCAACGTGGAGGATAGCATTTCCAGTTCCAGCAGCCCTAGCATCTCCAGTAGCTCCAGCACAAGGTCTGCTTCTCACCTTCCCTGAGGTTGGGATGGCAGCATGAGCTGGCCACTTTGGTTTCTGGGGAGGGAGTAGGTTCTGGGGCCTCTTTCCTGTCGGTCTCCTTTATGGCTCAGCCTGCTTCTGCTGTTCATCCTCATGCTACTGCCACATCAGTACCTGAGAGTAGCTGGTCATTTTGCACCCTACTCAGAACTTGCCACAGGGCCTGAGGATCAAATTGAACTTCCTTACCTGGATAGTGGAGGTCCCAGCTTCTTTTCTTGGGCGTATGTCTCTACTCTGCCTGATTCTGGTGCCCTGGCAGATCCTTAAGGAATACGTAGTCCCCTTTCCTCTCATAAGTTTGTTGTTTCTTGCTGTTTTCCCACAAGTGTCTTTTCTTTACTTTATTTAATGTGGTTTCTTCATTTTAAAAATGCCCCTCATCCAGAATCCCTATTCATCAAAGCCTAGTTCCAGACAACATCTTTATGAAGCCATCTCAGTATGTAGTTTTTCCTTCATACCTCCAAAGCTTTGAAACTTTTCTTGAGGAGAGGGAACTAATATTTAGTAAGTACCTGAGGTGGTTAAGGAAATAAATACAGTGTATCCACTCAGTTCTATAGGGCTCTTATTAGTATAGTTTACAGATGAGAACACTGAAGATCTTATAACAGAGTAATCATTCAGCTCCAGAGAGTGAGGGGCTACAATGTTAATTCTGGCTCTCAACAAGATGTGCTGTTTTACACCTGTGATCCCACTACTTGGAGATGGGATGTGTCTGATGCAAGTTAGAGACAAGAATTTCCATCTGGGGTGCCCCAAGTGGAATGGGAAACTTGTCAAAGGAAAATGTTCCAAATAACAGAGGAAAGGCGTTTTTTGACCTGGTGGTTGTGGCCCAGTGGGAGCAAAAGGAGCTTCCTGATAAACTGGTGTGGCTTTTGTAGTAATAGTAGACAACACAGGCTGCTATGGGGTGACACTTACCCAGTAGAGTGATATGACCACCTAGTAGACTCTAGGAGCCAGAGAGGCCAAGAGATGACGAGAGGTGAGTGGCAAAAACCAGCTGAAACAAATGAACCTATCTACCTTAGAGTCAGATCAACAGCTTGGTTCAGATCCAAGAGCCTCTTGGAGGGAACTCACTTATGCTACTCCTGGGATTTTGTCGCCAGATGAATGAAAAGTGGGCGTGGTAAAGAAAAGCTGCTCCGTGAGTGAAAAGGGAGAATTTATTCCAAAGTGTCAAAGTTGTCTCCTGGGAAAGCAGAGGGAGAAGTGATGGGAGAAAGATTTCTAGGGTCATATGAAAAGGGTGAGCCTGAGTGGGGCTTGTGAGCAGGGACTGAGTGAGCCTCCAAGGCTAGCATTGACAGGTATTAATAGGCACCAGTGTCGTAAGTTAATGAAGAGCCACATGGTCCTTTTCCCAGAGATAGAATCCCTTTTTAAAGCAAGTAGGAACTTTCTTCAAGCCTTTGCAGGAATTTATCTAAATGTCTGACCTTGGGGAAAGGAATTTCTTTCTTTCTTTTTTTTTTAAAAGATTTATTTATTTTGTATACAATATGCACCAGATCACATTATAGATGGTTGTGAGCCATGTGATTGCTGGGAATTGAACTCAGGACCTCTGGAAGAGCAGTCAGTGCTCTTAACTGCTGAGCGATCTCTCCAGCCCAGAAATTTCTTAAGGGGCCGGACATATGTAGGTGCCTGGAGTTAAACTCACGTGATCAGTCTTGCTGGCAAGTACCCTTACCCACTGAGCCATCTCACTAGCTTATGGCCATTTTTATATCTCAACAGTGACTATAGCCATGCAATGGCCATCCCATAAATGAGGAGGCAGGAGGATTGACATGAATTCAAGGCTAGTTTTAGACTACATAGTAAGTTCATGGCCCTCCTGCCATGTTTCGCTCAAAAAATTAAGCCAGTACTAGGGAGGCAAAGGCAGGTGGATCACTGTAAGTTCAAGGCCAGCCTGGTCTACAAAGCGAGTCTAGGACAGCCAAGGTTACACAGAGAAACCCTGTCTGGAAAAACAACAACAACAACAACAACAACAACAAAAGATACAGTAATCATGGTGGTGTGGATAATGAAACTGAAGTACCAGGAATTAAGCCTCTTTTCCAGGGCCCACACCCTATAGATCAGAGCTTGATTTGAAGTGAGTGCCAACTGAATTGTCCAGTCATCAGGATCACTCCAGGCTCCTTTTTGTCAAACCTTGCCTCTTTCAGTTATTCTGTGGTGCTTGCTTGTGAATGAGAAGCTCTTTGAGTGTCATATACTTTAGAGGGACAAGCATCTCCATGTGTCTTCGACTGTGCTTAGGAAGGAGTCTCACATTGGATCCTCCGTGTTTTCTTAGTACAAGCAGCTGCTGACCTGCCTTTTGCTTTTTGTCCACGTCTGTCCTAGCCTGCCAAGCTCTCCTAGGGACAAATGTCAAATGACTCCAGAGCATTTCACTGCACAGAAGATGAAGAAAGCTTATTACCTGACCCAGAAAATTCCTGACCAGGTAGGAAATTTATCTTCCCTCTAATTCCAAAAGCCCCCAGTCAAACATTGTAGACTCCTGGGAGATCAGCTTTCCTGTCTAGATCAGAGTTTCTTACCAAGACTGGGAACCTTGTGATACACAGAGATGAGCTGGCATATGTATCTTTCTGGGAAAGTGGGTTTGTCACCATGTTCTTAGTACTGAGCTGTACTAGCATACTAGCTTACTCTTGTGAGAACCATCAACTTTTAGCCCTGTGGACCTCTTCCCAAGAGCTACTGGGAAACCCAGGAGGCTTGAGCTTCTCACAGCAGATGCAAGGCCTGGGTATGAGAAAGGTAGGCACCAACTGCCAAATCTGAGTTGCTGGACACTAGCCTTGACTCAACAACACACTCTTCCACCTCAGCCCAAGTGGTTCCTTGCTTTTACTCAAGAGTGTTCCTCCAGGAGCTCAGTTGACTGGATTTAGGAAGAGACAAGCACAGATCTGGTATACCCCAGATGAGGTGGTGTTGGTAGTCCTATAGGAGTTCTGGAGACTTAGGGCCCCAGAGCTCCACTCCCTACTCTCAGCTGCTTGTTTCAATGCCTGTGGCTCACATTGTCTGTCATATTGCTCTTCCTCCTATTCCTTGGGCCACAGGACTTTTATGCATCTGTGCTGGATATCCTGACACCAGACGATGTTCGGGTTCTGGTGGAGATGGAAGATGAGTTTTCTCGTCGTGGTCAATTTGAAAGAATTTTTCCTTCTCGAATCTCTTCTCGCTATCTTCGTTTTTTTGAGCAGCCACGATATTTCAACATTCTCACAACCCAGTGGGAACAGAAGTACCATGGAAACAAGCTCAAAGGTGATAATGCTTTTTTGGCCCACAGGTGGCCATGTAGGAGATTAAATCCCATTAGGCCAAGAAATAGGTTTCTCTGGAAAGGAGGTGGGCAATTGATTCTTCCCCATTAAGTCGCAGCCTCTGCTCATCTTGTCCAGGTGTAGATCTGCTTCGGAATTGGTGCTACAAAGGCTTCCACACAGGAATTGTCTCTGACTCAGCTCCACTGGTAAGTGATGACAATGCAGGAACACAGCTTTTTCTCAAGCTCCTGCGTGCATTATGGTTGGCTTGTGGTACCCACGCTCTTCCTTCTCTCCCTGTTCCACCTCTTTGTCTCCTTTTTCGAGGATGTAGTTACTTACAGAATGCACTGGTTGCCTGTCTTTGTCTTTGAAGGATCAAAAAATGATCCATACTCTTAACTTTCTGCCTCTTTGTGGGGAGAACCAAGAGTTGCTCACATGAGTCCATGATGTATAGTGTAGGGGAGGTAAGAAGCCTGTGTTCACAGAGTGGCAGAGCTGAACAAGAGTCCCAAGACCCTGAGCATTCCTTCTTGGATTCAGCCTGGCCCCTTTACCTCACTGCTTGCTTTGTTCCTAGTGGTCTCTACCAACATCGCTCATGACTGCCTCAAAGAGTGATGGGACACCCAGTGCCATCAGCAAATCAGAGCACAGCAAGTCAAGGTGAGTGTCATTTCAGCAAGAGAAGGCAATGGAGTTGAGGGGTTGGAGTTTCTGTCCTCTTTCCCGAGAGCATGACAGTGAAAGGAATTCTCCGCCTGGGAGCTAGTTGGAGTATCAGAATATGCAGCCACAATATCTTCTTCCCATGACTTGTGGGATGCCTAGCAAAAAGGCACTGCAGAAAGGGGCACTTTTTAGCTGTACCCTCTGGCTGTAGGAAGTCCTGAGGCCTCTTACACTTTCCCCGAATTGGCCCTTGCACTTGAGATCTTACCCTGCCACATTAATAAAATGTATTTTGTGGCTATTAGTGTGTCTGTATACTAGTCTACTGCACTATAATGTGGGTGCTTGCCTCAGACTCTAGGGGTATAAATTACATGTTATTCTTAGCCCAGCTATGTTTTTCCCTTTAGAAAGCAAAGCTGCTCCGAGGGAAACATGCTGTCCTCTGAAAATAGGACCACGCCCAAGCCTCAGAAGAGTCAAGGTGGCCTATCCCCCATATCTAGGAAGACTTTGTCCTCAAAGAACAGTGAGGACACCAGCAAAGCGTTCAGCCACTCTACCCAGGTGTTACCTGTACTGAAGTACTCCAGACTTTCGGCTTCCTCTACTTCCCAGTCAGCCGGCAGCTCCCTCCTGACTGCTGTGAGCCTATGACTGCTTTCCTGCCCAGGGCACTCAGCTACCTCAAGGGAACCAGCCTGCTGACCAGCCTGAGCCTCCCCCTCCACTTGGCCCTTCATCAGAGTATTTTTTCAAGTGGTTCTATTGTAGATATGGGCATCTGGAGGAGTGGTGGTGATGGGAGAAGGTGAGGAAGGTCCACCCTCTGTCACCTTACTGCCTGGCTGGCACTTCATATCTCAGTAGAGAAGCCAGTGTCATACAGCCAAGCAACCTTATAAAGCAGGGTTTGGTTTCTACTCAGAGAGCCATGTGTGATTTATTTGAGGCCCTGGTGTAGGGCTTGAGTTGTAGCTCAAGAAGAGAAAGTGTGCTAAATACAGAAGCCTCTTGTTCTCTAATTGACAGAGATTCCTTGAAGGTCCTGATTTTTTTTTTTAGGACCCCTGTCCCCTACTCATCCTTGTCTTGAAGAGCCAGTTTTATTAAAAACCTCCAGTCTTCAAAGGCAAGCAGGAGAAACCATGACAGGCTACACCCACTTCCCGGCATCTTGGTTTTGGGGTGACTGCCATATTCTATCTCCATTTAAGCTTCCACCCAGCTAGAAGCCATCCATCTTCTGTGAGTCTCCCAGGTCTCCACTGAGGGATTCCCGATAATCCCAGTTGCTGTTCTGTAGGGGGAAGGAATGAGCTACTTTTTTTCTTTAACCCGGGGAGATCTTGCAGTCTGTTTTGGTTTGAGCAGGGTTTGGTGCCTTGGCAAGCGGGTTTCAGCACAGTAACTCTCAAAGGACTGACTTATCATCTTTGACAGTTAACACTCAGATGAATCTACCTCCTTCCTGGACTCAGTGAACTCTGAGCACTGCATAAACACTGACTGAGTGAACTGTGCATACAGATCTCCAAGGACACTGGCCCCTGAAGCACCACTGTCCTCCCCAGTGTGGGGAAGGGAGAGTTGAAGGAGGCCCACGGTGGGAGAGTTTGGATTGGAAGAATTTTCACTAGAAATTTGGTCCTCCTTTGCCTACCAGTCCCCAGCACTCATTTCCCTGAGCCTGCAGTCTCTTTATATTTCCTAGCAGTGTGGCATACAAGAAGCCAGTTGGCCCTATATCAAGATTTGCCCTTTGCCACACCAAGCAACTTGTCCTGTGGCCAGTTGGCATGGAGTCCTGGAGAGCTAAGAGAGAACTGCCTCTGGGTTCAAGGCCATAGAGCAGGACATGACAGTCAGTCCTAAGGCTGTGTTGACAGTTGTGAAGAAAGCTAGACAGCAAAGTCCTAGGTGGTGCTTTCTGCTCAGTGATAAAAGACTACAGAGTCATAGTGTAGTGGGAGAGTCCATGGCCATTCTGAAAAATCTATTCTGATATCAACAGCCAACAAACATCCTCTTGTCCTGGGTACAGTATTCTACTGCACATGTGACAAAGGGACAAAGTTCCTGATGCATGCCTTGAGGGCAGAGGCCTGTTTTAGCCAATATACTCCTTGAAAGTGGACCTTAATTCCACAGACTGGAGTCCACCAGAGGGAGGGACTTGGGGACTCCATGATGAGGCATGACAGCACACTGACAGACCTGTTCTGTGTTCTGAGACGAGGCCTTGGTGACCCAGGCTTGCCTGGGACTTGCCATACTTGCCTCAAAAAATGCTAGGATGGGCTACATGCTAGGATGGGCTACGTGCATTTGGTTGAGCCCAGCTAAACACAGTGTATTTAGTCCTCAGTACATTTCAGGACTGACGGGATGTTTTGCTAGTGGGAGAAAAAGGCTTTTGTATCATATTGCTTTTTGTTCTCAAGAGAGTGAACTCTCGATAAATTATTTCACATTTCGTTTTCCCACTGGCTAGTCAACAATAGATAGCATTCACTTTAAAGTAATAGTTACATTTTTTTTTTTTTAAATTTAGAAGTGTAGTTTGATGCATATTTATCAGTGGATCAGTTGTTTTCCCAATTCCGTAACTTTACCTAAGCTCTATTTGGAAGAAGGGAAGCAAATGTTCCTGAGATGAGGAGTGAAGTAGAGTCTTTTTAGTTTTTATTTATAATATGAACATGAGACCTACCCTGCAGGGTTGTGAAAGTCTAAACCAAACAAAAGTACTGAAGATTGGAGTTCCTGCTCTGTTGGTTTATTTTCCAAACTGTTCTATGCAAGAAATGTAAACATTTTTCCTTGAAACTGGGTATGATGGCTCATGCCCTTACTCCTAGTACTCTGGGGAGGCAGGGGTAGGGGAATAGAGCCTTTCCTTGAAGGAAGGGGAAGGAACAGCTAGAGACACCACAGAAGAGGCCAGCACAGTGTCTGGATACCTCACCATCACCCTTCCCCCGACTGCTCACTGAAGCGCGGTTTTCATTATTCCTTTGAATGCTATCATTCCAGTGGGAGTCTCTCGTGTTGTTTCAGTTCTACAGCATGCATGCATCCCATGGAGGGGAATGTTAAGCATTATAAATGTGTGTGTGTGTGAATTGGTAATTTGGTTATTCCAAGAGCTTTAATTGGCAAAGAATAGCAGCTCAGTCAAGCAGGAGCCAAGGACTGCTGTGTGGACCCAAGCAACTGTACTAGGAAATACTGTCGCCTCAGGTCTACTGTCAGGGCGGCAACTCTTTTGCTAAAGTAACTTCCCATCACCACAGCCAAAGAACATTCTTGGTAGCTTCTGTGGCATTTCAGTATGGCTGAGGGCCAGGGTGCTACTCCACACACAGCAGTTTCCACTTCCTTCAGCTGAATTAGCTACCTGGGAGAAGGTGATGGCCAAAGACTGCGCGGGAGCGTCCCCTGTTGTCTTCTTGTTAGTACTGAGGGAGCCTTCTGATTACTGCTCCAATGAATGTCTAATTTGCTTTGGGCCCGGAAACAGTGGTTTTTAGAGAACTGTATCTTGTCACTTGGGCTTTTGATCCAAGCCTCTGCAGTAATTCTTCTGTAATGCCCGGGGATCTGTGTGGGTGGGCTCATTTCACTTCCCTTCATCAGCTCCAGAGCAGTGGAAGTCGCAAGCAGTCTTAGGTTGCTCTTAGTGGATTTCTTATGTGAGTGAAAGATCATAGCAGGATCAGTAGTAGCATGACATCTTAAGACCTATCTGTGCCTTCACCATCAGAATGAGCTGAGATTTGGAATGCCAGGGATTACCACAGACATTGACATTTGAAATGTTTCTATGTCTGTCTATATCTATTTTGAACCAAGGATATCCATCTCTCAGATGTAGTTATGGGAATTAAATTGGGTATAAGACAACTAAAAAAGTTCCTCCCAGTAGAGATTTCAAATAAATCCTGAAATACCAAAATGATCCCCTAAACTATTTCCTTGGAGTAGCAGCAGCAGTGCTCTTAGCACAGTGGTTCTGCAGCTGAGTTATGACCGCTTAGCAGATGTGTTCAGTCCTCTGATAGCTGTGTCCTACAGGACCAGGCTCATTTCTTTTGTCAGTGCTTTTAAACAGTGCAACTATTTGCATAGCATTTACATTTAATTGGGCATGGTGGTGATTATAGACTTGAAGTCCACAGGAGGATGTGTCCTTTTACCTAAGAGATTGAAAAATCTGTGCTTTGGTATGTGGGAGGACCCAGAACCAACCCCCAGAGACTGGAAAACTCTGTGATGTTTCTGTCCATGGGAAATTTGAGCTGATGGTTTGAACAAGATAATTAGCTTAAAAGTTTAGAACATTATTAACTGCCAGAGAGACACAAGTAAAACTAAATACTAAGGCCTAATGCACAGCATTGGTAGAAATGCCTATATTGTTGGCAGAAGTGCACAGGTCCATTGATAAAGAACAGCCCATATGGCCAGCTGTTAATGAAAAAAACAAACAAAAAACACGACACACACAAATTAGCACATTTGTTTGGTATATACTGTTTAAACACCAGAAAGGAAAAACTGATGCTACAACTGGGATGAACTCTTGAGTATTGTGCTAAGCGAAAGAAGCCAGAAACAAATATATATGCTTTCTGATTCCATTCTAGAAATGGGAACAATCGTCATAGAAGGCAGGGATTGCCCAGGGACTATAGATGGAGGGATTGGGGGATTGACTGTAAAGAGGCACATTGAAACTATTATTTGCTTTAATTGTGGTTGTGGTAACAACTGTATGTAGTTGGCAGACCTCAAAATTACACGGTTGAAAAAAAATTACATGGTCGAAATGAGTATAGTATTTAAGTAAATAAATCTTTCTTTTTTTTTTTTTTTTTTAAAGTCCTTCTCCCTGGCCCAAAGCTTATTAAGAAACAACACACACACCCAGTACCATTTTGTGAGATGTAGAAATTAAAATCATCATCACAATGAGGTAACAGGACTACAAATAGATTGAAAGGTAGCTGTGACCAATTGGAGCGGGCAAAGCCACTGCAACTTGCACATGTGACTTGTATGACCGTAAGTTCACACTTGATCATAGTTGAAACCTTGCAGTTATTTATAAGGACAGCATATCTACGTGTAACCAAAAACATTGAAAAAAGGCAGACATAAGAGAATATATTGTATAGTTACTGAAGTCTGGAGGGAAACTCAGCTGTGGGTGCTGAAGTTGGCAGTGGTTGCCAGGAAGGAAACCTTGTGGGATGATGATAGCAACGCTATACCTTGGGTGTTGGTTTTGTGGGTTGTTGAAGCACTGAATGGTATGTTAAGATCTGTGCATCTGTAGCATTTTATAATAGAAGTGAAATTGATGTGATAAATTAGCCTTTTAAGTGTACATTTCAATGGTATTTGTTAGATTCATAATATTGGACCCCTTTCGCTTCCCCCTTGTTCTAGAGCATTTTTCTAAACTTGAAAGCAAACTCTGCCCCCTGAGCAGTTGCTCCTCCTTCCTCCCCAGTCCGCTGCCCATAGTAATCACCAGTTCTTCTGTTCCTGTAGGCTCACCTATTCTGGATGTTATACCTAAATAGAACTGCAATCTTTTATATCTGGCTTATCTGACTTAGCATGATTTCAGCGTTCACTTCATAAGACAAGTCAACACTTCATTCCTTTTTGTTACTAGTATATGTTCATTGTAGAAAATGATAGGTCATGAAATTTTCATCGTATATATTTTTCTCCCATGGTCCCTTTCTTCTTTCTTGGTAGTCATTGTGTGTATGTGTGTGCTTTGAATAAAGGCTACACTAGTGTGAGAAAGCAATTTTTTGGCAAGGTTTTTATATATACATGTACTTTCATTTCTAATTTGTGTGTGCAGGTGTTCTCAGAGAGCAGAGCCCTTTGGAGCTGGAGTTATAAGCAGGTCTGAGTCACCTGGTGTAGGTTCTCTGCAAGAGTATTACATGCTGTTAGTCATTGAGCCATCTCTCCAACCTTTGAAGTTTTTGGGTTGGGTTGAGTTCGTTTTGCTTTATAGCCCAGGTTGGCCTTGACCTTGGAGCAGTCCTGCATTAGCCTTCTGAGTGTTGGAATTACAGGTGTGTGCCAACATAACCAGCTTTAGTATTTATCTTTCTGAGCTTGGCTTACTTTGCTTAGCATCATAATATCTCTCTCTCTCTCTCTCTCTCTCTCTCTCTCTCTCTCTCTCTCTTTCTCTTTTTCCAAGACAGAGTTTCTCTGTGTAACCTTGGCTGTCCTGGACTCACTTTGTAGACCAGGCTGGCCTCGAACTCACAGCGATCCGCCTGCCTCTGCCTCCCGAGTGCTGGGATTAAAGGCGTGTGCCACCACGCCCGGCTCCATAATCTCTTGTTTCATTCATTTTCCTGCAGATGACACAGTTGGATTCTTTATAGATGAATAAATGTCATTGTGTATATGTGCTGCATTGTCCATCAGCTGGTGGACCAGTAGGCTAGTCCAGAATCTGGTGGTGGTGCCTGTCTGTGCTGTCATTCACATAGATGCAGGGCCCTCTGCTGTGTGTTTAGATTCCTCCAGGTGTATTCCTAAGAGGAATATACTAAGGTCATATGGTAGTTCTAATGTTAGCTCTCTGAGGAAACTATACTTATTTCTATATTGGTGGCACTAATTACATTCCACTAGCAGTGTGTGAGTGTTCCTTTCCCCTACTTTTGTTTTTGTTTTTGTTTTTTTTCAAGGCTGGCCTCAAACTTGTAGCTGTCCACCTGCCTTTGGAATGCTGGGATTAAAGGTGTGTGCCATCATACCCAGCTTTCCTATATTTTCAATAGCATTTGTTTTGTTTTCTTACAGATAGCCAGTCTGCCTGGGTGAAATACAATCTCATCAGACTTTTGATTTGTGTTCCCCTAATTAAGTAGTAATGCAACTGTTTGTAATTGTTCAGCTTATTTGCCCATTTATTGGCTGGCTCTTTGGGGACGTTGGTATTTGATTAAAGGGGATAAAAAACAACTTAAAAGTTCCTTTTTCTTTTTTTTTTTGAGGCAGGGTTTTTCTGTGTCCTTGGCTGTCCTGGACTGGCCTAGAACGCAAAGTTCTTTATATATTCCAAACATTAGTCTCATCACAGGGGAAGTTGGCAGAGACTCCATGCTCCATGTACTTTAATGCTAGAAAATTTTTTATTGTAAAAAATTTATTTAAACATACCACAAAATATAAAGAAAGTAAAATTTATATGATTTATCACCATTACCAATTTTATATGTATCCTTCCGATTATGTTAGAGTTGTTGGCTTGTTTTTGTCTCTTAATGAAACATTGTTAATATTTTAATGAAAGCCATGCCTTTTCCAGTGCTTCTGCATCCATCAAGCCGTGGCACTTTGACCTGATTTTGGCAAATGAGGGAATGAAGGACAGACACACAGTAACACGGAAAAGCTGGGGTCATATGGGCTGTGCTGGCTCTGATAGGAATACACAGACATTACCATGAAACTCTTATTTATTATATACAGTACAGGGGGAAAATTAGTTTCAATAGGAAGTTTTGCAGGGCAACAGTCTCATGTTGGGGTTGTTCTGGTGACCTATATTCTAGTGCTAATTACTGGCCCCCAAGATCTGGTTGCCGCCCAGAAGGGCCCATTCTTAGGAACACCAAGCACATTCTCCCTGTCTTTGCTGTGTAAACTTTGTTCTGCTTAATTAAAAATTAATAAAGTTGCTGAAGCCTGTGACTGGGCAGAACAGAACTTGGGGGCTCAGAGGGACCACAAGGACAGTAGTAGTAAAGAGAAGAGAGGAGACAGGAGGAGAGGAAGCCAGAGAGAAGGAAGGCACCTTGGGGCAGTGTGGACCATGACCATGGGACTGGTGAGTCCGCTGGAGAGGCTAGTCAATAATGAGCTCATTTGTTTCCAGATAGGTAGTCTAGCTTGGCGCTGTGGCACATGCCTATAATCCCAGCAGAGGTAGAGGCAGGAAGATCACAAGTGGGAGGACAGCCTGGTCTACGTAGGGAGTTTTAGGTCAACTAGGGTTATTCAGTGAGACCCTGCTTTAAGAGCAAAACAAAGCCGAGCGGTAGTGACCCACTCTAATCCCAGCACTCGGGAGGCAGAGGCAGGCGGATCGCTGTGAGTTCGAGGCCAGCCTGGTCTACAAAGTGAGTCTAGGACAGCCAAGGCTACACAGAGAAACCCTGTCTCAAAACCAAAACCAAAAAAACAAAACAAAACAAAACACCCCAAACCAGAAGACAAGAAGCTCATCCCTAAATGCTTATAGGGTAGCAACACTCCCGGTGACCTTTTCATTGCAGGCTGAGAAATGAAGGGTGCAGTGGCTAGAGCATTTCATGTCACTCTCTTCAGAAGTGTGATGCCACAGCCAGAAATGAAAGTCAATTATTTGCTTTGTAAAAATTGAGGATCAGACATAGAATAAAATATTTAGAGAAAGAAGCAAGTGAAGGGACTGGCTAGCTGGAGCATGGCTCTGGTAGGCCTTTATAAACCACCATTTGCCTGTGGGACACATCTCCTCTCTACCCAGAGGCAGTTCTTTGTAACCCCCAAACCAATTAGGGCCGGATATCCCTGCCCCCTCTCCTTGTTCCCTTCCCCTTTGTGTCTTATCTCCTGTCTTTGTTTCTTATTCTCTGCCCTTTGTCCCTCTGGGGCAAATAAATCTCCTTTATGCTGAGAACTTGGTCTTGGGGGTTCTGGGCTGACATAGATCCTTTTGATAAGCCCCACAAACCATTGGATAGCCTGTTTTCCTCGCTCTAAAGCAGTGGTTCTCAATCTGTGGGTGGTGACCCCTTTGGGGGTCTCACATCAGATATCCTGCATATCAGATATTTACATTACTACTCACAAAAGTAGCAAATTACAGTTATAAAATAGGAAAAATAGTGGTGGCGTACACCTTTAATTCCAGCTCTCCGGAGGCAGAGGCAGGCAGGCAGATTGCTGTGAGTGCAAGGCCAGCCTGGTCTACAAAGTGAGTTCAGGATAGCCAAGACTGCACAGAGAAACCCTGTCTTGAAAAACCAAAAAAAAAAAAAAAGGGCAAAAATAATTTTATGGTTGGGAGTCATCACAACATGAACTGAATTGAAAGGTAGCAGCATTAGGAAGATTGAGAACTACTGTTCTAAGGAGTGAAAAATTACCCAGAATGACCTTAGGTCTGGAAAGAAGTACTCATAGTCACAGAATTAAATAGAAGACCCAGTACACCATGCATCTATAGCCACACAATTTTTTTTTAAAGGATACCAGAAATACACATTGAATGTTAGTTCAGAAGCAGATCTGCCTCTAGGTTGCGCATATGGGTGCATCTCTCTTATTTCTCTTGCACTTCAGGCTGTCCTGAAACTTGCTTTGTAGACCAAGCTGGCCTCCATAGATCCATCCTCTGCTTCCCTAGTGTTGAGGTTAAAGGTGTTCACCACCACTACCCAGCACAATCAGATAAGGAGTTTCTGAAAAGGAACTCCAATAGTCAGGAAGCAATACCAGGAATTGACAAGTAGAGTCATAAAACTAAAAAGCTTTTGTACACCAAAGGAAAAAGAATGAAAAGAGAGCCTGCAAAATGGGAAACTATTCATCTGATAGGGAGTTGATATCTAGAATATGGAAATTTCAAAAACTAAACACCAGTAAAACAAGCCAGTCAGTGAGAAGATAAACTGAACAGGTTTTGGTTTTGCTTTTTCGAGACAGGATTTCCCTATGTTATCTTGGCTGTCCTAGACTCATTTTGTAGACCAGGCTGGCCTCGAACTCACAGCGATCCACCTGCCTCTTCCTCCTAAGTGCTGGGATTAAAGGTGTGCACGCCACGACACTGAGCTCAACTGAACAGTTTTTAAAAGAAGTACAAATGACCAATAAATGTATTTTAAAATTGACTTTTTTCCCCAGCAAATCAAAACTGCGTTGAAAGATTTGATGTGATCCTCTTATCTACAATCCCAACTCTCAGGGAGTTGAAGCAAGAATATAAAAAATTCCAGGCCAGCCTGGGTTACAGTGTGGAAGGAAAGAAAAACTATATTGAGATTCCATCTCACCCTAAACATGATGGGCATCATCTGGACAATAAATGCTAGCATGGATATAGAGCAGTGATAATAGGAGCGAATCCCTTACACACAGTTGTAATTTAGAACTATGGGAATCAGTGTGGAGGCTCCTCAGAAACTAAAATGAAAACTATTGTATGATCTGGCTATACCATCCATAGGAACATTATTGAAAAAAAATGTAGCACACAACAGAGACAAATGCACATCTGTCTTAGTGTTTTTACTGCTTTGAAGAAACACCATGACCAAATGTAATTTGCAGAGCAAAGTATTTGCTTACACTTCTAGGTAGTACATCATGGAGGAAGTCGGGGCAGGAACTGATGCAGAGATCAAAAGGAATGCAGTTTGCTGACTTGTTCAGCCAGCTTTCGTATAGAATCCTGGACCACTAGCTTGAGTGGCACCACCCACAATGGGCTGGACCCTTCTGCATCAGTCACTAATTAAGAAAATGCCCTCCAGGCTTGCCACACACACTCTTCCGGAGGCTTCTCTCAGTTGAGGTTCCCCTTCTCAGATGACTCTAGCTTGTGTCAAGTTTACATAGAAAATAGCTAGCATGTTAATTGTAGCACAATTCAGCATAGCCAAATCATGGAACCACTCTAGATGTATAAAGAAAATGTAGAACATTTACAGGTCAGGGGGTGGGGGGTGGTGGTGGTGGTGGCGCACGCCCTTAATCCCAGCACTCGGGAGGAAGAGGCAGGTGGATCTCTGTGTGTTTGAGGCCAGCCCAGGACAGCCTGGGCTACACAGAGAAACCCTGTCTCAAAACAAAATAAAACAGAGAAATGGAGAAACACAATTTTATAAAAATAACTACAAAAAAAAAAAAAAAAAAAAAAAAAAAAAAAAGGCTAGGTGGTGATGGTGCACACCTTTAGTCCCAGCACTTGGAAGGCAGAGGCAGTAGGATCTCCATGAGTTCGAGGACAGCCTGGTCTACAATGTGAGTCCAGGACAGCCAAGACTACACAGAAAAACCCTGTCTGTAAAAACAAAACAAAAATCAAACATTTGGCACACCAAGTGGGGCCCAAACTTACATAGAAAGTAAAACTACAGGGCAGTTTTTTAGTTCTATTCCTTAAAGAAAAACTTAACAGCAGTTTCTCAGGCAGGAACTCAAGGTGCCTTGATTAGACCCCCTGAGGTACAGCAAGACCTCCTGCTGGACAAAAACAAAAACAAAAACAAAAAAACCCCCGGCCCTTTAATACAAGCAAGTTCATAAAGCTAGACTTTCCTAGCTAAAGCAGGAGGCTAAATCCCTTTGAGAAGAGGCTCTTGTTGCCCTGACTCTCATAGGCCAGAGGAGGAAACACCTGTGGACCCTATAACTTCACAGAGTGTGTGTGTGTGTGTGTTAGGATCCCTTGAGGGAGACAGATAAGCCATTCCCTGGAAGAAGGAGCCAGAGACATACTGAGACACCCCAAGCATCTGAACTGGTAAGGTATTCAGTTTGGAGAACAATAACAGAAAAGAGAAGCTGGACATTAAAAAATAATAATAATAGAAAACTGGTTGGTTTGAATATAACAAAGTCCTGCAGGGTGTAGTGACACACATCCCAGCAGTCAGGAGGAAGAGGCAGGAGGATCTCTGAGTTTGAGACCAGCCTGGTTTACAGAGGTAGTTACAGGACAGAGATACACAGAAATTCTGTCTCCAAAAAACAACAATAAAAAAGAAAGTAAAGTCCTGTGAGGAGAGGACAGAGGGCTTGCAGAGAGAAGTGACACTGGCTGGGATCATCTCTGAGACAAGCTGGAGACAGGATAAGTTCCTGGGAGATATGGGGGTGACTCCTATCTAGCTGAGACCTCCTAGTAGCAGGGGTCATGGAGATTGAAGAGGCCACCCTCTAAATAGACAGGCCTAGTGGACAGAGGGGAACATCAACCCACCTGTAAGCCCAGTACTCAGGGAGGCAAGAGGAGATGAATCTCTATGAGTTCAAGGATGGCCTGGTCTACAAAGCAAGTCCAGGGCAGCCTAGGCTACACAGAGAAGCCCTGTCTCAAAAAAGGAAAAAAAAAATTGATGCAAAATTTACCCTGCCTATAGGATATGTGGGGATAAAGAGAGCAGGAATTGGGGGACTATCCAACCAATGCCTAGGCCAACCTGAGATCCATACCAAGGGAGAGATCCAAGCCCTGATACTATTAACGGCGCTCTGCTATGCTTGCCTAACATAGCTGTCCTCTGAGGCCCCACCAAGCAATGGATGGAAACAGATGCTGATACTTAACAGCCAAACAAAATAAAATGGAGGAAGACGCAGTGACACTGTACATCTGGATTCCATTTGAGTTTGTTTCTCTTAGCATACAAATAATTTTTTCAATGACAATGACAGTTTTGTATTATCCTTTCTGTGAGAGATCAGAATGAGACAGACTTGGAGAAAGAGGAGACTGAGAAATTAGATGCTAAATCATAGAACAGAGGTTGGAGGAATCTTTGAATCAAATAGAGAAGCTTCAGAGAAATCCGATCTGGAACTTGCAATCACACAAAAAGGGGGTACTTCCAGATCAGAAAAATCCACAAAGGCTTGAAGAAGCTGCAGAACGGCAGCGATTGTGATGCTGGCTAGAAAGGCTGCTATAGGCCAACATGGTCAGGCTGGATATCGTATGTGTATTGTCAGGGCTCCGTTACTAGATGGGGGTCTGTCTGCTAAAGTAGAAATGCAGATCGTGTTTGCTGCTGCCTCGGAACAAGGCCATACAGTCGCCTGTGTGCTCCATTTTGCAGAATTTGGAGAACTGGAGTATATATACCACGCCATGGGTTCATGTTCAGGATTTCACTGGGCAACCGCTTTAAGTTTTGAAAGAGCTGATTTGGTAATTACACGTTTATTAGAAGTTATGGCAGTTACAGGAATACCTATAAAAATTAAGACTGAAAATGCTCCAGCATCTGTCTCTAGTAAAATGAAGCAATTTTCACATGTTCTAATATAAAGCATATCACAGGTGTACCACATTATCCTACAGAACAGTTGTAGAGAGATCCAATCATACTTTAAAGGAAATGCTTAGCAAACAGAACGAGGTAACAAAGACACCCAGAGATAGACTACATAGTGCTTTATTAACTTAAAATTTTTTGAATGCTGGTGAACAAAGAACACAGCAGCTGAGAGACATTGGATTATGGAGGGGGGAAACCTGCTACTAAATAGCCTGTTTATATTAAGGGTGTCATATCTCAGAATGGAGGGCAGGAAATGTGTTCTGCTGGGGAAGAGGTTACATGTTTGTTACTACAGGAGAAGAAAAACTATGGGTTCTGCCTAGACTGATAAATAGCAGATTTGACAAGGGGAAACCTGAAGATCTTAGAAATCAAGAAGGCCAAACAGGACGGGTACATAACTTGCTGATGCCTCCACGTAAGAACAGCTCTGAGACTGACTGAGACATGAGAGTGTCTCCAGCCAGGACTTCAGTTGTGCATGGCCAATAAATCTTTGGCTACAAAATCCTCAGGAATTATCATGCTGTTCTTTTGTTGTTGTGTTTTGTTTTTCAAGACAAGGTTTCTCTGTGTAGCCTTGGCTGTCCTGGACTCACTATGTAGACCAGGCTGGCCTCGAACTCATAGCGATCCGCCTGCCTCTGCCTCCCAAGTGCTGGGATTAAAGGCGTGCGCCACCATGCCCGGCTTATCATGCCATTATTTTATTTTCTTTTACCTTAAATTTTATTTTTTTTATTTTATTAATTTATTCTTGTTATGTCTCAATGGTTATCCCATCCCTTGTATCCTCCCATTCTTCCCTCCCTCCCATTTTCCCCATACTCCCCTCCCCTATGACTGTGATAGAAGTCCAATGCACTATCCATTGCACCACAGAGCCAGGCCATGCCATTCTTTTAAATGACATAAAAAAGTATTTTACAGTTTGGATATATAGTCCAAACTAACTTATATAGAAAGACAAATGCCTTAACCTGCTCAAACAGAGAGCAGAGAGAATCATCTTTAACTGAAGTTTGCTCAGTACACAGCCTATACATATATTAATACAAAACTGTATAATACCTTTGAAAGTTTATATGTTTTGCAGAGCAAGAAGACCAGATACTAAAAAGGACAAAACAAATAGCCCAGGTGATTCAATGTCACAAATGGTATTAATAACTGTTTCCTCAAACATGTATCCAGAAGAATTTTAAAAGGGCTATCTAGATCATCCAACTAGATTTTTTCTTTTTTGTTTTTGTTTTTCTTTTTTTCCTTTTTAAAAATATTTATTATTTACACAGTATTCTGCCCACATGTGTGCCTGCCCACCACAAGAAAGCACCAGATCTCATTACAGGTGGTTGTGAGCCACCATGTGGTTGCTGGGAATTGAACTCGGGACCTTCAGAAGAGCAGACAGTGCTCTTAACCTCTAAGCCATCTCTCCAGCCCTTGTTTTTGTTTTTCAAGACAAGATTTCTCTCTGTAGCCTTGGCTGCCTTGGATTCAATTTGTAGATCAGGCTGGCCTCAAACTCACAGTGATCCTTCTGCCTCTGTCTCCCTTAGTGCTGGGATTACAGGTGTGAGCCACCACACCTGGCTATAGATAGGTTTCTTAAGATTGGACAATATATTGCTGGGCGTGGTGGTGCACGCCTTTAATCCCAGCACTTAGGAGGCAGAAGCAGGCAGATCTCTGTGAGTTCCAGGCTAGCCTGGTCTACAAAGTGAGTCCAGGACAGCCAAGCCTACAGAGAGGAAACCCTGTCTCAAAAAACAAACAAGGAAAAAAAAAAAACCAAAACAAAAAAACACTGGATAATATCTTAGTTTTCTTGGGCCCTCCCAAAGAAAGCCATGTCCCAAATCAGCAGGAAGCAATTTAAGGAAACTATGCCCCATTTACATGAGGTGGTGGATGGTTTTTGATCATTCTATGGGTGACAGATGTTTGCTATCATTTTAAAGATGTTGCTTACAGGAATGGTAAGTAAAAGGGTAGATTATTGAATCTGCTTTTAGACCAAAGAGCATTAAAAGGCCAAAAATCCTACATTTGTATGAGTCTTTGTATATTGATACAGATTTAAGATTGTATTTTGTTACAACATACTAAGGAATTGTACCTATGTAATTATTAAAAATACAATGTTAAATTCTAGTCCTTTTGAAAGCTGTTCTTATCAACTATTTAGGATAATTAAGAAATGCCGGGCGTGGTGGCACACGCCTATAATCCCAGCACTCAGGAGGCAGAGGCAGGTGGATCGCTGTGAATTCTAGGCCAGCCTGGTCTACAAAGTGAGTCCAGGACAGCCAAGGCTACACAGAGAAACTCTGTCTCGAAAAACCAAAAAAAAAAAAAAAAAAAAAGCTAGAAACAAATCAGATAAGATACATAGATGGTCTTCAAAAATCTCAGAGATCTACAGAATATGGTATTTAAAGATTGCATTCAATGGGACAGATCTGCCTCAGGCAGCACCCCTGGTCTGCTTCAAAGAGCATTTATATGTGGCCAGCTACTGGGTGAGAAGTTACAGACAGAATAATGTGCAAACTGGAAAAACTGCATGCAGGAAACTATCCTGCCAAGCTTTGCAAGCACAAGGTAGGCAAGTCCTTTATAGTTACAGCTTTGCAGAAACGTCTGTCAAAAAATCTGAGTCAGAGGCTGAAGATGATGCTCCAATGTTTTGGGAAAATTTGGGGGGGGACTGTCCAGGCAGCCAAATATCTCTGTCATTTCTATACTTTTGGAGGCTGCTTGCCTGCACTTCCTACATATTTATGTAATATTTATTCCTTCCTAAGTCTCTGATGGGATTGAAGAGTAGATAGTTGTAGTCTCATAGTTAAATTGTTTAGGATGATGGAAATTGGTAGACAGTAGAGTACTTTATTTAAGGGTGCCAAATATACAAGTGTAAATCTTAGGTTATATTTTCATAATTGTTATTATTACATATAGTTTGTTATTGTAAGAGAGAGCCTTTTATTAGACTAAAGGAGGGAGATGTAGGCATAAGGTTATTGTGTAATTCAAATGCTGATTTCTCTGCCCCCCATATCTGGTTGCAATCCTTGTTCTGAGAATCTCCTGTTATGTAAACACTGCTCCCCAGTTGTCCCCTGATATGCCAATAAAGCAGCTTACAGCCAATCGCTAAGCAGGGGAGAGAATAGGGCTGGACTTCTTGCCCTCCAGGGGAGGAAGAGTGAGAGAGCAGAAAGTAGTGGATTCAGCCATGGGCAGAGGTCCAGGAGACATCAGGAGAGATAAGGAAGATTTAACTGATCAGAGAAAGCAAGTATGTCTGAGATTTACACCAGGAGGAAGTCGGACTAGTTTAGAAGGTTAAGAATAGAGTAATAACTGCTCAGTATTGAACTATAAAGCTTGATAAACAAATAAGAGTCTCAGTTATTTGGGTGATGGGTTAAGAGAGAAATGGAGAAGCAAACACAATTTTATAAAAATAACTTTAACAATGTGCAACCACGGGATCCTTGATTTTAATCCCCTGCACTTATGTAGAAAGCTGGTCATGATAGAGTGTGTTAATAATCTCAGCCCTGAAGAGGTAGCGACAAGAAGACCCCCTGTCCTTGCTGGCTAGCGAGCTTAGCCTATTTGGTGAGCCCCAGCGCCCAGCAAGATGTCCTGTCTCAAAACTCAAGATGGAAGCTGGGCACTGGTGGCACATGTCTAGCCTGGTCTACAAAATGGGTTCCAGGACAGCCAGGGATGCACAGAGAAATCCTGTCTCAAATCCACACCACCTGCCCCCTCCCTCACCCCCAAAAGTCAAGATGGATGGCAGCTGAAGAGGAAAGGCACACAAAGTTGCTATGGTGGTTTTAAATGAGATTGTTCCTTACAGGCTCATATGTTTGAGTGCCTGGTCCCAGCTGGTGGTACTGTTTGAGAAGGATTGGTAGGTGTGGCCTTGGAGAAGATGGGTGGGCACTGAAGTGGCAAAAGGCTCATGTCACTGGGCATGGTCATGTCATAAGTTTATAATTAGTACAATAAATAATAGAGCCTGTAGGACACCTTTCAATGACACCCCACTTCTACACTCTCTGAGCAGCTACAGAGTTATTTCAAGCTCATCTCAATGCTGTATGGGTAGAAAGTTGTTCTCCTCGTGCTCAGTGAGATTCTCGGAGTACAGTTTCAAATGTGTTTTGTAGTCAGTTAAAATGGCTAGCATTAGTTAGTAATTCCACACTGGGATCACTGGGACAACACTTGGTAATCAAATGAAAGACAGACTCATGGAACTGATCAGTTAGAGAACCCTTTTGAAATTCAGATACTCTTTGAAACACTGTATAACTTGGAAAAAATGATTGGTCACAAATGTACTATAGATGAATATAGCATATTAGAACTCAAAATATTAAAATATTAACTTTAAGGCCATCAGAAACATTTGAATGCATTTAGAATATCACTTATACTCTGATTAAGGAAGCAGAGGCAGTCAGATCTCTGTGAGTTCCAGGCCAGACTGGTCTACAAAGTGAGTCCAGGACAGCCAGGGCTACACAGAGAGACCCTGTCTCTAAAACAAAACAAAACAAAAAGAATCACTTCATTCTCAGGGTGCTCTCTGCCTCTTGCTTGTGGATCAGGATGCAATCTCTTAGCTACTGCTCCAGCTGCCTGTCACTGTGTCTTCTCTGTCATGGTCTCTAATGCCCTAGAGCTATAAACCCAGTCAAACTCTTTCATAAGTTGTCTTGGTTATGATGTCTCATCACAGCAATAGAAAAGAAATTAATACAGTTGCTCTTTGACCTCTACATACCCACTCATGAATGGGCATGTACACACATGAACATACACACAAAGTGTGTGTGTGTGTGTGTGTGTGTGTGTGTGTGTGTAAAATATGTAAAAGAAGAAGGGATTGTTTGGGAAAAGGGAGACAGGCAGGAAAGAGCAAGTAAGAGAGAGTGAGGGGAGTGAAATGGACATGCTCAAGGATGTGCACACTTGGACATGTAATGAGCCTTTCCTATATAAAACATGCATAGTTTTAGCCAGGTGTGGTGGTGCATGCCTTTAATCCCAGCACTCGGGAGGCAGCAGCAGGCGGATTGCTGTGAGTTCGAGGCCAGCCTAGTCTACAAAGTGAGTCCAGGACAGCCAAGGCTACACAGAGAAACCCTGTCTCAACACCGCCCCTGAAGTATAATTTACCTTAATAAGACCTCTCTTTCCTTGGGGAGGATGCTGCAGGTAGTGAGCCTCTTTTATGTCTGGTTGCGCTTATGACCTGGGCATTTTGTAAGAGGCCAACTCTCTGCAGTGGGTTAAAAAGATGAACCCTAGAATAAATAAGAACTCCATTGAAAAAAAACAAAAACAACTCCATATGTAGCCACATTAGCTTTCAGACCAATTATTTGGAATCAGTATGTTTGTTTCCTTCTCTTACGTGGTTATAATAATAATAAAAAAAGAATAATAAGAAGAAGCAAACTCTCTAGATGAGAGAATCATGGGAGAATAGCAAAGCAGAGGGATCCAGAGGGTCCTAGAAACCTACAAGTAGAACATTATGATAGGCAGATTTGGGCCCAGGGGTCCCACTCAAACTAAGGCACCAGCCAAGGACAATACAGGCGGTAAACTTTAAACCCCTACCCAGATCTAGCCAATGGTCAGAACACTCTCCACACTTGAGTGGAGAGTGGAATATGACATTCTCACGTACTCTGGTGCCTCACATTTGACCATGTCCCCTGGAAGGGGAGACTTGGTGGCACTCAGAGGAAAGACAGCAGGTTACCGAGAAGAGACTTGATACCCTATGAGTATATACAGGGGGAGGTAATCCCCCTCAGGAACAGTCATAGGGGAGGGGAATAAGGGGAAAATGGGAGGGAGGGAAGAATGGGAGGATACAAGGGATGGGATAACCATTGAGATGTAACAAGAATAAATTAATAAAAGAAATAAAATTAAAAAAAAAAGAAGCAAACTTTCACATGCTATTAATAACCTGCTTTACCATCTTGCTGCCTCCTATACTTATCGGCTAAATCATCTTTGACCCCATGTTTATTTTTTATTTTCTTTGGGAAAGGGTCTCACGTAGTGCCTGATGGCCTCGGAACTAGCTATGTAGCTGAAGATGGCAGGAATTAAGTGTAGGACTTCTCATGCCAAGGAAGTGTTCTTCTACTGAACTGTATCTTCAATCCCCATGTTTATTTTGCATTTTCATGAGTCTTTTATTTTTTCACTTAAAAAAAGTTAGATATATTCATCTTATTTTATGTAATTTTTTCCCTGCATGAATATATGTGAACTATGTGCGTGTTTGGTTCCCATGGAAGTTGGAAGAGGGCAGCTGAGTCCCGGAACTGGAGTTATGGATGGTTGTGAACTACCAAATGGGTGCTGGGAATTGAGCCCAACTCCTCTACAAGAGCAACAAGTGCTCTTCACTGCTGAGCCACATCTCTAGCCCCATGTTTTTTTAACTTTTTGAAAACTATACTTGTAGCCAGGTATGGTGGTACATACTTTTAATTTAACCCCAGCACTCAGAGACAGAGCCAAGCAGATCTCCTGAGTTCAAGGCCAACCTGGTCTACAGGGAGAGTTCCAAGACAGCTGGGACTACACAGAGAAACTCAGTCCTGAAACAACAAACAAACAAACACACACAAACATCCAACAACAGCAAAAGAAAACTATACTCCTAATATACATAAAACAAAGGATCATGAATCAACATTTTTTTTCTTGCCCCAAGTTTTCTGTTCTATTTTATTCTTTTTGCTCTATTGAAATTATTTTGAAGCCAGGCCATGTGGTAGGCAGTGCTTTTCCTTTTTAAAATAAAAATACAAGAATTTATTTATTTACTGTGTATGGGTGTGTTTCCTGTATACTGTCTGTGCACCACTTGCATGCCTGCTACTAGCCAAAGTCCGAGAGCTACCCAGTCCTCTGGAACAGCAGCCATCTAGCCAGCTCCTCCTCCTTTAAAAATTTTGTTGTTGCTTTGCCTGGTGGCACATGCCTTTAACAAACCCAGAAAATGAGAACAAAATCAAATCCCTAAATCTCTTCTTAACCTGAAAGTTAGAAAATCCTGCTTTAGCAGAGTTGGGATGGGGAGGTGTGTGGTGGTAGTGGTGGCACTCTTTTTTTTTTTTTTTTTTTTTAAACGTCAGCGACATCACAATTTGTTCTGTTTTCCTCCTCTCCGGGGCTCACATGACCTTGGCGCCTACACTGCTTTGGCTCTCCCAGCTCCACAGTCAGCCTCAGCCTCCGGGAAACAGCAGCGGGTCCCAGGCAGTGACAGTCACCAGAGATGGCGTTCTGCAGGCCAAGAAAAGGCCAGTCTAGCTAGGTGGGTCCTTGGGATCTTGGGAGTTGATCACTATGCTTGAGCTCACAACTGAGAGCCAGTGAGGTTTTTGAGAATCCCTGGAGGAAGAGGCTGCTAACGCCAGAGCTCCGGGCTTCTCTACAGGCCACCCTGTCCGCCTCTACCTGGCACCTTTGGAGAGGGCTTGCAGCTGGAGAAAGTGGCTTTTATTCGTTCGATAGATCCTGATTGGAAGGGCTGGCCTTCAATCGGCCCGCCCCTAGGTCATCTCTGCTTTTAAACCGGCCGGTCCCACAGCTCCAGTTCGGCTTCCTTGGCTGTTTGGAGTGCCCAGTCTCTGGATCCAAACTCTTGGCTTCGCAGGCACGATCCATGGCTGCGTTGAGCTTCACGAGGCTGAAGTGGGCGCTCCTGGGCACGCGCTTGGTGGGCCGTGGCCTCTGGCCACAAGGAACCAGAGCCAAGGCCGCGATCCCAGCCGCCCTCCCGGCGGACGAGAGTAAGGAGGGTCCTGGAACAACAGGTCAGGACCCGCGGCGGCTGCGGAGTCTGGCGGAGCTTCCGCACATCGGTTCTCTGCGCTCTTTATTCCAACTATTCCTACGAGGCTATGTGCTGCACTTGCACGAACTCCAGGTAAGCCCCAGCGATGTCGCCACCTGGGCTAGGCATTGCGATAGAGAAGTTGGATATGGGAGAGAAATGGGATAAATAATAAACGATACCCGGAACTTAGCTTGCCACTGTCTGAGGCTTCAGCCTTAAACTGGAAAAGCGTGCAAAGTGCAGACAGAACCCTTTGAGATAAAACAGGCGGGGTGTGTGTGTCACAGGTCAGGAGAACACCAGCGGTGCAGCGGACACAAGTTGGGAAGGGACTGTCTTAGGAGAGAACGCTCAGCTCATGCTCATACAAAGTGCCCGATGCTGGGGAGCTGCCTGTAACTGCAGAAATGCTGTCTCCTCCCACTTCTTCCAAAGGAGTTAGTTGTTAACTTTGGGAGCTTCTTTGCTATCTGCAGGACACATTTCTCCACAGAAGAAAAAAAAAAAAAAAGATTGCTTCTCAGGGAGTGAAAGAAAAATCTTAAGGAGAAATGGATTGATCCTCTACCCTGGTTGGCTGAGAGGAGAGTGAGGATGAGGGCAGAGAGTGACTAAAGGCTTAGATGGACAAAATGA
>OU015743.1:33301684-33315243 GCA_907169655.1 Acomys percivali
GGGGGGGGGGGGGGACGCAGAGGCAGGCGGATCGCTGTGAGTTCGAGGCCAGTCTGGTCTACAAAGGGAGTCTAGGACAGTCAAGGCTACACAGAGAAACCCTGTCTCGAAAAACAAAAACAAAAACAAAACAAAAAAAAAAAATTATTCCCTAGGACTGGAGAGATGGCTCAGTGGTTAAGGGTAAATATCCCTTTTCCAACTCGTGTGTCAGTTTACAACCATCCAGGGGAGGCTGGGTGAGGTGGCACATGCCTGCAATCCCAGCACTTGGGAGGCAGAGGCAGGCAGATCTCTGTGAGTTCGAGGCTAGCTAGGTCTACAAAGTGAGTCCAGGATAGCCAGGACTATCAGAGATGTCCCCCCAAAAACAAAACAAAACAAACAAACAAACACAGCCATCCAGGGGAATCTGATGTCTCAGGCCTACCAGGGCACCGGTGCTCGCTCAAGCTCTCTCCCCCCCCTCTCTACCTCCCTCCCTCCCCCCCTTACACACACACACTCTCCCTCCCTCCCTCCCCCCTTACACACACACACACACACACACACACACACACACACACACACCTAAAAAGAAAGAAGGAAGCTGGGCACAATACACACCTTCAATCTCAGAGCTCAGGAGGGAGAGGCATTCGAATAGAATCGCTATAGATTCCAGTCCACCCAGTGCTACATAGTGAGAGCCTGGAGAGACTGGGGGGGGGGAGCTGGGGAGGGAAGGGGTAGAGCATGGAACAAAGGGGCTAAGAAGTTCTCTTTATTGATTTCAGCCTCTGGAAAGTGAGAGGCCTGAGGAATGCCTAGGGGCTGGGGACTGATGCTTTCTCAGGGGGATTTGCACAAGATGTAATTCTAGATGGCATTACAAGGTCATATCCAGGAAGCAAAACTGTGAATATATGGGGTTATGTTTTTTGAAGGCAGGGTTATCTGACAGAGCCTAGGTTGGCTTTAACTCTTTCCTCCTGTCTCAGCCTCCTGAGTGCTGGGATTATGTGCATGTACCATTGTGCCCCAGAGATACATTTTTTTTGTTGTTAAGATTTGTTTTTATGGGGGCTAGAGAGATGGCTCAGAGGTTAAGAGCCCTGGCTTGCTCTTCCAAAGGTCCTGAGTTCAATTCCTAGCAACCACATGGTGGCTGACAACCATCTATAACTAGATCTGGTGCCCTCTTCTGGCGTGCAGCAGACAAAATATTATACACATAATAAATACATCTTTTATCCGGGCGGTGGTGGTGCATGCCTTTAATCTCAGCACTAGGGAGGCAGAGGCAGGCGGATCGCTGTGAGTTCGAGGCCAGCCTGGTCTACAAAGTGAGTCAGGACAGCCAAGGCTACACAGAGAGACCCTGTCTTGAAAAAACAAAACAAAAAAAAAATGGTTTTTTTTTTTTTTTAAGTGCAGACAGCTGCAGTTTTAGGAGAACACTAAACATCTTGATTATATGACTCTGAGCTGTGCCATGAGGAATCTATTTTTTTTCTAACTTTAAAAAAAATTTTTTTTATGTACCTTTGGTGTTTGGCCAACATATACATCTGTGTGAGGAAGTTGGAGCCACTGGTATTTCAGTTACAGACAGTTGTGAGCTGCCATGTGGGTGTGGGAATTGAACCCAGGTACTCTGGAAAATCACTCAGTGTGGATAGTTTGTGTGATGCCTCAGGCCTCAGTGCCTTGACACATCGTGCCTCTTTTCTTCTGTGGGTTTGTTTTGCTTTTTGAGATGGGGTTTCACTGTGTAGCCTTGGTTGTAGACCAGGCTGGCCCGAACTTACAGAGATCCCTTGCCTCCTCTTCCCAAGTGTTGGAATTAAAGGTGTTCCCTACTGTGACCCAGCATAGTGCCTCTGTGAGTTGTTTTTTGTTGTTGTTTGTTTGTTGTTTGTTTTTTTCTTTGTTTTTGTTTGTTTTATTTTGTTTTTTGAGACAGGGTTTTTCTGTGTAGCCTTGACTGTCCTGGACTCACTTGGCAGACCTGGCTGGCCTGGAACTTAGCAATCCTCCTGCCTCTGCCTCTGCCTCCAAAGTGCTGGCTAGGATTAAAAGTGTGCACCACTACGTTCAGCTTGTGCCTCTGTTTTTGAGTGCTGATTTCAGCAGGTGGCGCTTCATATGCCCCTTGCCATAGTTCCTTTCACTCCTTACATGGTAACTTCCGTTTCCACATTTTCACTGCCCACCTGCCAAGTACACACATCCTTTAAGAAGTGCTGGGGAAGGAAACCTGGACTTTCTCCAGGCCAGGCAAGGACTGTACCACTGAGTGACACCCTAATCCTTTTACATTCCTTCCCTTCTCTTTTGTGTATAAGGGGGCGTTTAGACAGACTCTCACTAGATAGACCAGGTTTCTTGCTACTGCCTCTTGTATGCTAGGATTATGTATAGCGTTATACTTAACAGCTCATCTCTCTTAATGATCAATTCTACCTTTAGGTCATCGTCATTGCTCCCAAATCTTACTGCATGTGGTTTTAAATGCACCCAAATAGCTCTTCTCTATATTTGCTTAGAAGTTTCTTTCAAATGGCTTAAGTTATCACCCTTAAATTCAGCCTTCCACAAACCCTGGGTCATGAATGAAATTCAGCTAAATTCTTTGCTATTTTATAACAAGGTGCACTTAGTCTCCTCCTTCGCACCTGTGGCCTTGTCAGCAAAGCCTTTACTGTGCACATTCTTTTTTTCCTGTTTTTATTTATTTATTTATTATTTATTTGAGACAGCATTTTTCTCTGTCTGTAGTCCTTGCTGTCCTGGAACTTGCTCTGTAGACCAGGCTGGCCTTGAACTCACAGAGATCTGCCTATTTCCCCAATGCTAGGAGTAAAGGCGTGTGCCACCATTGCCCAGCATCTGTGCACATTCTTAAACAGAGTCTGGTCATTACTCTTTAGCCAGTCTCTAAGAAGACATGGCTCCTTCCGAGTCTCTTTTTCTCCCAAGGTTTCACCACAGTTGCCTAGAATGTTTTGTTTACAGCCATGCAGACCTTCCCTAGTCTGATCCTCCAAACCCATCCAACCTGTGCTCCTTGCCTAGGCCCAAAAGCACTTTCACATTCTAGGCCCTGGAACCTAGGGTACCACCACAAAACACTCCCTTGCCTCAGTAGAAGTTCCTGTCTGTAGCTCTTCATCTGGCAGTGGTGGGGACCTGAGATCCGCGTCCTGTGGGTTAGTCTGGCACGACTTGGCCTCCAGATGAGAGTGTTTCTTGCTCAGGGGCAGGTAGAGCGTTTTAGGGGTGAGGCTTGTGGCTTGGGCACAAAGCCAGGTTCCCAGCCTCCCAGAGGAGGTGGAAAATGAGTTCCCATACTGGGGGTTAACAGTTAGCCCTTTTTAGAATGAGACTGCACGTCTCAATAGGCAGTAGAGACTCAGGAACCCCACAAGATCTAAGTGTTACCGAGGGCATGGCATAGAAAGCAAAGAAATGCCAGAAACCAGCTAAAAGGCCTTAAAATTGTCGGTATCAGAAGGCAATGGAACCTTATAAATGATTAACTACAAAGGTCTGCGGTGTTGACAGTGTTACAGCTCTCTGGTCCATCTGCTGTGCCAGGCAGGCAGGCGAAGCGGGCAAATGTCCAAAGGCAGATCCTGTGAGATGCAGGCTCTGCGGGTGCTTCCTCAGCAGTCAGTACCTGTCTTACCACGATGGAGCAATGGAGGGTAATTCCGCACACCGGCATATGGTGGGAAGTCCCAGTGCATCCCTCAGGAGCCCTTCTTTTCCCAGAATGATGAGTCTGAGACGGCCGTGATGGAGTGAGAAAACAAGCCAAACTTTACTTATGAATCAAGACCTGGGCAGTAGGGGGTGGGGGCATCTTAGTCTTTTGTGCCACTGAGCTGTAGCCCTAGCCCTTCATTTTACTTTTTTTTTTTAAAGATTTATTTATTTTATTTATTACATATGAGTGCTTTATCTACAGAAGAGGGCACCGGATCTCATTGTAGATGTTTGTGAGTCACCATGTGGTTGCTGGGAATTGAACTCAGGACCTCTGGAAGCGCAGGCAGTGCTCTCTTAACCACTGAGCCATCTCTCCAGCCCTCATTTTACTCTCTAATAAAAATAATACCAAGCGTTCTGGAAAAAGAATGCTATCTGGCTCTTTTTCGTGGTGCCTCCTAGGCGGTCGGCTATGCCAAGAGGAAGCTGCGTATCTCCTTCTCTGCCATCAGCTGTCAGAAGCTCATGCATGTAGACGATGAACATGAGCGTCTTACGTTCTGAGAAGCGCACGGCCACAGAAGTAGCTGATGATGCTCTGGGCGAAGAGTGGAAGGGTTAAATGGTCCAGATCAGTGGTGGGAATGACAAGCAAGGTTTTCCCATGAAGCAAGGCGTTTTGACCCATGCCAGAGTGCGCCTGCTGTTGAGTAAGGGGCATTCTTGTTGTAGACCAAGGAGAACTGGAGAGAGGAAGTGCAAGTCTGTTCGTGGAGGCATTGTGGATGCCAATCTGAGTGTTCTCAACTTGGTTATTGTAAAAAAAAAAAAAAATAGAGAGAAGGATGTTTCTGGACTGACAGACACTACTGTGCCTTGCTGTCTGGGACCTAAAAGAGCTAGCAGAATCCAATAGCTCTTTAATCTCTCTAAAAAAGAGGATGTCTGCCAATATGCTGCCAGAAAGCCCTTAAACAAAGAAGATAAGAAGCCCAGGACCAAAGCACCCAAGATTCAGTGTCTTGTCATGTCACGTGTCCTCTGCAACACAAATGCTGTAGCTCTGAAGGAACAGCATCCTAAGAAAAACAAGGAGGAGGCTGCAGAATACACTAAACTTTTGTCTGAGAGAATGAAGGAAGCCAAAGAAAAGCACCAGGAACAGATTGCCAAGAGACGTAGGCTGTCCTTGCTGAGAGCTTTTACATCCAAGTCTGAGTCCAGTCAAAAATAAGTCTTTAAGAGTAACAAATAACCCAGGTGGTGGCGGCACACGCCTTAATCCCAGCACTTAGGTGGCAGAGGCAGGTGGATCTTTGTGAGTTCGAGGCCAGCCTGGTCTACAAAGTGAGTCCAGGACAGCCAAGGCTACACAGAAAAAACCCTGTCTTGAAAACAAAACAAACAAACAAACACCCAAAATAAAAAAGAGTAACAAATAAATGATCATACCTTGAAAAAAAAAAAAAGAATGCAATGTGAGCATATGTTAAATACATTATAAATTTCCTTTAAAAAATTTGAGACAGGGTTTCTCTGCGTAGCCTTGGCTGTCCTGGACTTACTTTGTAAACCAGTCTGACCTCAAACTCACAGAGACCCGCCTACCTCTGCCTCCTTGAGTGCTGGGGTTGCAAGCATGTGCCACCGAGCCTGGCCCTTAAAAATATTTATTTATTTATTTTATGTGTATGTATGTGTGCCTCTGAGATTTTATGTACACTACTATGTGGGTACTGGAAGCTGAACCCCAATCTTCTTCAAGTGTAGTAAGTGCTTTTAACCACTGAAATATATCTCCAGCCAGCCCCAAATTTACATGTAAGTTTCTATTAAATTAAAAACATTTTGAGGTTTTACTTTTATTTTCTGTGTTTGAGTGTTTGCCTGAATGTATATCTGTGTATCATGTGCCTACAGTGTCCAAGGGAGCCAGAAGCTGGGATTGGATTCCCTGAGTACAGGAATTACAGATTGTTGGGGTGCTGAGAATTGAACCAGTTTCTCTGGAAGAGCAGCCAGTGTGCTGGCTAAACTATCATTCCAGCCCCTCAATTAAACTTTCACCTTTCAAAAACATTGATCCTGAGCATGATAAGCTGTCATCTAGTTAATATCACTTGTTCCGAACTCCCTGGTTTGAGGTGCCTCCTGTGGCCCCCAATAGCTCTGGCATGCTTGTCATTTTGTGGATTGAGTTTCTCATCATTGTCTGTTAATATGTCTGAAAGACTGGGCTGTGACATGAAAGGCTCGGTGTGTGTCCATTCGTCCACCTCTGTCAAGCTTTCTGTCAGGCTTCTGGGCTGGGCTGCTGAGGGAGCAGCACTCACAGTTTCCTGAGCGTGTTACAGGCAGAGCCTCCGGCATCTCACATCCTCCTCCATCCTCATCTCATTGTATCCCACTGTTTCTCTGGGTTGTGGAATCAGTGGGAAGTTCTTCCTGTCAGGATCTGTGGTATGAATATTTTTTTGAAAGATTTATTTATTTATTATGCATACAGTGTTCTGCCTGCATGTACACCTGTACACCTGAAGAGGGCACCAGATCTCATTGTAGATGGTTGTGAGCCACCACGTGGGTGCTGGGAATTGAACTCAGGACCTTTGGAAGAGCAGCCAGTGCTCTTAACCTCTGAGCCATCTCTTCAGACCCCCCTGGTATGAATATTTGAAGTCTATGAAAGTTCTGTCTTCTGGCATAAAGATGGACATTTTTTTTCAGATATTGAAGTAATCACTGCACACTTGCACAAAAATGTCTTTTTGTAGGGCTTGAGGCACATCGCTATGATGGGACACCTTCCAAGCATCCCTAAGCCATGAATACCTTCTCCAGCCCTGAAAATTAGTGATAATAAAGAAGTAAGTGTGATAGAAATAAGGAAGCACCACTCACTAGACAATAAACCATATGCAGCCATACAGTGGAATTCTATATAACAGTTGTGGTGAATAGATAACTCTTTTTGTTGTTGTTTTCTGTTTTGCTTTGCTTTCTGCAGAAGGTATTTGTAACCCGATCACCTTGGCCTCAAACTCACTATGTAGCCAAGACTGGATTTGAACTCAAAATACCCCTGCCTTACTTACGGCTGAAGTGCTGAGATTACCACCATGGCCACCCTCAGCTGTCTCTCTTTTGAGACTGGATCTCCTGCTGCTCAGGCTGATTCTGAATTCCTCAGCTCGAGGGATCCCTGCCCCTCCTCTGAGCACCGGAAGTATAGTGCTGCTCGGCTGTACGATCTTTGGTTCGGTTTCCGACAGGAACATCTTGGCTTTTGTTTTGTTTGTTTGTCTGTTGGTTTTTTGAGACAGGGTTTCTCTATGATAGCCTTGGCTGTCCTGGACTCGCTTTGTAGACCAGGCTGGCCTCGAACTCGCAGAGATCCGCCTGCCTCTGCCTCCCGAGTGCTGTGATTAAAGGCGAGCGCCACCACGCCCGGCTCTGACAGGAACACCTTAATAAATGAACTGTGCACAATGCCCTTATTGTTGCAGGGTGTCTGATCCCACTGTGAACCCCGAGATTGTGAACTGTAAAAAAAAAAAACCTGTTTTTATTTATGGTATGGCTCAGAACTTTCTGTTTACTGTAAACTAGTACTTATGGTACGGCTCAGCCCTAGCACACACCTATAATCCAAGAACTTTCTGTAAACAGGATTAAATAAAGTTTACCCTAGGTCAAGAGGTGGAGCAAGCAGCCAGATTGACAGGAAGTGAACATAAAAAAAAAAAAATAGTGAGAGGAAGTCCTGAAAATGGATAGAGAAGCACAGGAAGTAAGAAGGAGAGACATTGAGTTGAAGGGTATTTAAGACAGCATTAGAGAAGGGCTTTCTCCTTCTGGGACCTGAGGTGAGTAGGAAAGACTTTTTCCTTTTGGGATGTTGGCTGAGTAAGAAGTTCAGCTGGGTGCTTTCTCTGCCTCTCTGAGCTAGCCAGTTTTCACTCCAGCATCTGACTCCGGAGTTTATTAGGAAAACCAAATGTGTGGGCTTTTCTGTTTTTTTTTTTTAAAGATTTATTTATTATTAATATGTATACAGTTCTCTACCTTCAAGCCAGATCACATTATAGATGGTGGTGAGCCACCATATGGTTGCTGGGAATTGAACTCAGGCCCTCTGGAGGAGCAGTCAGTGCTCTTAACCTCTGAGCCATCTCACCAGCCCAGCTTTTCTGTTTTTATAACAACAACTTATCATAGAGCCACTGGCTTGGTTTGGTGTAGCAGGAGCTCATCCAAGCCCCGCTTCAGAGCAAGGGGAAATTGGAAGGCTGTTAATTATTTAGCACCTCTGGTTACTTGGAGATGTAAAAATCTGCTTGTGTGAGGGTGAGGGGTTGGGCTGACTCCTGGTGGTGGCACTCTGAGGGCACTGAGACAGGCTGCCCCATCTGCAGCCCCCTTGCCTGTGACCCAGAGTGAGCTGCCTTTCTGATATTTGCCGATTAGATTAGGCAAAAGAGCAACCTGTGCCTGCTCTTAGGTCACTCTTGTTTACCCAACTGATGACAGTCACCTTTCAACGCCTGCCTAGCTGGCTTGGCAAAACAGCACTTGGACCTTGAGTTTGGTTTGGTTGTCAGGGCTATTGGATGGTTTGAGCATTATTATGCTTTGCTGAGCTTCTTAAGGGGCCCATCACTAAACCAAGCAGGCCCCTAACTAAGAGAGGTAAAAAAAATACGGCTGTATATTTTGCTCTTTTAGAGTTGAGTGATCTTTCCCCATCTCTCTCCTTCCCTTCCTTTCTTTTCCTCTCCCTCCTTCCTTTGTGCAGTGCTGGGGATCAAGGCTCAGGGCCTTGGACATGCTAAGCACACTCTACCACTGCGCTGAACCCTCAGCCCAGTAACGACTTCACTGGGACAATCATTATAGGTTGCCATTCAGTCTTTTAACTCTTCTTCTTCTTCTTCTTCTTCTTCTTCTTCTTCTTCTTCTTCTTCTTCTTCTTCTTCTTCTTCTTCTTCTTCTTCTTCTTCTTCTTCCTCTTCTTCTTCTTCTTCTTCCTCTTCTTCTTCTTCTTCTTCTTCTTCTTCTTCTTCTTCTTCTTCTTCTTCTTTTTCTTCTTCTTCTTCTTCTTCTTCTTCTTCTTCTTCTTTCTTCTTGACCCATTAGCTATTATTCTCAAGAGAAACAGGATTCCATCTAGCAGGCATGCGCCATTTCTTCTTTGGGAATGACATTAATGCCTTCTAGGCACCATACTTAGAATTTAGTTAACAATCTCCAACCTGCCTTTGACTTTGCACTCTGAATATATAGGCTAGCTGCTGGGCATCTCTGGGATCAGTTCCTGGAACAATCCTCTCTAACCAATGGGGACAGATACGGCATTGACATAAATAAGTCAACCAAGGCCTGACAGATTCAGCCAGTAAAAACCCAAAGAGATACTTCTAGGATTAGATAGTCTGTTACTTAGTGTAAAACAGTAAAATAAATAAATAGTAAAAATAAAAAAGTAAAGCACTTTTAGAGATACTTTTAGGTTGGTAGTTTGTTACTTAGTATAGGCCCAAGGTGCTTATTCCCCAAGATTCTTGACCCACACACTCAACACCCAAACACCAGGCAACCATGAGCTCAGTGTGAGTCGCAGGATAACCTCTAGTCTGAAAAGCCCTTAAAAATTCAGTCTGAGGCTCCAGATATTATAGGCATAGGTATTTGCAAAGCTGACATGTTGGGGGTCATTCTCTAATGTCTCCCCATGACCTTTTAACCAGAATGGCTAAAAAATTTTCAGAAACAACCGGGCATGGTGGCACACGCCTTTAATTCCAGCACTCCGGAGGCAGAGGCAGGCGGGTGGGTCACTATGAGTTCAAGGCCAACCTGGTCTACAAAGCAAGGCCAGGGCTACACAGAGAGACCTTGTCTGAAAAAAGAAAACAAATTTCAGAAACAGATCACTCCCTTCAGATAACTTAATTAAATTTACCAATAAGGGCTTGTCTGTTTGCCTTAGGCAATCTCTGACTACCGTGTACACAACCATGATCGTGTTAAGGTTGGTCAGGCCTGCCTACAGGACAGATTTGGCCCCCACACTTTTTTTTTTTTGGAGACAAACAAGCTGTGACAAAAATACCAAAGAGGTCAACAGCAGGGTGAGATCAAAGAGACCGAACCAGAAAATCCTTCTTGTCCCATCTTCTCATGGAGGCTGAGCCTTTCTGAAGTCTGGCTGTTGGTAAGCTTCTCTGAGTTTGAGAATTCAGATTCTTCACTGACCATTTATCAAGCTGAAAGTTGGAGGTGGCGACCTAGATTAGAAGCAATGTGGGCCAGGGCATGGTAGTCATGCCTTTAATCCCAGCACTCGGGAGGCAGAGGCAGGTGGATCGCTGTGAGTTCGAGGCCAGCCTGGTCTACAAAGTGAGTCCAGGACAGTCAAGGCTACACAAAGAGAAGCCTTGACTCAAAAACAAAACAAAACAGGCCAGCCTGGTCTACAAAGTGAGTCCAGTTCAGCCAAGGCTACACAAAGAGAAGCCTTGACTCAAAAACAAAACAAAACAAACAAACAAACAAAAAAACAACTGTGACCAAGCAGTTAGGAAGAAGAAAGAGGGGAGGGAGCCCAGTATTCCTTCTAGTGACTTGGGACTGGTTACACTACTGTTAATGAGGAAAACTTAAACTGACCACAGAGAGACACTGTCTCAAAAAACTTAAAAAAAAAAAAAAAAAAAAAGGCAACACATCAGGGCTGGAGAGAACACTGGCTGCTTTTCAAAAGGTCCTAAGTTCAATTCCCAGCAACTACGTGTGGCTCACAGCCATCTATAATGAGATCTGGTGGCCTCTTCTGGCACACAAGCATACATGCAGGCAAAACATTGTATACATAATAAATAAAGAAAAAAATCTTAAAAAGCAGCAGCAGCAACAGCAGCAGCAGCAGCAGCAGCAGCAGAAGAAGAAGAAGAAGAAGAAGAAGAAGAAGAAGAAGAAGAAGAAGAAGAAGAAGAAGAAGAAACAGTATGGATGGAAACTGAAAAAGAGATCCTAGTCCCTTCCCTGACTCCTGATCTACCTCAGCTGACTCCCAGAATCCTCTAAAACAGGACTGTTGCTCTCCTTCCACCGTTCAGGCTTTGGTCTCCACAGTAGATATATCTCCTTGTTCTCTATCTCTTCACGTGTCTACACGTGTCCCATGTTTCTTTCTTTCTTTTTTTTTTTTTTTTGGTTTTTTTGAGACAAGGTTTCTCTGTGTAGCCTTGGCTGTCCTGGAGTCACTTTGTAGACCAGGCTGGCCTCGAACTCACAGCAATCCTCCTGCCTCTGCCTCCCGAGTGCTGGGATTACAGGCATGCACCACCACGCCCGGCTGATCCATGTTTCTTTCAAAGCAGCTCAATGGCTTCTTCCCTATTTACCTTCTACCATCTTAAAACACCTCCCACGCCCTGACATATGAACCACGGAGGACCATCTTGGTATGAACATCATCATCATCATCATCATCATCTTCCATCCTTGCTCATGATCCACAGGTAGAGCTAGCTACTTACAAGTTCTCACAGTTTAGGTTCCCGAAGTATTGGTGTGGCATGAAAAAGAGTTGAGTGTCTCCTACAGACAGATTGTCCCTGTGCCTCCTGGCCTTGTTGTGCACTTACAGCCTGGGATGGAACGGAAGGTGGGTTCCTGTGCTCAAGGCAATGGCGTAGCCAGGAGGTTACAGTCTGACTGACTTATTCATTCCACTGTGTTAACCCCAAGCATGAGCCTTGTGTAACTGTGATGCTGTTACAGGGTTCATCTTAGATGAGCTTTTTCCATCATGTCATCCTGCCGTTCCACACCTGCCTACGCTGACCAGAGAAGATTCAATAAGGTGCATTGTAGGTTTTCCCTAGGGCTGTTGCCCTAGATCTGCCCACTCAACACAGAGTACTTTTTTTTTATCCCCCCAGGGGTGGGGGGTGGAGGGTGGGGGGCAGAGTGGCTTGAGGCAGGGTTTCTCTGTGTAGCCCTGGCTGTCCTGGAACTCACTCTATAAACCAGGCTAGCCTTGACCTCACAGAGATATTCCTGCCTCTGCCTCCCGAGTGCACCACCACCTGGCTATCACGCTGTACTTTGGCCCTGTCTTCATTCTCTGGATTGCTACGTAGCCCAGGCTGGCCCCCAACTCCTGGTCTTCCTGCCTCAGCCTCCCGATGTGAGCCACACTATTTGGAGGGCAGTTGTCCCTCATATGGAGCATTCTGGGTGATGATGTCAAGCAAGTCTCAGGTCCCCAACTAAAGACTCCAAAACTGTTGACTATGTCTTCCCCCCGCCCCAAGACAAAGTTTCTCTGTATAATTGCCCTGGCTGTCCTGAAACTCTTTTTGTAGACCAGGCTGGCATCCTCCCGCCTCTGCCTCTCAAGTGCTGGGATTAAAAGGTGTGTGCCATCACGCCTGATTGACTACGTCTTTTGACAGTGACTCCTGTCTAAGGAATGGAAAGTCCCTGACACAGATGCCATCTGTGGTTCCTGGATAGTCTCCTCTCAGCACAGTGCCTCTACTAGTTCTCTAATCAAGACGTGCTCTTCCATTCTCCTGGCTGTTTGTTTGTTTTAGGGTTTCTCTCTGTCCTGGGATTCTGTTGAAAAGGCTGGCCTTGAACTCAGATCCACCTGCCTCTTCCTCTCAAGTGCTGGGATTAAAGGCTTGCACCACCATGCCTGGCTAGCTTGGGCTACTTAATAGGACCTTGTCTACAAACAAATGAACAGACAAAGAAAACACTGGGATGGAGTCAATATTCTAGCATGGATTGGGAAGGAGTTTTTAATGGAGGGGCTGTTGACAGTTGATAGCTTCTAGGGGAGAGAGTCAGTGGACAGCTCCACACCAGAAGTATATGGGCAACACAAATTGGAATTGGGTTATTTTTAAATGTATCATTATTTTATGTATATAGATATTTTACATGTGTGTGTGTGTACATGCAGTGCCCCCAGAGGCCAGAAGAGTGTCAGAACTATTAGAACTTGAGTTACAGACACTGGTGAGTCACCTTGTGGGTTCTGGGAATTGAACCTGAGTCCTCTGGAGGAGCAGCTAGTGCTCTTAACTGCTGAGCTATCTCCCCAGCCCTTTCAAAGGATTATTAAACACACACACACACACACACACACACACACACACACACACAAAGTTGGTAGGGAAGGAGAAGGGGTTGATCTGGGACAAGTTAGAGGGAGAAGAAGGGTAGGAATATGATTAAAATACATTGTATACAATTCTTTTTTTCAAAGAATTATTTATTTTTATGTGTATGAGTGTTTTGCCTGCATGTATGTTTGTGAGTAGCTGCATCATGTGTGTATCTATCTGGTACCCGCAGATAATTAAATTAGTTAATTAATAAAAATATTTTTTTAAACCTCTGGAGGCTAGAATGTGACTTGGCTGGTGGAACCTTTGCCTGCCACTCATGAAGCCCTATTGAAGTGGGTTGAGTTCCTACCACTGCATGGAAACAGCATGGTGGCACACACCTGTCATCCCAGAACTTGGCTGGTAAAGTCCACATAGCATATTCCAAGCCAGCCAGGGCTATCTAGTGAAATACTGTCTCACAAAAAAAAGAAGCAAGAACGGAGCTTGCACTTATCATACCAAGCCTGGTGTAGCCTAGGCTGTATGGCAGCCTTCTAGAACAAGCAAGCATGTCTTCTTCTTGTTCCTCCCTACCCCTCTCTTCTCTCCCCTCTCCATCCCTTCTCACTCCCTCCCCTCCCCTCCGTCCCTCTCCACCCTTCCCTCCCTGTCTCTCTGCATCCTTTCACAGCCCTTTCCTCTCTCTCTCTCTCTCTCTCTCTCTCTCTCTCTCTCTCT
>OU015743.1:33315343-33343115 GCA_907169655.1 Acomys percivali
TCTGTGATTGAAGGAGACCTCCTCCCCCTATATATGCTCTTAGAATAGCGAGTCTCTTCTTGGTAACTTGCTATCCCTCCTCTGAGTGCCGCCAGGCCTCCCCACCCAGGGGACGTGGTCAGAAAAGGGGCACCAGAGTTCATGTGAGAGTCAGATCTCACTCTCCACTCAATGGTGGAGAATATCCTGTTTGTTGGCTAGGTCTTGGTAGGGGTTCGAAGTTTACTGCCTATATTCTCCTTGGCTGGTGCCTTAGTTTGAGGAGGACCCCAGGACCCAGATCTGCCTGTCATAAAGTTCTTCTTGTAGGTTTCCAGGACCCTGTGGATCCTACTATTTCCTCATTCTTCCATGCTACTCTCGCCTAAAGTCTCAATAGGATGTCCTCTCCTCTGACCCACTTTCTTGGTAAAGTTTTTCATGGGACGTATCCCTTGGACTAGTGTTTTGATATAAGTGAGTATATACCATTTGTCTCTTTTTGCTTCTGGGTGAACTCACTCATTATGATAATTCCTAGATCAATCCATTTGTCCACAAATTTCGGAAATTCCTTGTTTTTAAAAGCTGAATAGTATTCCATAGTGTAAATGTACCACAGTTTCTTAGTCCATTCTTCTACTGAGGGACACTTAGGCTGTTTCCATGTTCTAGCTATTATGTATAAAGCAGCTATGAACATGGTTGAGCATATGTCCCTGTTGTGTGGTAGGGCATTTTCTGGGTATATTACAAAGAGTGGGGTAGCTGGGTCTTGAGGAAGCCCTATTCTGATGTTTTATACCTATTAATCAATTTTAATGTAGCTTTAGGAACTTAATGTATGTGAGGAGCCAACTTGTAAGCATTTATATAGTTGGTTTAAGCTGTGATATCTACATTCTTTTTTTTGGTTTTCCGAGAAAGGGTCTCTCTGTGTAGCCTTGGCTGTCTGAGACTCACTTTGTAGACCAGGCTGGCCTCGAACTCACAGCGATCCACCTGCCTCTGCCTCCCGAGTGCTGGGATTAAAGGCATGCGCCACCACGCCCGGCACCAGCAGAGATAGTTTTGTTCTAGGCTGCAGTTACAGCTTTATGACTTTGGGCCAAGCCCCCACACTGTAAAACATCCAGCAGAGATAAACATAACCTCTCAGCTGGGACACCAGGGCATGGAAGTATGCTGACAACTCCGAAGACATTTTCACTTTTAGCTTACCAACTAATTTAGACCAACTTCTTTATTGAAAGTTTATTTTTCGGGTTGGAGAGATGGCTCAGAGGTTAAGTGATTACAAGTGGGCAACACCACACCAAAATAAATAAGATGTAATTAAAAATTAAACACTTCAGAATGTAGAGTGAATTTCAGTTGTTCAAAATAGGATGTTGAAACGAAATTAAACCCTTGCTTCCTAAGTTGCACGTGCCTGACATTTCGCCACAGACATGAGAACGGTACTTAATAAACATCAATCCTGAAATACTTCAAGGAACAGGAAATGGTCCGCTGTAGTGTCCAGTGGGGGAAGAATAGGTAGAACTGACTTATGTGTCACGTACCTTTCCTGTCCTGTGCCGTCCTGTAGTGTCTCACTGCAGAAGTTGCTGCCTTTCGCTGGTTTTCCACTCTTCACTAGGCTGCATTAAGGCTACAGGTAAACAGTACACTGCCTGCTTAGAGTCCCCAAGTGAAGAGGCACGGGGCCAGGCTAAGGGAAAGTCCCTGCCTAGAATCTCCTAGTGAAACAAAGGTAGGACATCTTCCTGGAATTCTTAGTGAGAGGATAGGGCCATGCTCAGTGGTAAAGCATCTGCCTAGAGTCCCTCACTGAAGAAATCGAGGTACATCTGGCTAAGGGGTACATATCTTGCCTGGCAAGTCCAAGGCCTTGGGTTCAAATTTAGGGACTCAGTGAATTCTCCTACAAGGTATGCCAGTTGTTCTGACCCCCAGTCACAAACATGAAAAGAGAACAGCGATTCTTCCACTATCTTAGCTGACTTAGGCTCAGAGATGTGGGTCTTACAATAAAAAAGTAAATTATTAAAAAAAAGAAAAAAGAAAGTTATTTTTCATGAGAACACAAGGCATTTAGTTTAATTCAGGTTTTAATTTATAATGCTTGCTCATCTATAAACTATATCTGAAAAGAAAAGAATTCATTAAAGTTTTTTTTTCCCCTGTGTACATTTGGTGTTTTGCCTGCGTGTATGTCTGTGTGAGGGTGTCAGACCTTGGAGTTACAGACAGTTGTGAGCTACTATGTGGGTGCTGGGAATTGAACCCGGGTCCTCTGGGAAAGCAGTCAGTGCTCTTAACCACTGAGGCATCTCTCCTGCTCCACTAAAGATTTTTTATTATGTAATATAAATACAACATTTAATATGTACATGAAAGTAGCACATGTAAACACACACAAATGTACAGAAGATCCTTTGCTTTTAATGGTGAGACAGAGTAACACAGTAAATTAGCAAATTCATAAAAAGACATATTTTTTTTTGAGACAGGCTCTATGCTGGTCTCAAGTTTGCAGTCCTTCCACCTTACCCTCTGGAATGCTGGGATTGCAAGCATTCCCTAACCACCATTTTTATGTGGACTCAAAGTCTGGATAAAGCAATTCTGAAAGGGACGGGGAGAGGATGAATCATACAAAATGTGACCTTTTTTTGTGTCTGTCTTCTTTTACGTATCATGTTTTTAAGTCTTTTCCAAGTTATGGCTTGAGTCTGCTTGCTTCATGACTGAACAATACCCCATTGTATCTTGGCTATCTGTTCATCTATTGGTCAGTGTTTGGGCTGGCTCACCATTTGCTGTTAAGTTTCTGTAAGCAATATGTAGACATGTTTTTGTTTCTTGTGTACACAGGACTGGAGTTGCTAGATCACATACCATTCTATGTCAAACTTTTCCACAGCAAATACCTTATTTGTATATTCCACTAGCAATATATGAGGGTTCCAGTTTCTCCATCAATGCTTATTTCCTTTTTTCGGTTGTTTAGGTTGTTTTGTTTTTGTTTTTGTTTTTGTTTTGAAACAAGGGTTCTCTGTGTAGCCCTAGCTGTCCTGGACTCCATTTGTAGACAGACTGGCCTGGAACTCACAGAGATCTGCCTGCCTCTGCCTCCTACGTGCTGGGAATTAAGGCATGAGCCACCATGCCCAGTTGATGCTTATTTCCTGTTTTCTGTTGTTGTTTGTTGAAGTTTTCAAGCTATCCTAGTGGGTATAAAGTGATTTATTATGGTAACTTTGATTTGTGTGTGTGTGGGGGGGTGGCTCGTGCACATGTAAAACTCAAAGGACAAACCTTTTTTTTTTTTTAAGCAAAATAACAACAAAAAATTGCATCTACAAAATAATTAGGAAGTAATTTGGGTGCATATATAATCCACTTCTGGGCTGTCTTCTCCGCACTGCTTACTGATGTGTGCCTGGGCGCAGGATGGGATGGGAGCCCCACAGGTGAATGCTGATGAGTCCCCTCTCTCCTTCGCTGGCGGTCCACCAGGTGAGGACTGGCCTTCTCATTCATCTCAATGACATGTTAGCTCAGCAAAGTGGCTCTGGTGCCGTACCCTGTGAGAGCCCAGGAACTGGCTGGCTGGCTCAGGTTACCTCCTAATGTTGGGCACATCTCTCAGCAAGTATCCTGATGTCTTTCTAAAATAAGTCCTTACGTAAGGAGGTCCTTGTTAAGTGCCACCCAATAAACTGACCGAGAGAAGTCTAAAGGAAAAGGGAGGAAATATTCCGGAAACCTCTGCACTGACAGCCGGGAAACCCTGGGTTGCCCTTGGAAGCCCTGGGTTGCAGGGGAGGTACTTGTACCCAACTTAGTGGTTTTTTATCTAGTCTTATTTTCCCTTCAAAATGTGTATTTTTGTGTGTGTGTATCAATGTCTTACCTACATGCGAGCTGTGCACCATGTGCATGCCTGGTGCCTGGGGGGTTGGAAGAGGCTGCCAGCTTCCCTGTAAGTGGGCTTACAGACAATTGTGAGCCATCATGTAGGTGCTAAGAATCAAACCTGGGTCCACTTCAACCCCTTTAACAAGTGTTTTAAAATTTATTTTTCCAAACAAAAAACAAAAAGAAAAAGCCTCGTCTACAAAGTAAGTCCAGGACATCCAAGGCTAACACAGAGAGACCCTGTCTCAGAAAAATAAATAAATAAATAAATATGTTAAATAAATAAATAAAAATAAAAATAATTTCTCCTCTGTTGTAGGAATTTTGGAAAATAAATCATAGTATAAATAAATCATAGTATAAAGAAGAAAGTAAAAAAAAAAAAGTAAAGTAAAAAAAGAGAGTTAAAGAGACTTTTCTCACTGCAGAAGGTCACCACCGTTCACATTTTAATACAAATATTACATGGACATTTTTTTTTCTTTTTTGCTATGTGGCCCAGGCTGATCTTGAACCTGTAATCTTCCTGCCTCTGCCTCCCAGGTGCTAGGATTACAGGCATGTGCCGCCACCACTAACTCCAATTTTAGTGGTCCTTGTCCTCTGTCCTGCCTCTGAAGGACCAAACACTGGGCCTCAAGGGTGCTAGGCAAGAGCTGTCCCACTCACCCAGCTACATCACAACATCTCCAGACCTTTAATGTCTTGGGCATCTGGACACTTGGTCCCCAGTTTGCAGTACTGTTGGGAAGTTTTAGGTGGTAGAGCCTTGCTGGGGGGCAGCACATCACTGGGGGTGGGCTTTAGGAGCTCAAGGCCTTACCCTACCGCAGCTCACCCTCTCTGCTTCAGCTTGTGGTTCACAATGCGCACTCTCAGTTCACTGTTCCTGACACCATACCCCACTCCCACCCCCACCTTCACCCCCACCCCAATCCCCACCCCCATTTATGATGAACCTTTGGCAGGGGGTGGGTCGAGACAAGGTTTCACTGTGTAGCCTTGGCTGTTTTGGACTAGACCAGGCTGGCCTTGAACTCTGGTATTAAAGGTATGCGTCAGCACGCTGAGCTTCATGATAAACTCTTAACCCTCTATAGCCGTAAGCCTAAATAAACTCTTGCTTGTATAAGTTGCCTTTGTTTGTGTCACAGCAACAGCAAAGAAAGTAATACATTTACTCCCTTTCCCTGGATAATCACTCTTATGTCTGAAGTATCCATTCAATATTTCTCCAAGAAAGTGAATTTTTATTTAGCTTCCCTCCCCACTTCTTTCTTTCATGTGTACGTGTGTGGTGTGCATGCATGTGTATGTGTGCTCCTATGTGTGTGTAGGTGCACGTACATGTGCACACAGATACATGAGTAGGCCCAAAGTTGATGTCAAGAATTCTTTAAAAAGATTTGTTTATTTATTTTATGTGTAAGTGCTCTATCTGCATGTACACCTGCATGCCAGAAGAGGGCATCAGATACCCATATAGATGGTTTTGAGCCACCGTGTGGTTGCCAGGAATTGAACTCAGAACCTCTGGAAGAGCAAATGGTGCTCTTAACCGCTGAGCCATCTCTCCAGCCCCCAGATGTCAGGAATCTTTCTTATTCGTTCTTCTACCTTATTCTTTGAGGCAGGACCTCAGTCAAACACAGCTCACCAATATAGGTAGTTTCACTAGCCAGCTAGCTCCAGGGAACCCCTCGTCCACTACAGGTAGGCTGCCACGTCCCCCCTGGCATTTGTGTGGTTTGTGGGGATCCAAACTCTGGTCCTCTTTCAAGGGCGTTCACCACTGAGCCATTTCTCCAGCTCCAGTCCTGCTTTCTTAGGCAGGAGGCATCTACTTTGGGTATCTTTCCGTGCTAGTACAGATGGTGCCACTTTGTGATTTTTTTTTTTTAGTTGATATTGTATTTTGTTCTGTGGATATCGTTCACGTCCTTTACAAACGTGTAGTGATTTTTTTTTTTTTTTATAAAAATCAACAATTGTCCTCCAAGTAGGGGTGAGCCATTTGAGGTCTCACTCGTTAGGCTTGCACAGTCTGACTTTCCTGCGGGGGAAGTAGAAGTCCTTCCTGTGGTTGAACTAACTCTTCAGGATCCTACCACACCGACGATGGCCATGTCCCTGGGGGGTGGAAGCCGGCAACAAATGGATTTGGGAGCTTGACAAGACTGGCTTCTAGGCAAGTGGACAGCACTGGCCGTTGTTAGCTCAGGATGGAGTCTGGACAACAGGGCAACGGACTGGGAGCGATTATGCTATAGTGGTGCGGAGAGACCAAAAAGATTGCTGAGAACCAATAAGATTGACATTTTTTATGGACTATGTATAGATCAGGAGTTTCCTCTGTGACCTCAGAGATGAGTCTTTTCTCTGTAACTCTACTGTTTGTTTTGCAAGAAGCCCTCCAGCCTAATTTCTCTACTGGAGCTGACTCTGACTGACTGAGTCTCTTCTGGAACAATTGGGAAAGAGGGAGTGACTAGAAAGCCACAGGGCTTTATTTTCTTTCACTGTGTGGGTGTAACTTAGACAGTAAACTCTGGTTCAAGTTCCTAGGCTCCTTTTGGTCCTCCACTCCAACTTCTTCTCCTTTCTCATCTACAGCAACTGTTAATACACTGTAGCAGCCAGGGCTTTTTACCACGGAACGATGCTTCTAGCCCCTGACAATGCCAATTTCCCAGATGCTGGCTAAGAGTGTCAGTTAGCAAGTGCCCTAGAAAGTCTAAGATATAGCCAGGTGTGGTGGCGCAGGCCTTTGATCCCAGCACTCTGGAGGCAGAGGCGGGTGGATCTCTGTGAGTTCAAGGCCAGCCTGTTCTACAGTGTGAGTTCCAGGACAGCTAGGACTCTGTTACACAGAGAAAACCAGTCTTGAAAAACAACAACATTTAAAAAATAAAACAAAGGGTCTGGAGAGATGGCTCAGAGGTTAAGAGCACTGTCTGTTCTTCCAAAGGTCCTGAGTTCGATTCCCAGCAACCACATGATTGCTCACAACCATCTATAATGAGATCTGGAGATCTGCTGCCCTCCTCTGGCAGGCACACATGGGGGCAAAATCTGTATGTATAAATAAATAAATAAATAAATAAATAAATAAATAAATAAATAAAAATAAAAAAGAAAGAAAGAAAAGAAAGTCAGATGTGTTTCTGCAGGCCCAAGAGGGGCTCGGGCTTTCTAGGCACATTCTCGGCTTTTGACCTACATTTGGGAATTACATAACACATTCATTACTTGGTTGTTGTTGCTTCTAAAACAAACAAACAGAACACAACCTACTTTGTATTTGACCTTACATTTCCCATCTCAGTTTATGCTTTTCTTTAAATTCTTAATTGTGTTTTCTTTCTCTTGGTAATTCTATAAGATGTTTTGTCTTTAACTCAGGCTACAAGCTGCAGTAGATTTTGTTGTTTTAAACAAAATCCCAAAGATTCCATTTTATCAATAAAGGCTTAGGAGCCAGATACTGGGGTGAAAGCCTCAAGCTCAGAGAAGCAGATAAAGCAGCCAGCTGACCTTCCTCCTCAGCCGACATCCCAGAAGGAAAAAGCCCCGTCTCCTCTATGCTGTCTTAAAAAAAAAAAAAAAAAAAAAAAAAAAAAAAAAAAGCCTGAAACTGAATGTCCCTTCTTTTTACTTCTTGTGTGTCTCTCTATCCACCTTCTGGATATCTCTCAGTTTCTATGGGTTTTTTGTTTGTTTGTTTAATGTTCACTCCCTGCCAACTGGTTGCTTGCTCTGTCTCTTAACCTTTGACTCTATTTAGTCCTGTTTACAGAAAGTTCTTGGATTAAAGGTGTGTGCTAGGGCTGAGCCACACTACACCTAGAAACAGGTTTTTCCAGTACACAATCTTGGGGTTCACAGTGTGATCAAATATCCTGCAACAAGATTTATTTCTTTATCTTTAACATTTTTCTAAAATTTTTACTACATTTATTTATTTGTGTGTGTGTGTGTGCATGTATATGTGTGCATAGTGTGTATGTTTATGTATGGTGCTCATGTGTGTGTGTGTGTGTGTGTGTGTGTGTGTGTGTGTAGGTCAGAGGACAACTTGCAGAAATTGGTTCTTTCTACCATGTAGGTCCTGGGCATCATACTTAGATCATGACTTGATTGTGAGCACCTTGCCCATTGAGCCATCTCACTGGTCCTAATTTATTTATTTATTTATTTATTTATTTATTCTAAGTTGGCATGCAAAGTGATGAGTTTTACTATGGCATTTTCATAATAATATGTCATTGTACCTTTTTGCTACAGTAGATTTAAGTGTTAAGAAGGAACTTTAGACTTACTAAAGAGCTCAGGTACCTTAAAACAAACATGTGCACTTAGTCTGCAATAGACCTCAACCCCAGTTTCCCATATATCCATGTTCCTCCACAGGCCTTAGATCCTCCCACTCCCGTACCGGTTATACTGGTCTCAGCAGTCTTGCTCTTTGTAAGGTTGCTTTTTTCTGTCTCTGTCTGTAGAACCCCTGACCACCACGTGCCTTCCTCTTACACAAGGCACTTTTGTACTGCCCACTGGTCCTGGTGTGGCCATCAAACCCTCTCCCACGCCATCTTTCCTTCTAGAAATGTCAATCTCACTGGACCCCAGTTATTCTACTTTGGTTAACACCCACAGGCGCTGAACAAGGTCAAGTATGGTCCAATATGGACATCCTCTCTTGGGACTCACAGCACAGTGAATCTGGCCAGTGCCTCACTCTTGGAGCAGTTGATGCGACAGGAGGACAACCACCCCACGAGAGACCATATGGAGCAGTGGAGAGATCACCGAGATTACAAGGGCTTCACCTATGGGATCTTCACCACGTGAGCTGGGTTTCAAAGGGACAGGAGCATGGCCACAGAGGACCAGGTGGAAAGAGAGTAGGCACAGGCAGGCACTCAAATGCAGGGCAGACCGGAACCTCCCACAGGCCCTGAGCCTGCTGCTTGTCTAGAGAGCAGTCATTGAGGTAGACTGAGACCCAGGGACCAGCCACTGTCTTTTCTACCAATACATTATGTCACTTTTTGTTTGTTTGTTTGTTTTTGTTGTTGTTGTTGGGGTTTTTTGTTTGTTTGTGTTTTTTTTTTTTTCCTTTTTTTTTTTTTTTTGAGACAGGATTTCTCTGTATAACAGCTCTGGCTGTCCTGGAACTAGCTCTGTAATCCAGGCTGGCCTCAAACTCACGGAGATCCACCTGCCTCTGCCTCCCAAGTTCTGGGATTAAAGGCGTGTGCCACCACTGCCTAGCACATTATGCCTATTTTGGACAGGCAAATGATTTCCTTTCTTTGTCTTTGTGTTTCAGATCTATACTCTAGCGTGTTCAGACTAAAATGTCTGCAAGGCATTTTCAGATTTGTGTGTGGTAGGAGGTCGTGAGCCTGAGGCCCCCATGCACGCTAAGGACTTACTCAACCACTGAGCTACATTCCCAGCCCCTGTGTGATTTCTAGATTCTGAAGGGTCTCTATCTCTACGTTGTCACGGATATCTTGAGACTCCAGGCCTGAACCATTAGGCCTGGCTTCTGACCTGTTTTTCTGAATTGTGGTTGAAAATACGTCAATTCGTAGTGGACAAAGCACCATTACCATTTAGTTGAGAGGGCTCCATTTAATTTCATCAAGTTATATCTCAGAGCGTGTTGTATGGCACACAAATCATGGGCTATCAGCTTCACGGATGCCCTCCACACACATGTAGATAGATACAGATGTTGGTTGTGCCTAGAAAGGGTAAGATTATTCTGGCAGTGATGTCTGAAGGATGGACTGTCACTTACTTATGAGCTCACTGAAGTAGGCAGTGGAATTATTGGAGATCAGCAATTCCCAGTGCCATGGTTGTTTTTTTTTAAAAAATATTTTATTTACTTTTAGTTTATGTGCGTTGGTGTGAAGGTGTCAGATCTTGGATTTACAGACAGTTGTGAGCTGCCATGTGGGTGCTGGGAATTGAACCCAGGTTCTTTGGAAGAGCAGGCAGTGCTCTTAACCACTGAGCCATCTCTCCAGCCCGTGCCACTGGTTGTAAATGGCTGTGTTCAGACATCTCTTAGCTGAATCAATAGAACCCCCAAAACAGTAAGTGGTGTTCCCATCATGCTTTAGTGTATATGCCAAATTGATCATAACTGTATTTCGATGACGCCACACACCAGGCTCATTTCTGTATGCTGTGATTTCCTCTTACCCTTACAACAAGCCCTTGAGTGGATGGTACCATTATCGCCATGTTACAGCTGAAGACACACCGTAGGAACCATGGGCATGCCAGAGGTGACACACCTACCTAGCCAGTGATGATGTAAATCTTCCTGATTCTGGAACTCAAGCATCTGGCCACAGGCTCACGGCAGATTTGCATCATAGATGCAGTCTCTTGGGTTTCCTTTCTTGTTCCTGTCTCCTTCATAGGTGGACAGTGTCATAAGTAAGATAATAATTCTTAGGACGTTTGTTCCAAATTATGAGACTAGAGAATACTGTTTAGACCTCTTCAACCTCACTGATCCTGTGGGCTACTGGGAGGCCACCTGTATCTGACTTGAACACGATGTAGGATGCTTTGGGGGTCTAATTAGGTCTAAAACTGAAAGTGCCACTTTGTGCTAGGTGTGGTGGCACATGCCTCCAATTCCAGGACTCGGGAGGTGGAAGCAGGAGGATCATGAATTCAAGGGCAGCCTGGGCTACAGGAGACCCTGTCTCAAACAAACAAACAAACAAACAAACAAACAAACCAACCAACCCCAACTAACCAATAAATAAAGGCTACTTTTGTAAAACTATGCTGCTTGTTTTTGTGGCTGTGTTTTAACACATCTGCCTTGGAGTTTTCTTTTACACAGTAGCTCTCCCCCGAGGAGTAGCTTCTGCCTGGGCTGTCATTAAAGGTCTGCATGGTTAGCTCCTTGAGAAAGCTTAACCACCCACTGCTGCTGTTCTGCTTCCCATTTCCTTCCTCAAACACAAAGCTCTTGAGAGGAATGGTTGAGTTTTAAAATTTGTTTTTAAAGATTAAAAAAAATGTTTTTTTTTAATGTGTATGGGTATTTGTACACCTGCTTACCATGTTCTTGCGGCGCTTGCCTAGGCCGATGGACCTCCTGGGAACGGCAGTTACAGATGGCTGTGAGCCACCATGTGGGTGCTGGGAATTGAATCTGTGGAGGAGCAGCCAGTGCCCTTAACCTCTGAGCCATCTCTACAGCCCATTATTATTATTTTTTCTTTTAAAAACTTAATTGTTTAATTAATTAATTAATTAATTAATTTTTTGTTTTGTTTTGTTTTGTTTTGTTTTGAGGCAGGATTTTTTTGTGTAGCCTTGGCTGTCCTGGACTCACTTTGTAGACCAGGCTGGCCTCGAACTCATAGCAATCTGCCTGCCTCTGCCTCCCTGAGTGCTAGGATTACAGGAGTGCAAGACCATACCCAACTGTTTTTTAAATTTTTTGATAGTAATGTTGGCTTTTGTTTATTTGTTTGTTTGTTTGCTTATTTGTTTTGAGACAGGACCTCATGTGGTCCAGACTAGTTTTGAATTCATTATTTAGCCCAGACTGACCTCAGACATCTTGATTCTCCTCCCTCAGCCTCCACAAGTATGTACCACTACATCTGGCTAATAGTAATCATTACACAATGAAATTCCCACTTTTTTAATCAGTGACCTGCTAAGTATGCATCTCAGTCCCATTCTGTTCTCCTAAGCCATCGGTACTGTTAGTTGAGACTTCATTCTCACTTTACACAGAAGTGTGCAAACATACACAGTGGTGGGGGTTTCCTCTCTTCCTTATAGCACAAGACCACCTTGTATTTGTTGCTCTGCAGCTAGCTTTAAGAAAATGGATTTGGGCTGGGTGTGATGGTGCACACCTTTAATCTCAGCACTCAGGAGGTAGGGGCAGGTGGTTCTCTGAGAGTTCAAGTCCAGTCTGGTCTACAAAGTAAGTCCAGGACATCCAGGGCTACACAGAGAAACCCTGTCTCAAAACTGCCCCCCCCCCAAAAAAAGAAATAAAGAAAATGGATTTGTCCAGACCAACCAAAGCTACACAGAGAAATCCTGTATTGGAGAAGAAAAAAAAAAAGAAAGAAAGAAAGAAAGAAAGAAAAAAGAAAAGAAAAGAAAAGAAAAGAAAAGAAAAGAAAAGAAAATGGGTTTGACCTAGCTTGTTTAGGGACAGGTACAGGCTTGGGAGTTAGCTGAATATGGGACTGTCCTTGGAGCATGTCCACTACCCATTTGGGCATCCCTGTTAACCAGGGTAGATGTCTAAACGTCTACTGTGTGGCTATAGCATTAAGGCTTGGAACTTTGGCTTTGTGGGTCTTCTGTGCCTGTGACACAATGAACCAAGAAGACAATGAATGCCTATAACTTTGACGATGGAGGAACCCCAACTTGGTCCCTATTTTATTCCTCAACCTCCTCACAGAGGGCCTGGGTGCAGCCCTTATCATTTTACAGCCAGAAGATTCCAGAGTTATATGACCCCCCCTCCAAAAAAAAATACTTAAGAGTCGATATTTACTGAATACCACGTGCTAAGTGCTCATGTGGATACACCTGAACAACCCTGTTATAAAAGGCTTTGTAGCATTCTTTGTGTACAGAGGCAAAACCCACACCCATGGATGTTAAGTCACTTTTCTGAGGCCATTTGCCCAGTCATCTGTAAACCTTTGATTTTGTTGGTTTGCTTTTATTTGAGACGGGATATTATACTGTATCCCAGGTTAGTTGCAAACTTATGATGGCTCAGCCAACATAGGGCATATGGGTATGTGCCACCAGCCTTGGCCAGACCTATGATTTGACCCTAGGTGGTCTGATTCTAGAAGACCACCTTGCCCATTCACAGTGCTGTGGTGGGACTCTGAGGTTTTGTAGATCATTCTTTCTTTTCTTTTTTCCCCCCTGAGACAGAGTTTCTTTGTGTCGCCTAGCAGTCCTGGAATTCACTCTGTAGACCAGGCTGGCCTGAAACTGAGATCTGCCTGCCTCTGCCTCTGGAGTGCTAGGATTAGAGGCATGTGCCGCCACCACCTGGTCTTAATCCCCCCCTTTTTTATAAATCCACTCTCCACAGTCAGGGTCTCATGACATCTAGGCAGCCCTCCAAATGCTGGGATCACAGGTGTATGCAGCCACACTTGGCAGTTTTGTGCTTCTTAGAGCATATCAATTATATTTGAGGATTGCCTGATTCTAAACTCCAGGAGTCTGAAATTACCTTGACTCTCTGGGAGACCTTGGGGGCAAATGGGAAATACCATTTATTCGAATCCCATCTTTGTGCTATTCTTGGCATTCTCCAGACAAGGACAACAGTGGTTCCAGCTGCGTAAGGCTTTGAACCAGAGGCTGCTGAAGCCTGCTGAGGCAGCACTCTACACAGATGCCCTCAATGAGGTGATCAGTGACTTTATAACTCGGCTGGACCAGGTGCTTGCTGAGAGTGCATCAGGGGACTTGGTGCCAGATGTGGCTCAACATTTCTACTACCTTGCCTTGGAAGGTACCCTTGCTGGGAGAGGCTGGCGTGGGGTGGGGTGGGGTGGGATGGAGGGAGGCCGTGGGTGGGGGTGGCGGGGGGGTTGGGAGGAAGGGCAGGAATGAGTCCTCTGGCTCTGTTTTCTGTGACTCTGTGACGGCCTCTGTACTTTGTAGCCATCTGCTATATCCTCTTTGAGAAAAGGATTGGCTGCCTGAAGCCCTCCATCCCTGAGGACACCTCCACCTTCATCAGATCTGTTGGGCTCATGTTCCAGAACTCGGTCTATGTTACTTTCCTTCCCAAGTGGACTCGTCCTCTGCTGCCCTTTTGGAACCGATACCTGAATGGCTGGGATAACATTTTCTCCTTTGGTGAGATGCCCCAATCAGGGGCCAAGGAAGGAAGCTGGCTGCTCCCATAACTCCCCTATGCTTTTAGCGTGGTTTAAATTCACCATCCTCTGTTTTCTTCCAAAGGGAAGAAGCTGATTGATCAAAAAATCAAGGAGATCGAAGCCCAGCTACAGGCAGCTGGGCCAGATGGGGTCCAGATATCTGGCTACCTGCACTTCTTGCTGGCCAATGAATTGCTCAGTCCTGAGGAGGCGATTGGCACCTTTCCTGAGCTGCTCTTGGCCGGGGTGGACACGGTACATCAGACAGGCTAGCAGGGAGACCAAGGACTACCTGATTTTATCCGGGATTGTTCCCATGACCCCCCAACCCCTATTCCATTACCCTGACCTTTGTCTCTCAACCTGGCTTCTTCTGTATCACTGTGGTTGATTGCCCAGTTGAGCTGAACAGGTTATTTGTTTTGTTTTCTTTTGTTTTTTGGGGACAGGGTTTTCTGTGTAATAGCCCTGACTGTCCTGACTCACTTTGTAAACCAGGCTGGCCTTAAACTCACAGAGATCCACCAGCCTCTGCCTCCTGAGTGCTGGGGTTAAAGGTGTGTGGCTTCTTTTGTCCCCAGGGGACCAATTTCCAAGATTTCTGTGGCATGCTCTTTTTTATAGTCCCCTATCTGGTTGAAATGCAATCTTTCTCTAGTTTTCTTTCTTTCTTTCCTTAAAAAAAATTTTTTTTTGAGACAGAGTTTTTCTGTGTAGCCTTGGCTGTCCTGGACTCACTTTTTAGACCAGTCTGGCCTTGAACTCACAGAGATTAACCTGCTTCTGCCTCCCTGAGTGCTGGGATCACAGGCAGGTTCATGTTTACATAGAGGTCTCCAGGAACCCTCATCTTTTTTTTTCTGTCATCCTGGTGGCAAGCCAGCTTTCCTGTACATTGCAACCACACCCACTCACAAACGCTCTTACCACTTAGCTAGCCTCTTAGAAATTCCCCCCCACCCTTACTTCATCTTCATCTCCCATCCTATCTCCTAGACATCCAACACAATGACCTGGGCCCTGTATCACCTTTCAAAGAACAAGGAGATCCAGGAGGCCTTGCACAAGGAAGTGACTGGTGTGGTGCCTTTTGGGAAGGTGCCCCAGAATAAGGACTTTGCCCACATGCCCCTGCTCAAAGCTGTGATTAAGGAGACTCTGCGGTAGGCTATAATTCCACATGCATAGGGTCTGTATAGGGGTTATAATCAGAAAGCGGGGACTACCCTTGGGTAGGGAGGTTAGGGACAAGAGAGCTATGGGAAGAAAGTCTAAGCACCAGAAGTCAAGAATGAGTGGGACTCCCCTCTGCCCAATCTGGAAGCAGAGTGTAGACTTTGTTTTCTCTGCAGCCTCTACCCCGTGGTCCCCACAAACTCCCGGATCATCACGGAAAAGGAAACTGAAGTTGGTGGCTTCCTCTTCCCCAAGAACGTGAGTGGAGCTCGGGTACCCAGGTGCCCAGGAGTGCCTGCAGCCTTTGCTGATGGTCACATTGCCACTCTCCCTCTGTAGACCCAATTTGTGTTATGCCACTATGTGGTGTCCAGGGATCCCAGTGTCTTTCCTGAGCCTGAGAGCTTCCAGCCTCACCGATGGCTGAGGAAGAGAGATACTGATAACTCTGGGGTCCAACACCCATTCGGCTCTGTGCCCTTCGGCTATGGGGTTCGGTCTTGCCTAGGCCGCAGGATTGCCGAGCTGGAGATGAAACTACTGCTGTCAAGGGTGAGCAGGGATGTGGGGAGGGTTGTGTGGGTCAGGTAAGATGGAGGAATTCAGGGAGAAGGGAGGCAGGGAAGTCCAGGGTAGAAGCCAAGAGAGGGATCAGGAATAGGAGGTAAAGATTCCAGTGGTCCTACCCTTTCTCCTGGCCAGCTGATACAACAGTATGAAGTGGTCCTGGCTCCTGGGATGGGAGAAGTGAAGTCTGTGGCCCGCATTGTCCTGGTTCCCAGCAAGAAGGTGAGCCTGCGCCTTCTGCGGAGACAGCCATGAGCTGGGCTCCTGCCTCCATTGGGGGCATGTCCAGAAACCTTGGCACAGTGATCCCTGACCAGTATCGTGTCACAAGTCAGGAAGACGGATTCAACAGGGAGCTCTATGCCTTTCCCATAGAAGGGCCTCGAATGTCCGGCACAACCTTTACTGAGCAGCACTCACCTAAGACAATAGAGCACTTCAGATCACATGGCAGTCCTTGGGTACAATTTAAAATAAAATTTAAAATTCAAATTTGAGGGGAGGGTATCTGTTCTTCTTTTTGATCACCTAGCACCTGACTCCTCCTCTGCTGTTTTGCACCTTAGAATCATGGTGGGTGGCCCTGATGGGCCCACTTCTTGGAGCCCGAAAGCACCACATGCCTCTCTAGATTTCAATAGCAGAATGGTTATGGATATCCAAAAAGGGCACCGTGACAATCCCACTTCAGCTGTAGATAGTAAAAGCTACCTACTGGGCACCACAGTGAATGTCTATAGCCCTAGCCACCCTGGAGGCTGAAGCAATGAGTTTAACACTCACCTGAGTGGGGTGTCTGTGTGATGAGACTGGGAGTTGGGGTTTAAAAGTCAGTGTTCACAGTCTGTAGCTCAGGGAGAAAAGTCACAGCCATATGGTCAACAGTATGAAGATTTCCCCTTGCCCCAAAAATTTAAAAATGGGACTACCCAACTGGGCATGGTGGCACATGGCTTTAAACCCCACACCACTTGGGAGGCAGAGGCATTGTGAGTCTCTGTGAGTTTGATGCCAGCGTGGCCTACATAGTGAGTTCTAGGCCAGCCGGGGATATGTGGTGAAACCCTGTCCCAAGAAAAAGTTTAAAAGATGAAGAAAGAGGAGGAGGAGGAGAAATAGAGGGAGGAGGAGGGGGAAGGAGATGGGGGGGGGAGAATGGGGGAAAGAAAAGCAAGCTGATGAGGTAGCTCAATGGCTCAGTGGCTAAAACGTATGGCACACAAGCGTGAAGACCTGAGTTCAAGTTCCCAGAACTTAAGTTCAACAAGGCAAGAATAGTGGAATCTGTAGTCCCGAGATAAGAGCCAGACATAGAACCCCCCCAAGAGGTTACTTAACACCTGCAATGCAACAAAGAGACCCTGTCTCAAAAGGTAGAAGGGATGCCGGGCGTGGTGGTGCACGCCTTTAATCCTAGCACTCAGGAGGGAGAGGCAGGTGGATCGCTGTGAGTTCCAGGCCAGTCTGGTCTACAAAGGGAGTCCAGGACAGCCAAGGCTACACAGAGAAAGCCTGTCTTGAAATACCAAAAAAAAAAAAAAAAAAAAAAAAAAAAAAAAAAAGGAGAATGGGAGGACCCGTTGTCCACTGATCTGCACTGTGGGACCCTCACACTTACATGCACACACACAATCACACTCCATCGTGGCATGCTTATGCCTAATTGCATACACAATAAAATAAGTAAATGAAAAGGACTTTTAAAAGACTGGAGAAACACGAATCTACTCTTTCTGCATTGGACCACTGAATCCGAGAGCCCATGTCATCGCAGGGGAGGGTAACAGCAGATGAAGAGACCCAGAATTGAATGAGATTAATTTCTAATTTCTTTTTACCTGGTGAGCCAACATCATGGTAGAAATTACATCCAGTGTTACAGGATCAGTTACGTTTCCTGGAGACTCCCATTTGTGTGTGGACTGGGTTTCACCGACTATGTGAGTAATTAATTAATTTTCCTTATCATTTTGTTACAAATCAAAGGTTAAAAAAAAAACTGTTGGCAGAAGAACATTCTATGCACAAAAGAAAGGCCACTTGCAGCTTGTGTCAATTGCAGGTTTTCCTTCAAGTCTTTGGATTCAGGAGACACAAGGAGTTCACCACAAGTTCATTTCAGTGACTTGCGTTTGAGTAAGCCGATGGCATCCAAGGTCATGGCTTGTTCTTTTGTTTCTTTTCCTTTTTCCTTTAAATATTTTATTTAATTCTAATTTATGTGTGTTGGTGTGAGGGTGTCAGACCTTGAGTTACAGACAGTTGTGAGCTGCCACGTGGGTGCTGGGACTTGAACCCGGGTCCTTTGGAAGAGCAAGCAGTGCTCTTAACCACTGAGCCATCTCTCCAGCCCCCTTGTTTCTTTTTCTTGATTGCTCGTTCTCAAGGATCTGAGTACAAGATCATTTGTCTAGGGGGAGGGGACACTGAGGGGACAGAACACTGCTCACTGGTGAGAGTTAAGGAGGTCCCTGTGCCACAGTGTCAGGAGCACTCAGGCTAGCAGACAGCTGCTCAGTGTTGGCCTCCAGCAGCTCAGATAGTGCCAGGAGAGTAGGATGGTGGCTGGTTGCGGTGCAATGGGGGCTCCCACAGGGAAAGAACAGCCAGGGCTCCTAGGAACTAGAGATATGAGTGTACATGGTCCAGAAATCAAGCATTCCAGGCCCCCAGCTAAATCCATAGGCCACATGCTCACTGCCACAGTGAGCTCGGCCCTGACCCAGGTGGGGGAAAGGCATAAGAAGGCACTGGGCACACAGATGATCCGACACTGATTGCGGTGTCTCTGGTCCAGGGACTTTTAGGCTTGACTCCATCATTCTTAATCTCATCATCCTGGTGCACTGGGCATGCCCAAAGGCTTCTGGGAGTATAAATATAGCAAGGACAATTACGGAAGGCCAGAGAGCCTGTGGGGGAAAAAAAAAAGAGGAAACAATGAACGATTTGTGGAGGTGCCGTCCCAGAAGGAATCTCACCATCTACTGCCAACTGGATGGGATTCCTGCCCCATCCTTTGGCAATGCCCTCCCCCACAACCAAGCATGGTACTGGGACAGTCTGCAGTCTGACAAATTCACTGAAATGAGTGGTAGGTGGCCACTCCCTTCTGTGTTAGTTTGTGTTGGTGATGAAGATGCATTCAAGGAAAGTTTGTTAGCTTGCTTTATTCTCAAGAAGTTCCCAGCAAGTGGGAATCGAATGGGGAAAAGGCAAATACACGTTAGAGCTAGGAATGCCCCATATCCATCCATCCCTTCCAGTGGGACCTCCACGACATCAGCTGGAAATGGGACAAAAAAGTGGTCTGTAAGGCTGGGCATGGTGGCGCACGCCTTTAGTCCCAGCACTTGGGAGGGAGAGGCAGGTGAGTTCGAGGCCACCCTGGTCTATAAAGTGAGACCAGGACAGCCAAGGCGAACACAGAAAGACCCTGTCTCAAAACAAAACAAAACAAAACCCCCCAAAAAACAAAAACAACAAAAAAAGTGGTCTGTAAAGCCTTATGTTGCCAGCTTCTACGGGGCTGCTCAAATATGAGTGGCCATCCTTGGGGTACCCTTACTTGAGATCTAGGAGCTTGGGAAGCTTGAAGGACTGGCTCTCCAGCCCATGGCAAGGCTTACCTGTACCAAAACAGATCCAGCAAAAGGAGGTGGGAGAAGATGAGGGCCAAGTTCCCCCTTCAAGCTCCAACATCCTTTCAGTGGCTTCCCGGTGGAGGAAGATGGCTTGAGGGTGAGGACTCAGGAACTCTCAGGCACTGAGGGCATCGATGCCAGCTGGGCTGAGTACCAGCGCTTGGAGTATATCAGAGAGGGAGACCACGCCCAGAAGATGCTGGGTCTCATCCACCAACACCAGCCTGTGCACCTGTGGGTCCACAGTGTTCAGGGAGGGGGTAGAGCTTTTGGCTGTAGCAGCAAATAGGGCCGGTCCCAAGGAACAGGGGAGCTTAACACAGCGCAAGGAGCAAAGGACATGTCCTGGGAACAGCTGGCCATGGCTTTGACCACTCAGCTGGCTGTGGATCTTGGCACAAGGGCCCCTATGAACAGGACCAGACACCTACCAATGCAGATGCCAAAAGTTGGTCACGAAAGGGAAGGTAGGCCAAGTGCCCAGGATGCAGGCATGGCAAGAGCTATGCAAAGAATAATTAGGCCATCTGTGCTGAGGACATGCCTGGCGGGGTGCAAGGTACCTGTTCCCGCGCAATCCTGTCAATGACTTCACCCAGGCTCTCATGGGGCTGGCAGGAGAGAACTCCCTCCAGACACAGTGTCCTCTGCCTCAAAGCTTCTCCCACACTCATGTCCAGATGGTTGTAGGTTTGCTGGGCAGCCAGGTGCTGGGGCAGAGAGAAGAGTCATGAATTGCCTCATCATCCAGGCTGCAGCCTGGAGACTGCACTCTGACACACATGCAAAGGGTAGCACAGATCCGTCCCATTGATCCTCATACTGCCACCTCCCTGCAGCAGCCCTGGTCTCCACAGACACTTACAATGACATCAAAGCGGGAGTAGAGGCCGACGACCTGACCTGCAGTGGGGATGGAAGAAGACAGCTTAGAACCAGTGTGCTCTCTAGGAGACACGAGGAAGTCTTTTGAAATGAGCTCCTCGACAGTTGCTGGCTTAGTCATGGGCCATCAGGTAGGTTTAGGACCACTGAGGCACCTGACTTGAGGCCTCCTGTGAGCTGCACTGAGAACATGGCATTGCCTGTGAGATAGTGCAGCCTCATCGTGCACAGACACTATGCCTTTAGGCTCAGTTTCTCGTTCATATGAAACAGGAACCAGAGGAACAAGGCACAGTCATCTCCAGGAAGCAAATGGACAAATCTGGAGATAGGATTTTTAAAAAATACTGATTATTATTATTTGTGTGTGTTGATGTTTTGCCTGCATGTACATCTATGTGAAGGCAGGGGATTGGACACCCTGGAACTAGAGTTACAGACAGTTGTGAGCTGCCATGTGGGTGCTGGGAATTGAACCCAGGTCCTCTGGAAGAGCAGCCAGTGCTCTTTTTTTAAAAAAAAATTTTATTTAATTTTAATTTATGTGCATTGGTGTGAGGGTGTCAGATCTTGGAGCTACAGACAGTTGTTAAGCTGCCATGTGGGTGCTGGGAATTGAAACTGGGTCCTTTGAAAGAGCAGTCAGGGCTCTTAACCACTGAGCCAACTCTCCAGCCCTGCAGCCAGTGCTCTTAACTGCTGAATCATATCTCTAGCCCAGTAAATTTTTTTAACCTTTTAAATTACATCACGTGTGTGTGTATGTGTGTGTGCGTGCATGTGAGCACGCACATGCATACATGCACGCACATGTGTGCATGTGCATTGAGTGCCACAGCACACATATGTGGAGGTCAGAGGACAATCTTCAGGTCAGTTCTCTCCTTCTACCCTGTGTGAGTCCTAGTGATTGAAGGCTGCAAGTGTCTCTACCTGCTGAGCCATCTCCATATCCTTAAAGGTAGAACATAGCAAAACTAATTCAGACATTTTAACTGTCTTGTGCTATGAAAATGAGAGGAAAGAGAACAGTCTTGGATTTAAACAGACTTCAGGGACCAATGAGAAATGGGAAAATGAGAATAAGGATGGGAAAGTAGGTCACAATAAATTATTCACAGTTTTAAAAATAACTTCTCTCTTTTAAAAATTACTTTAAGGGCCAGTGAGATGGCTAAGTTTGTAAAGGCCCTTGCTGCCTGCCAGTCCTGACAGCCTGAATTTGATCCCTGGGAACTCACACAGTAGAAGGAGAGAAACAAGTCCTAAAAGCTGTTCCCTGACTTCCTCATATGCACGGGGGCACATAGACACCCAAATAAATAAATAAATAAATAAATAAATAAATAAATAAAACTTTACACTCTATTTATTACTATTGTGTGTGCATGTGCCACGGCGTGCCTGTGGAGGTCAGAGGAGAACAACTTTCAGGAGCTGGTTCTCTCCTTCCATCTTTGTGTGTGTTCTGGGGATTGAACACAGGTCAACAAGCGTGATTGGTAAGGGCCTTTACTGGCTGAGTATCTCACCTGCCCAGTTATTCACAGTTGGGTTAGGTAGTATAAAATGTGCTTATTGTAAGAGGTATAGACTGAAAAAAAAAAGAGGTATAGACTGAATTGTATAGGGGTGATGTGAGCCAATGTCTTTTTTGGGGGGGGCGGTTTCAAGACAGGGTTTCTCTGTGTAGCCTTGGCTGTCCTGGACTCCCTTTGTAGACCAGGCTGGCCTTGAACTCACAGTGATCTGCCTGCCTCTGCCTCCCGAGTGCTAACATTAAAGGTGTGCAACACCACACCCGGATGAGCCAATGTCTTTAATTTACCTGGTTACCTCAGAAAAATGGTGAGCCGGTCCTTTGAAGCATTTCATATTTAAGTATAAGTTAAAAGTCCCTCATAATATCCAGCTTCATTCTGGTGAATATAACTTTGAATTACCTCTTTTTTAAAAGTACATATATATAGTGTCTGTGTATGTGTAGGCATTTGTGTGTGTGATCCTGTGTGTGTGTGTGTGTGCGCGCGTTTGTGTGTATTCTCACATGTGTGGGCATATGCATGTTCTCCTGCATGTGTGTGTATGTGTGTATGTTCTCATATGTGTGGGCGTGTGTGTGTGGAGGCTCCTGCATGTGTAGAGGCCACGGGTCAGTGCCTGGTGTCTATTGCTTTCCACTTGGTTTATTCCGGCAAGATCTCTCATGGAACCTGGTACCATAAGGTTCAGCTAGTCTAGCAAATCAATTTATTGTCCCAGGGGTCCCCTACTGCCACCTCCAGAGCCCTGGGATTACAGGCAAGCTTCCACAACACTCCCACCTTTATAAGTGCTGAAGAACCCAAACTCTAAATACGAATCACTTTATGCACTGAACCATTTCCCCGGCCCCGACTTTGAAATACCTGGTGGTCTAGTCTAATTAAGAAATACTCTTGCTGTCTGTTTGACCCTTTCTAGAACAGGACAGTGAGGTATTGCTTGAGGTGCAGTACCCACGGTCCATTTTAAGGCAAACACGAAGGATTTGCTGTTTCCTGCCATCTTACTCATCTTATTGAAGGCCGCCTTACCAATCCTCCCTCAAAGGCAGAAAGAGTCTCCTCCACAAATGGGGCGTGATGGTACATTCCCACAATCCAGCATTAGGAGGCAGGCAGAACTGCCGTGGGTTTGAGGCCAATGTAGGCTACATAGTGAGACCTTGTCTCAAAGCAACACCCCTGGCCAGGAAAAAAAAAATCCTTTTCACAGTTGGGGAAGCTGAGTCTCGGAAAGGCTAAATAACTGGTCCAAAGTTCAAAGCAAGCAGTGACTTCTAATTCCACTCATCTTGGGCCGGAAGACGTTGGCTCCGCGCCCCGCCTACATTCTCTCAGTGAGGCCTTGCCCACCCTTTCGTCCAGGAGATACTACCAGATTCATTGACCACAGGCAGCGCCGACACACGTCGATCCACAAAGATGTCCAGCGCGGTCAGGATAGGAGCTGTTTCCAGAACTACAGCCAAATCTCGGAATGTGCCGATGCCCAAATCTTGGATAGTGCGGCAGAGGAAGGAGGGCCGGGGCAACAGGGCACCCTGTTGGGATGGGACACAGTAGTGGGGCCTCCAGCTCCTCCCTCCCTTTGCCTGGGCTACCACACTTGATCTATAGTGTCTCCCGTGGCTCTCCCCCACCTCTGCCCCTGCCTTGCTCCCACCATGCCAGGCTCACAAATATGTGCAGGAACTTAAGTAGCCGCTTGTGCGTGAGTATGTACAGCACGGTTCCGGAGACTGGGTCCAGGACCGGCAGGCGGTGGATTCGGTTCTTGATGAGGGCGTAGACAGCTTCAAACAGACTTTAGAGAGTGGAAGCACTGAGACTGGGAGCAACGTGGTAGAGACCCTCCATCTGGGACCCCCAAACAGGGCACCAAAGTCCCCTCTTCCCTCAGCTTCCCAGAAGGAGTGAATGAATGCAGGATTGAGTGGGATAGCACAAGGGCATGATTCAAGAGTCTTAGGCAAGATGGCAAGATGGCTTAGCATGTAAAAGCCCTTGTTGCTGAGCTGGGTGTGGTGGCACATGCCTTTAATCCTAGTACTTGGGAGGCAGAAGCAGGCGGATCTCTGTGAGTTCGAGGGCCAGCCTGGTCTACAAAACGAGTTCAGAACAGCCAGTGCTGTTACATAGAGAAGCCTTGTCTCAAACAACAACAAAATCAAACAACAAACAATAATAAAACACACACACACACACCCTAAACCAACCAAACACACACACAAAAAAGCCCTTGTTGCCAAGCCTGATGACCTGAGCTCAATCCCTGCATCTCTGATGGTGAAAGAAAAGAACCAACTCCTGCAAAATGTGTTCTGCCCTACGCATGTGCACACTCACACACACACACTTGCATGCATCAAGCAAGCGACAAATGTCACACACACACACACACACACACAAACTTACAGACAGACAGACAGACTGACAGACAGAGGAGACAGACACACAGAGAGGTGCTCAGGTGAACACAGAGAATGTTTACCTGTCACTGGGAGAGATGGCGACTAGAGGCTTAAAGCACCCTTGTAGGTAGATCTCTGCAGAAAAACCACAGGAGTCCCCAGTGGCCTCACGTGGTCTCTTGACTGCTTCCCTTCCTGCAGGCACTTCAGGCTTCCCCACAGCCTTGTGCCCTCCAGGAAATCCCACCTTCTGACCTAGGCCCCAAACTTAACCTGGAAGCCTCTCCAACTTACCCCTCCAGGTCTCAATCTTATGTTCTTCAATCTCATAGATCTGAACCTAAAGGCATTGGTGGGAGATTCGAGGGTCAGACATGGGCCCTGGAACATCAGGCCCCTATCCCAGCCCACCCGACACCTCGGATCTCACCAGGGGTGATCTGTAGTAGCGGTGCAACACCAGGATGAAGTCTGTGATGGTGAGCATGCCTGCAGGATTGATAGGTTAGGCCTAAGTCCAAGGCTCATCGAGGACCCCGTCCCGCCAGCCTTCTTGTACCATATCAGGTCCAACCGCCTCTCCTTACCGACAAAACACTGCTTCTTGCTGTCCCACAGAGGGGCTGCCCTCACACCGTTTTCCACCATAGCAAAGAAAGCCTTCTTGATCTGAGGGGCAGGAAGGAACGACAGCTGCTCATCCTCCCCTCGTGCTGTCCCCACCAGGGCCCTCCCATGGAATCTTCTCCCCGGTTCTTCTCCACAAGAGCCTGCCTCTGTCCCAAGACAAGATCTCGTTTGCCACACAGATAAGGCTGTTTGTGTTCACAGGGACAGCCATTAGACACAGCAGGGTTTTGACATGGAGGTCATGGGCATACAGATAATGGTGTAGTTTTGCTCATCTAAGTACTAGAGGTAATAATTATCCACAAAACACTTGCATAGCTACGTCAATTTCCTCACTAAATTCAATACTAACTTATTTTGATCCCTTTCCTAAGCAAAACTACCTGTATGTGCTGGCTGGTACTTGGTTTTCATCTTTTCTTTCCTTCCTTCCCATCTCTTCTTCCCTTTCCTTAACTCTTCCCTCTTCTCTCCTGTCCTTCCTTTCTATGTTTGTGTTTGTGGAGTTTTTTTTTTTCCGAGACAGAGTTTCTCTATGTAGCCTTGGCTGTCCTGGACTCACTTTGTAACCAGGCTGGCCTCAAATTCACAGCGATCTGCCTACCTCTGCTTCCCAAGTCCTGGGATTAAAGGCATGCTCCACCACTGCCTGGCTGGTTTGTTTGTTTGTTTGTTTGTTTTGTTTTGTTTTTGTTTTTTGTTTTATATGTTGTTGTTTGGTTTCCAGGCTGGCCTGGAACTTGAGACTCTCCTGCCTCAGCTCCCTCAGTACTGGGATTACAGGTATGGGCTACTGCACCCAATTCTTTAACATACACCAAAGTTAAGCAAAGCCATTAAAATAATGTATTTCTTTGCAAAACACCAGAGCCAGATTGTGTTCTGTGGACAGCACACATACCCTGCCTTGAGCATATGTGCACCATCTGCTCTGCAGTAGCAGTGCTAAGGGTGGGGTCAGTTTAGCCTAATGGAAGAGCAGGTACCAGAGCACTTGGTATTGTTCTGTTGTCTGTCCTCTGTAATGTCTTACAAGTTTACAAGTTCTTCTTACTTTGTCCTGAGTTGTCCTAAGACTCCTTTGAAATGGAGGGTGGGGGGTGGGGGGTGGGGGGTAGAGCAAGCTCCTGGTGCCCATTTTATAGATGATGGAGATAAAATGACCAACTCCATGTTTGAAAGATTTAAGGTGAGAGTTGTGATGGCAATTAGGGGGTCCCCACAAAGCATGCCCTCTCCCTACTGTACGATGCTAAGAAGGAGTCCCAAAGAAGGGGCTTTCAGGGACTATGACTTGACAAAGCATCTGGGAGACTATTAGTGGTAGCTACAGAGGTGAGCGGTTGCACTTTGAGCTCAAGAGTGGCCAAGCCAGGATCTTACCTCCAGCGTGGTGTCAAAGATGACCAGTTTGGAGCTGGTGGCCATGGCATCATAGCAGGTGTGTTCCTGCATGAAGTGCATATAGACCTGGGCTCCAGGCTTCTGCAACTCATCATCCCAGCTCAGGCTCAGAAGTGGGGCCTGTGGGGATGGGCAAGGCCGAGGCCTGTCCTCCCCCAGACCTTCGAGTTCACAGTCCCAGGCCTCTGAGGCTGGAAACTCGATGTCGACCTCCAGGCCACCTGTGCTGGAGCCCACTGCTGAGGCTGCACAGTTGGGTAAGAGGAGGTTCCACCCAGTGGGGGAGATCTCTACTCCAGCCAAGGGAACAGCTTGAGCCAAGGGTGTGGCCTTTGGGAATGTGGCCTCCTGCCTGTCAGACTCAGCAGCTGGTCCGGATTGGGCACCTGTTGGGGGAAGAAGGCATGGAGGACAGTAACTTCATCTTCCAAAGCACGTTCTCTGTGCTTTCACTGTTTGGCAGCATTGAGGGCACCGGGATAGTGTAGCCCCAGAGTCCTAGCAGAAAGATACTCTTCCATCTTTCCAAGGTGGCTGTGCTGGGCCTGGGTTGGTAGCACAGTTGCTGCCTCTCATGTAGTGAGACTGGGGCCTCAAGATGAGACTGGATCTAACTCCATGCGGTGAGGAGATCTGAGGTCAAGCCCCACTCTAGTATTCCTGTTCTCTGCTGTCCCCTGTCACCATGACTGACCTTGGCCTCACCTTGTTCCACACCTGGTGGCTCTGCTTCCTCTACAGCCTCCTGCCTCGTCCATCTAGAAACCTTGACATCCCGTATGACATGAGCTCTTTCTGAGCTGGTGGCCACAGCTGGTGGTGGCCATGAGCTTTCTCCTTGTTCTAGAAAGTTCATCTCTAGTAGGAGGAAAGGAACCTGTTTGGTTAGTAGGGAGTGATACAATAAAGCCAAGTACAATGTCACTAGTGAGGATATTGGAAGCTATCAAAGTGTGTACACACACATGCGCATGCACACACACATGCACACACACGCATGCATGCACACACTCTCAGACATACTTTTCATTTTTTTATTCATAGGAATCTTCCAAGGCACATATTATAAATAGGAGTAGCATCCCTTTTTAGCAGTAAGGGACCAGAAACTCAGAGAGGTTAAGCAATCTGTTACAAATCACACAGCTGGAAAGCAGTAAGATCAGCATTGGAGTTCAGATCTTCAGCAAAGAGGAAAGGGAAGGTGGGGGAAACACACAGGGGAAAGGAGGGGGAGAAGATGGAAGAGAAGAGGAAAAGCCTCTCCGGACACAAGCCAAGCTAAGGGTTAAGGATGGGGGTTCAGAAAGGTGGGTAACAAGGGGGCTAAAGAGAAAAGACTAAACCCACCCACCTTGACTCTCTGGACCCGCACTGTGGCTCCAGGTCAGGGTCTATAGGAGAAAATGTCTGAAGTGTTGTGAAAATGCTTTCTGTTTTAAAGTCCCTGGGTTGTTCCCTTTAAAAAGCACACCCACACAAACGCCACGTGTATATAGACACACAACATACACAGTTGCGCACCCCCGGCACACACGAAACTTCATACAGGCATGTACACACAAAATACATACTATACAGCACCGGCCTGCTCACACCCACAGAGTAATGTACAACAAGCATGCAGGCCACACACACACACACACACACACACACACACACACACACACACACAC
>OU015743.1:33343125-33359550 GCA_907169655.1 Acomys percivali
CACACACACACACACACACACACACACACACACACACACACACACACACGGCCACGAGCTTGCTGTCCTTCTCCATCCCAGCGCCGGCCCCCTGGGACCCCGGTACCCCAGGCAGTGTGTGCTCCAGCTCGGGCTCCATGCGGCCAGCCCAAGTCTGCTAGCAAGTGCGACAGGAGGCGACGGGTAGCACTATTCTGGGCCAGTCCCTGGCAGTGGGCCCTCGGGGATCGGGTTCACTTTGATTGTCAGGTCTTGGGAGGGAGCGCTCACACTGCAGCTGTTCCCGCCCTGCAGCTTGGGGGCGCTGCAGAGGCAGAGTTCTCATTTTCGAACTGAGAGTTCAAAGGAGGAAAATTGGCTGCCTTCTCTTTCTCCTCCACGCAAACTTCCTGAGCGAGGATGGGATGAGTTAGGAAGGATACGCTTGAGGCTGGAGGTAGGGGAGGGGGTTGTGGGTGGTTCTGAAAGAGCAGTCAGGATATGTCCTAGACATTCCATTTTGGGTTCTGCCAACCTCTCCCATTCTTAAGTGAAAGATGAAAAGATGGAGAAGGTGGGTCAGGCAGGTGACCACCACTCTGCTGGTCATCACGAAGGTGAGAGATGGGATTGAGAGCTCGGGCTCATACCTGTGTGCAGCACCAGAGCCAACCTGTAGTTGTGAGATGAGTGGACGTGCAGGGGGCCCAGCCTCTAACTCATCATGAGGTACTGACTCTGCATCTCTCTGTGTCAGAGGGGAGCCCAGCCTGTCTCTGGTGCGGCTCACCCCCCTTCCTTGGCATTCCTAGGGCCTGAGTCAGAGTCCAAATGTGGGACGCTGACCCAGCTGCTCTGGCTTCCCTCTCCCTGTCTCTCCCTGTCCCTCCCTTAGCTTGTCATTCCTGTCTCTTTCACTGCGACCCCCTGGTCCTGGACACCAGGAGCAGAATATTGAATTTCCTGTTGGATTTGGTGAACTCATTTCCTTCCCTCCCTCAAAGCACCTGCAATGGCCTCCGAAGAGGGTGGGGGAGAACTGTGCCAGGAGAAGCTTTCCCATTTCATGCATGTCCCTGGGGTCTGGATCTGCTGCCAGAGGCACAGAAACTTCTGAGGCACAGAAAATGGGCCACCTCAGAGAATGGGAAGCGATCAGCTCGTGCTCTACTGCCTAGGTAGTACAGAGGACAGTCATACCTTGTGTTTTGCTGAAATGTGACCATGGTCCACAGTGTGAGCTATTTTTCTTGCTAGCTGCTAGTCAGTCTCCAAACCAGTATTTGTTTTAGGTTTCTAAGTAGCATCACTTCCAAACAAAATTAGTTAAGATAGATACTTGGTTGCTGTAACAAAGACCCAATTTAAGAGCACCTTGGGAGCTTGAGTGGTGGCTCAGTGTAGGTAAGAGCACTTGCTGAGGATCTTAGCTGAAGTTCCCAGCACTCACATAAAATGCCGGATGTGGTCACTTTCTGTGGAAGTGTGGAAACAGGAGGCTCACTGGGTCTCCAGCCTAGTTTCAGGTTTAGCGAGAGACTCTGCTTCAAGAAGTATTAAGGTGGGGACTGATACGTTGGGACACCCAACAACTTCCTCTGGCTTCTGGGAATGAATACATACACACACAACTTCCCTCTCCCCCCCCCCATACACACACACACACACACACACACACACACACACACACACACACACACGGGGTGAAAGACACTTCAAACAATTATAGTCTATAGAGAGGCTAGCTGGCAGAGTGGTTGTGAAACTGTTCAAAGCATCTTCCTCCTCACGTCTACTCTTTCACTAGCTTTCCCGGCAGAAGAAGGGAAGACGGACAAAGAAAAGAATTCACGCACCTTCTAAGACCTGAAACGAGAGTTACTCCCTTAACTTCCACTCAGGTCGAATTGGCCAAACTTAGCCACAAAAGGCTTCAAAGGGCAGGGAGTTGGGGGGAAATCTCAGAAGTTTCTGTGGGCAGCCATTCTGGTTGAAATTCATTCAACACTACCACCGAAAGAAAAGACAACTAGACAGCAGGTCCATTTGGCTGTCTCCGTTACATAATGTTTTCACTCCACCATCCAGGCATGGAAAGGAACTCAGAGAAACCAGGCAATGCTTTCCAAGGTCATCTGGCAAGCAAACAACCACAATAGACTTTAATTGGGTCTGCATGGTCCCCAAAGGGACTTTTCATCACAACTAGCCAACATAATTTGGCCACCCAGGGGCCAGCAATCAAATGAGCTGAAAGATATTTGCACACGGAAGGGCAGCTCTGCACCGAGGTGGACGCAAAGGACACGGCACTGAAAAGAAAGAAAAGGAAAAGAAAATGAATGGGAACAGGAGCAGAAATGGGAAATGAAGGAAAAAGAAGACTGGGCTGGGGAGGTACCCCAGTGGGTAGAGTGCTTGCCCGGGGTTGCACGAGGCCTGAGTTTGATCCCCAGCGCCTCATAAAGTCAGCATGGTGGTGTGTGTACAGTGACCCTCAGCACTCAGGGGTGGACGCAGGAGGGTCAGAAGTTGAAGGTCATCCTCAGCTACATAGGGGGTTCAAGACAGCCTGGGATATATGAGACCCTATCAAACACACACACGCACATACACACACACACACACACACACACACACACACACACACACACACACACGACAAACAGACCAAAATCCACAAACAAATGTGCAAAAGGAAAGGAGAGTCCTTTCAGTCTAGCGCTTCTCAACCTTCCTAATGCTGTGACCCTTTAATACAGTTCCTCATGTTGTGGTGACCCCCCTTCCCCCTCCCCACAGCTGCAGTGAGTACCAGGTAAGGAACAAGTTCTCATGGGCAAAGCTGCCCACACAGGAAGCCAAGGTCCCAGAAAACAGTCCCAGCAATAGTCAAGTGTGCTGCCTAGACTTAGGGATTGTTAATATCCAGTGGCCTCTGCGTGTTGGCCATCTTTTCCTATTTCGGGATGTTTTCATTGCATTTATCCTGTTTCTCTCCTAGTGTCATTAATGGTTAGTATGGAAGGGTTCTCTGCCTGTTAGGCTACAGTGCATCAGAACAGGGCCACCTGGAAATGGGATACCCATACCGTAGAGAACTGGTGCCCAGGTGGAACTGCTTCCCTGATCTCTTTAGAGGATATGAATGTTTTCTTCCTGTTGGGGACAGGCAGGCCCATGGATTCAGTTCCCTCTTCTTCTATCAGTAAAGCCTCACAGCTTCTTTTGCAGATAGTGTGGCCATGTGACTAAATCTGGCCAATGAGATTCCAGCAGCAATATCACAAGCAATGACATAGGGGTGCCCACGACAGGGGGAAGCATCCCCTAGGCTCCTAATAGGGATTCTGATAGCCAGCACTGGAACAACCTTTAGATCACCATGGTGGGAGATGTAGGCTGAAGATGGCAGAACCTCCTCTACTCATCTAGATCTGCCTGTCTATATCTATTGTGTGTTGCCCAAGCATGCATCTCAGACTGGCTACTTTGCAATGAAATTTATTTCCCAGGGATCTGAAGAGTGAAGAAATCTGAGATCAAGAACCTTTAGCTATCGGGGACTTCATGGCAGAAGACAGAAGACAAAAGGCATGCTTGAGTGCAAGAGAAAGATGAACTCACTCAAATAGAAAGCCCACTCTCAAGATAATGTGTCTACAGTCATGAACACAGCCCTCCATTCCCAAGGGAAGACTGTGACCTCATCACCCTCAAAAGCCCCCATCTCAGTATTTCCCAATAGGTGAGAACTTTCCAACATATGAACTTTGGGGGACACAGTCCCGCATGCCTTATCTGGCCTTCTTACCTATGGATGGTTATGGTAGAAACAAATTGCCGTGTTTAAGCCACTGAGAAGTTGAACCTTTGTTAAAAGAGCCAAGCCTTTCTCCAGCTAGCACATGTACCCTGTGGGAGTGGGTCAGGCTTAGCGGTTCCCATGTGTTGATGTAATGTTTGTGCAGTGTTCAGCATCTCCCAGACACCATGCAAAATGCATCCTAAGGCAGCACAGAGCATGTGGCCCCTTGCAGCCCTGTGAGATGAGCAGCTTTTTTATTTCTGTTTTGCAGATGAGGAGGAAACAGAGGCAAAAAATAGATTAAGTAACTTGATAAAAAAATATCAAGTGATGGAGACAAGACAGACTGCCCGTTTCTGGAGTCCATCAGCCACCACTGACATGCGAGACAACTCATGAAAAGCTCAGGCTTGGCAGGTACTAGATGCTCAGTAAGTCGTTACTATTGTCACTCACCTCCCCAGACTTCCAGTCTCAAGACTACGAAGGTAGACTATGTGGGATAGCTCTGATTCTCTCCTCACAGCCATCAAAATTGAGCTGGACTCCGGCAGGGGCAGAGCTGTACAACACTGAAACCACGTGGTTTTCCGATTACAAGAGTGTTCAACTCTGTCCTGCCCTGCCCTGCCCCTACCCGTTTACAAGAGTGTTCTACTCTGACCTGTGCTGCCCTGCCCTTGCCCTGCCTCTACTCTGGCCTTGCCCTGCCTCTACCCTGCCCTTGCCCTGCCCCTACCCTGCTCAGTCCTGCCCTAGCCCTGCCCTCCGCCCCTGCACCTGCTTCCTGACCACTGTTCCCACACCTGCTCTTGCTGCCAGCCGCACCCCTCCCCCATCCCCTTGGGCAAGGCAAATCAGCAGAAGGCACTGGCTTCAGCTGGGTAATGTAGACTTCTTTGGTGCTCAGTTTTCATCTCTGGCCATGGAGTTATGTTTCCTGTAACCCTACTTCTTGGCTTTCTTGCACACTAGATACATAATCAGGGCTGTGCACCTTGACCCTCGGGTGGATTTGGCTGCTGTGACTGCGGAGCAGTTTTGTCTGGTGCATGAGACTGGAGATAGATCCTGTTGAAGTGTGTGTGTGTTGTTGTTGTTTTTATATCAAAGGGATAAAAACACCTTGAAGATGAAACCTACCACTGAAAAGCTGCAAGTGGGGTAGCCTGGGCCCGAGTGGTCCAGACACTGAGAAAGTGGCCTCTGCTGTGTTACCAGATACAGACCTTGGAAACTTTGTCTATAGCTGGAGAACAGCCTGGATTCTAGAGTCCCAGGGACCTGGACAGAACCAGTACCTCGTTAATACAACCCAGATGGCCTCATGGGCCCCCTCTGGACTGTTCTCTGGAGTGATATTGGGGATGGTGTTGGGCAGGTGCTGCTGGTACCCTGAATCTCCTTTTTGGAAACTTTCAGGTCTACCTTTAGTGCTTTAGAGAATGTTCTTTCTCTACATAGTGTGTGTGTGTGCATGCGCGCGCGCGCGCAGAGGCAGAGATTGATATCAATTTCTTTCTCAATTGTTCTCCATCTTTTTAAAAAACTCCTATCTCCTAAATTTTAAAAAATGTTTATTTTTGTTTGCTTTAATATATGTATCTGTGTTACTGTGTGTGGGTATATGAGAGTAAGTGCAGATGCCTGTGGAAGTCAGACGATGGCATCAGATGCCCCAAAGCTGGAGTTGCACAGGTATGTGCACCGCCCAGCTGAACTCTGGGCCTCTGGAAGAGCACCAAGTGCTGGATGAACACTGAGCTATTTCTCTAGCAATCCATCTTACTTTTGGGGGCAGGGTATCTTGCCAAACATGGAGCTCACCCATTTGGCTAAACTGGCTGGCATTTGAGTGTCAGGAATTTGCCTGTTCCCTACCCCTACCCCAGTGCTATGTCACAGGCAAATATACCTGGGTGTCGGTGGTCTGAACGCCGGTTTTTGTTTTTTGTTTTCTTTTTCAAGGCAGGGTTTCTCTGTGTAGCCTTGGCTGTCCTAGACTCACTTTGTAGACCAGGCTGTCCTCGAACTCACAGCTATCCGCCTGCCTCTGCCTCCTGAGTTCTGGGATTAAAGGCGTGGGCCACTGAACTCAGGTCTTTGTGTCTGCACAGCAAGTGCTTTGGTAGCTGAACCTTCTCCTGCCCCCTGCTCTTTAAACGTTCACCTAGCAATTTTAATTATTGAAGAAACTATCCTCATCCCTAAGTTCAGGTCTTGTGACAATTTTTTTTTTTAGAGCAACTAGCTCAGCTTTTCTGTTCAGTATAGCCTCTCCTTTACCATGTTACTTTCTTTCCCCGGCCCCCCTCACCCCCCCGCCAAGACAGGGTTTCTCTGTGTTGTCTTGGTTGCCTTGGACTCACTTTGTAGACCAGGCTGGTCATGAACTCACAGCGATCTCCCTGCCTCTTCTTCCGGAATGCTAAGACTAAAGGCGTGTGCCACCATGGCCGGCCCCACATTTCTTTCATGTGGAGTGACTTTGCCTAAAGGCCCATCATTCTCACTATCGTTTCTTCTCTGTCTTTCTCTTCACAACCTCCTCTCCGTGATCTCCTTCAGGAATCCTTGTCTTACTAGCTACACAGGCTTAGGTGTCAAATTTAGGGTTTAGGGTGGGAAGTTCAGTGGGACAATGCTCACCTAATACATGAGGCCCAAGGCTCAACTCTCAGTTATGCAAAAGGAGAGATAAAATAAAGTTATAAAAAAAAAAATAAAGAAATGCTGGGCTGGAGAGATGGCTCAGAGGTTAAAAGCACTGGCTGCTCTTTCAGAGGCCCTGAGTTCAATTCCCAGAAACCACATGGTGGCTCACAGCCATCTGTAATGAGATCTGGTGCCCTATTCTGGCATGCAACATACATGCAGGCAGAATGCTGTATACATAATAAATAAATAAATCTTTAAAAAAAATAGATAAAAAAAACCCACCTCTAGTCAAGTTCAAGTTCCTGCCCATAGAGCTGCTTCTCGGCTGTCCTGAGAGTTGTATAGTTCATCTAGAACCAATAAGGTCTTGGGTAAGGCTAAAGTTACAGCTCAGTCACTGGTCTATCATGTACCAGGCTCTAGGTTCAGTTCCTAGTACCAAAATCAGAAAGGGAAAAAAAAAAAAAAAAAACCAAACGGCTAAGCAGAGTGTAGCCTAGCTTTAGGGTCTCAACAGAGTCCGTGCTCTGCCTGGCCTTGGACATGCCTGCACTGTGACTCTCAGCAGATCACAGCAGACGTTTCCTCTTGAGCCTCGATCCCCACATTCCTAAAATGGGAATTAGTAATATCTCTTTTGCAGAGTTTATGTTTCAAAAGTAAAACATGCACAACACTGGAAAACTCCAAAGAACGTAGACAGGCATAAAAATGGAAGAGAGAGGCCGGGGATGTAGAGTGTTTGCCTAGCATGCGAAGGCCCGGAAGGCCGGGGGGTTGATGCTCAGCATGCGCGCACACACACACACACACACACACACACACACACACACACACACACGGCTTATAATCTCAGCCCTTGGCAGATGGAGGCAGGAGAGTCAGAAGCCCAAAGTCATCACTAGCTGTGTAATGACCAGGAGGCTGCCTATCTTAAACCAAACAAAGTTTTTTAAAAGAGCACTTCGGCTGGGGCTGGTGGTATACAAGCCTTTAATCCCGGCACTTAGGAAGCAAGGGTGGGCCTCTGAGGGAGGAAATGGAAGAAGAGGAGCATCCCCTTGTTCTCAAGGCATGTTTCCAGAAATGCATCACTTCTTGGGATTGCTCCTGGACGTGTTGCTGTTTATCTCCCCCACAGACTGTCTTGGCTTTGTTGGTTCACATAGCACTCACGTTTGTAACGGTTGCTGTAAGAAGAAGAAGAATCTTCCTACTTAAGAGCATTTTGCTTTTTTTTTTTTTTTTTTTTTGCTTAAAAAAAAAAAAGCCATCACGAATGTTACTTGTCAACTAATTGTCTCGTATCATCTTGAAATCACAAATTCACTTCAAACTTGGAGGGGGGACAAAAAAGATGCCTTTGATTCTTCTGTGGAACTCAGCAGGTTCTAATGATGTTGTGTTTCTTTTCCCCAAAGAGCATTTTTTGAAAAATGCTTTGTAGGTTGTAAGGTGGAGAAAGGGAGGTCCCCCAGGGAAGGCGCTGCTAGAATGGAATGCTATTTATTCTTCAAGGCTGAGGGTAGGCTCTAGTTATTAATCTAGAGAGAGAAACAACTTTTCCAAGAACAGCCCTGGACCCCACTGGTTCACCCCGTCCTTTCTGAGGGCTTTGACCTCAGCAGCTGTGGTCAAAGATCTCACAGAATGCAAACAAACAGCTTTCCTGCCTCCTGGCCTCTGAGTGGATCGTTGTAGGATGCTTCAAATCTGTTCTTTGTGATATGGTGCCCTCTGCTGGTGATTGTGGGATCTATACTCAGTTAGCACTCAGGTCTACCACTCGTTGTCATGCAGGGAAAGGGCCAGATGAAATTAGCTCTCAGCTCCCAAGACCAGAACTTTGGCCTTCTTGGAGCACACCACTGTTGGAAAAACTGTCAAAGACATACAAATAGCCAGATGGGTCCTCCAGCCTCTCAAGGAACACCAGTCACACAGGAGACTGTCATATGGTGTGAGAGTCCATCTTGGGTTATCCTTTGAGGTGCTCAGAAACACTGAGTCCTGTTGACTCCCCTGGAGTGCCTGCCTCCCTTTTCATGGATGAGTTTAATATCCCAGAATAGGTTACATTCCGCCCCTCCCCCACCCCCGATACCGCCACCACCATTTGGCTCTTCCTCTCTTTTGCCATGTCTGTGTTCCATGTAAAGCATTATGACTTAGCATTTATGCCTTAAATTGTCTCATTTTACCTTAGAGTTCCAAGGCAATGGAGGCATAGGAATGGCTCTTTAGGACCATTGAGCCTAAATGAACTGAAATGGTCCCTTAGGAAGCACCCTCATCTGGGGCAGGAATATTTGATTCTCATCCTAAATTCTTCACTTGAAAAAATATGGGTCTAGAGAGTTGTCTGAGCGGTTAGGAGTGCTTGCTGCTCTTCCAGAGGACCCAGGCTTGGTTTCTAGCAACTGTAATCCTGGCCCTGCATTGGGAGATGGAGGAAGGAGGATCAAGAGTTTAAGGCCAGCTGGGCGTGGTGGTGCACACCTTTAATACCAGCACTGAGGAGGCAGAGGCAGGCCAATTACTGAGGTCAAGACCAGCCTGGTCTACAAAACAAGTCCAGGACAGCCAAGGCTACCCAGAGAAACCCTGTCTCAAACAAACAAACAAACAAACAAACAAACAAACAAGCAGTTTAAAGCTAGCCTCAGCTACATAGAAACTTTGAGGCAAGACTGTGTTATATGAGACCCTCCCTCAAAAATAAAATAAAATAAACATATGATTTTGGGGTGGACACATAGTATTTTTGTTGTTGTTGAGATAGGGTCTCTCTTTCTATAGCTCTGGCTGTCCTGGAACTCACTATGTAGAGCAAGTTGGCCTTGAACTCACAAAGATCCACCTACGTCTGCCTCCTGAATGCTGAGATTAAAGGCATGTGCCACCATGCCTGAACTTGGTATCTCTCGGCCTTTCTCTGAGTCTTTGAGATAGTCTCTAATCCTTACACAGCTCTGGGAAGTTGGCTGTGAACTTTAAAATCCTCACGAGAGGCGCAGACCAGCTAGCTCTCTGCTCAGATTTCCATAGCCCATAAGCACTTTTCTTTTTTCTGAATTTGATCATACTCTGGCTATCTGCAAATTCAACTGCTAAGATCTTGCTTGCTTTCGGAAATGTGGTAGGTAAGCTGTAATAGTCGGGGCAGCAATGGAAATGCTTGGCACACCAGAGAAGCAGACAGTGGCCATGTGAAGACAGCAGTTGGGTCTTTTTGTGACAAAGGCAGGGGCAAGTGTGGGATGGGAGCTCTAGGAGGGAGGCCAGAAATCCTAGAGATGAACAGTCAGGAGGAGGGACATTCATTCTGCATCCTGAGCCTGCTGGGTATCTTGCGGTTCACTTTGGTCACGGAAAGGCTATCCGTAATGGTGTCTCCATGGGAACTTGGTGTGGATTGGGTAGCTTGTCTACCTGGTGAGGGAAAAGACAGACTGAGCAGGGAGGGAACTCAAAGAGTCGTCTCATTCTTGACGATGATCGTGGCTCTACTTTCCTCTTCTGGCAAACACCAGATCCATGTAAACAGAAAGCCATGTAGAAGCAGCCTCCTTTTCAAGGAAGGGGCTTCTTCTGGCTACCAGGAATGCAGCCAGCAGACAAAGGTGCCCCCCACCCCAGGGATCAAAGCCTCAGTGGCAGAAAACATCTCTTTTACCCTTGCTGGGGCTGCTCACATAGCCAGTGACAAAGACGGCAAAGGCATGGCCATTTCAACTTGGCAAGGGACACCCTGCAGTACAAACTCCCTCTGGTACTCTGGGATTCCTGGTTGGGGACTGGCTGAGGCTTTGTATGTCTAAAAACTATTCCTTCCCATCTTTTACAGGTGTTGCTCTAAGCAAACCTCTTGTACTTAACGTTTACTCTAGAGAACCTGTCCTGTTATGGACCCATTTTACATGCCCAAGACGCAAGGGCCAAGGAGTCATTTTGTGCTGTGACTCTGGATATGAATCTAAAAGGTAAGACTTACCTAGCTCACTGGGGACCACTCTCTGGTCATTCGAGGTCCAGTTGGACATGAGGCACTGACAGAGGGGAGCAGAAGGTTGGTCTGTGGGGTTCTGTGACAGTGTTCCTGCATGGTGAGGCCCTTGTACAGTCAGAATGAATAACTGAAGGCCTCGGGCTGCAGGGCGGAGAAGAATGGCAAGGGAGAAGGCGGCAGGTGCAGCAGAGCCTGTGTTATGTTCACTTTGTGGCTCCACAGACATTGATGAAACGCATGCTCTGGGCAGATCTGTGCTAAGGGAGAGACACTTGGAAAAACTCTGCAGGTCTCTGACTATGACTGTTCTTGAAGGACACTTATCCTTGTGAGCTGGCAATGTTCTCCTAATCAGTTCCCCCATTTATTTTTTCCCCCATTAAATAGCTGATGCCTTGATAACAAAAATTAGCAAGGTTGGGGATGTGGCTCATTTCGTAGAGTCCTTGCCTACCATGTAAGAGGCCCTGGGTTCAAGTCTCAGCATTGCATAAGCCTGGAGTGGTGATGCACACCTGTAATTCCAGTACTGGGGCTGTAACAGCAAGAAGGACTAGAAGGCTCAAGGCCAGCCTTGACTACTTACTCAGTCTGGGCTACGTCAGACTTTGGGGGGAAAAAAAAAGCATTACATATGGGACTCTTTTCATCACTTGACATTATTTTAAGTGAATGTTCCTGGTTCTAATACAATAAACATTCTTCACATTTTAAAGCCTATATAATATTCTCTCTATATTTATGTATATATGTTGTATGTATGTATGTATGTATGTATGTATGTATCTATCTATCTATCTATCTATCTATCTATCAATCTATCTATCTATCATCTCTGGTTCTTTAGTACAGGCTTTCTCTGTGAAGCCCTGATTATCCTGGAACTTGCTCTGTAGACTAGACTGGCGCCCGTGTAATACTTTACCAGGTGTCAGGCCATACTTGTGTATAAACATGGCTATTTCCAGCTATTCAAACATCCATATGTACTCATAGTTACAGTGCCACGTATACACAGGTTTTCCCCTTTGGAATAACTTCTTTTTAGTATCATTTCGAAAGCCCTATGAGGTATCTGCTCACCGTGGGTGGCACAATCTCCAGAAAGAACAGTCATATTTACAGCTCCCCCACCCCCAACACACAAGGACTCTCTTCTCACCTTTCAGGCATTAGTACTGCAGCCTAAACTGCATTGCTAACCTTACACACTGGCGTTATTTTAGATTCACCGTTTTTCTGTCCTGTAGACAAGCTTTCAGTCTTTAAGGAACAGTGTGTCGTTTGCCAGGAGATGGCGCTGTGGCGCTGTGCTATGACTTCGTGAGGAGGCTGTTGGGAGTTAAGGAGGGGAGGGGTGTCTACGAGCCTAGAGAGGATCCTGCCTAGGAATCTAGTGGGCTCTCCAGTTTGTTATCTAAGCTCAGATGACCTGGTTGGCTGAGAATACACTACTTTCTACTAAATTGCCTTGGGTTACCATTCCTTGCAGGATGTCATCCCCTCTGTGGCAATTCGACAGCGGTTTTAAAGTGTCACCCTCAGGCCAGAGACTTAGCTCATATCCTCTAACACATAGCAAAGGGGAGAAACATATAGAAGAAAGCCATCCTAGATGCTGCATTTTCTACAAAGCAGAATGAAAGTGCTGTGAGTTGCTGGGAAATGGAGGGGTTGTTACTGGCATCTAAGATCTTGAGGGAAGTTGGGGTTGAACGGGGCTGGCTGAGACGTGAGATACAGAGAGGACAAAAGGGGAGTGGGTGGGTCAGGGCTTCGGGTCTGACTAAGAGCTACTTGTAAGGCCAGGACTTTTCCTGGAGACAAACGCAAGATAAGGCTGGGAGACAAGCAAGAGCCAAACTGGAATGGGACGTGGAATGCCACGTTAAGCACAGGTTGTATTTGGCAAGCCAACCAGGGCTGATGAAAGCTTCACAGCAAGAAAGTCTTAGGCTGGTGTTTGGCTTCAGCAAAAGTGGCTTGGAGTGTAGCCCGCTTGGTATTTTTATTTTGTTTTGTTGTTGGTTGTTGTTTTGTTTGTTTGTTTGTTTTGAGACAGGGTTTCTCTGTGTAACCTTGGCTGTCCTGGACTCACTTTGTAGACCAGACTGGCCTCGAACTCACAGAGATCCACCTGCCTCTGCCTCCCGAGTGCTGGGATTAAAGGCATGTGCCACCATATCCGGTCTGCACTCTGTGGTGTTTTCTAGAACACATTTTTATTATTGACCTTTCAGAGGAGTTAACAGGTCAGTCTATTTCCTGCCTCCTGAGGCGGCCCTTACCTTGGATTCCGTGAAACTGCCATGCTCTTTGTTTCCTGCCTGCAGCCCCTCCTCCGTCTCCTCCACATCCTGGTCCCTCATTTAGCCGTTATTGACCATCCTTCCTCAAGGCTACTTTCAGCCCTGTACTGTTCTCTGGGAAATCCAGGGTAATTGTACCTTACATCACAATGACTCAGCCTATATATCTAACTAATTGTACCCTACACACCTCTGCTCCGGATCCACATACCTAACTGCCTTGCCTGACAAATCCTCATGAATGTTTTGGAAGCATCTCGAATTCACATCCCAACTCCCCCCTCCCCCTTTCCCCTGTCTCCCCCTTAACCCCCATGCGGAGTGTCAAGTGTTCCTTGTAAGATGAACAACACTAGCATCCATTCTGTTACGGGTTAAACCTCTGAGGCATCCTTGAACTACTCTCCTGCTTTTTTAATGGACTCTCCTGGGTCCACTCCAGGTCCTTGACTCTGGTCACAGTGTCCTCTCTTCCTTTTCCCTTCGCCACACACCCAGGTCAAAGCCACATTGTTTTGACAGGCAGCCACAGAACCTTGTAACTGGTCTTCTCACTCCTACTTGAGCTTTTCTCTGCTCCTGTCACCAAAGTGAGTGCCATAACCCATCTCTTCCCCTCCCCTTTCTCGCTTCCCTTTCGCTCTCCCTTCCTTCCTTCCTTTCTTTCTTTCTTTCTTTCTTTCTTTCTTTCTTTCTTTCTTTCTTTCTTTCTTTCTTTCTCTCTCTCGACAGGGTTTCTCTGTATAATAGCCCTGGCTATCCTGGACTCGCTTTGTTGACCTTGAAGTCACAGAGATACGCCTGCCTCTGCCTCCCGAGTGCTGGGACTAAAGGCGTGCACCACTATACCTGGCTATAACCCATCATTTCAAAGCATAGGACTGACCATGCCCTATTGCCCGAGTGAAATCTCCTATGTTGGTCACACCTCTTTTTACTCCTGTCACCTCACTGCTGGGGAACATTGTTTAGTGTGGCCAAGTAGTGCAGAATGGATGTTGGAGGAGGAAGGGGTCACCTCTGGGCTTCTGGGAAAGCCAGAAGACACCTATGATCCTCAACCTCCTAACGTTATCAAATGTTTCTCTACAGCAGTGCTTCTCCACCTGTGGGTCAAGGCCCTTTGGGGGACCGAATGGCCCTTTCACAGGGATTACCCAAGACCATTAGAAAACACAGATATTTTTACATTCTAATTCATAACAGTAGCAAAATTGCAGTTACAAAGTAGCAACAAAAATAGGCTCACTACAACATGAGGGACTGGACTGTATTAAAGGGATTGTATGAGGAAAGTTGAGAATGACAGCTCTATAGAATACAGACAGGTCTCCTTAAAGGTCAGCTCTGTTTCCAGCTAAACCAGTCCCATGAGGTTCTTATATACTTGGTTCAAGGACCATGTAGAACTCTCAAAAGATTGTATATATTGAGGACTCAGGATATTTCTAGGCTAGGGGTGTGGTGTAGCATGAGGTCCTGGGTTCAAACCTCAGCACCACAAGAAAAGGTAAGAGAATGAATTTCTACTTTTGTGGCTTTCCTATTTATAGAAATAAATCTGACTATGTGTCTGTATAAACACACACCCACACCTTTCCCCCAATGAGCATAATGAGTAGAGAAAAGAGCATATAAAGAATGTAAAATTGCTTGCACATCGATGAAATGAGCTTCCATGAAAAAGACACAATCTTTTACTATCGATCTCTCTCCACAGGCTCCTAGAGATGTGACTACCTCCTTCTTCCAACCCCAGAGCAACTGCCTCAGACTTTTATGGCGGCCATTAGCTGCTTACAAGCTGCTTTGGCTCACCCTGATTACCAATGCTTGCCTTCATAAGGGCATGAAGTTTCTCTGCATCCATAAGACACTGTTCTTTGGATCTCGTGTCTTGAGCTAGTCATATGCAGCAGGATGCTCTCTTCAGCTCCTGAGCAGCCCCACCAGGGGGAAACATGAGATGATCCTTCCTCTACGCTGTGCTGTCTATGTGTTTTGTCTGTTGTGTTTTGCAGGTTTTTTAAAGAACCCTTTATGACTACCTGTGTGGGCTGTATCCATTCAGTCATTCCACTCTTCATTTCAATGCAGTATACATTATATGAAATAGCCAGTTTATTACAGAACAAGTGAATGATGAAAGGGTTTTGAGCATGTTCACGAGGGACCAGGATGAGCTACGTGCTCAGTAGGTTAGATATACTGAATGCATTTTCCATGCAGGACATAATCAGGTGATAGAGGGTTTGTCTTATTTGTAATTTGCCTGTAATCTAAACACACTCCTAAATATTATAACACAACTTTGCATCTTTTGTTCTTTATATGTGTCTCTTGAACTATGGAGATCTTCCTTCATCTCCTTTTCCTCCCTTTGGCAATGGTTTTGACCTGTGTTTCACTACATTTTTTGGTTTGTCTGGGTTATTTTTGTTTTGGGTTTTTTGTTTGTTTGTTTGGTGTTTTGTTTTGTTTTGTTTTGAGACAGGGTTTCTCTGTATAACCTCCTTGGCTGTCCTGGAACTTTCTTTGCAGGCCAGGCTAGCTTCAACCTCACAGAGATCTGCCTGTCTCTGCCTCCCAAGTGCTGGGGAAAATCACTACTTTTAAAACAATAGTTTAAAAAAAAAAAAAACACTTCCGTGATTAGAAAGGTTTTCTTGATCTGATCGCCCCAAATCCCTGTGGGCCTAGTTTCCTCCCAACTTTGTTTGCCACATCATCGCTTGCCCTCCCTCCGTGCTCCTAGAAGGAATTTTACAGTGACTGTTCCCTGCTTAAAAATGCCCTTCCCAGGCTGGAGAGATGGCTCAGCGGTTAAGAACACTGACTGCTGTACTAGAGGTCCTGAGTTCAATTTCCAGCAACCACATGGTGGCTCACAACCATCTATAATGTGATCTGGTGCCCTCTTCTGGCCTGCAGGGGTACAAGCAGGCAAGATGCTAAATACAATAAATAAATAAATCATTTTTAAAAATATCCTTCCCTCTTAGATATTATCCTCTTAGACATTAGCAGGAACATTCCTCTTTAGAGAAACCTTTCTATTTTCTCAGTGGCTCAGAAAATGAGTGGCTTCCTAGGTCCCCAGGTGCTGTCAAGGCTGTAGTCGCCCCCCCCCTTTTTTTTCTTTTTGGTTTTTCGAGACAGGGTTTCTCTGTGTAGCCTTGACTGTCCTGGACTCACTTTGTAGACCAGGCTGGCCTCGAACTCACAGCGATCCGCCTGCCTCTGCCTCCCGAGTGCTGGGATTAAAGGTGTGCGCCACCACACCCGGCCCCTCCCCTTTTAAAAAAGATGCCATAACTAGTCAGATTCGAGCACAGGTGGCACCATTGTCTCCCCACTATCTAGTTTGGCTGCCCAGCATATAGAAGGCATTGCCTGCTGCCAAGGTGAGAGAGCCAACCCAACCCAGTCCCAGTGATACAACCAGGACAGAGGCTGGACTCTGGAGCTCTGACTGGGCTGTCTCCCACCTCCCACTCAAAACCACAGCATCTGGACGGTGGGATGAAGCTTAGAGGTAAAGTGCTTTCCTGGAACAGTTAAGGCCCTGAGTTCAAGCATCAAATCCACTATCAGAAAAACAAGGACAAAACAATAAAGAAGAAGAAGAAGAAGAAGAAGAAGAAGAAGAAGAAGAAGAAGAA
>OU015743.1:33360821-33373280 GCA_907169655.1 Acomys percivali
GTGTGTGTGTGTGTGTGTGTGTGTGTGTGTGTGTGTGTGTGTGTGTGTACATGGATGTGGTTGGCATAGAGGTCATCATGAATTTCAGCCCCAGCCAGACCACCATCTCTCTTCATCTGTATCTGCTCCTGAATATTAACCAGCACTGTGGTGGTGGTGGTGGTGGTGGTGGTGGTGGGGAGGAGGAGGAGGAGGAGGAGGAGGTGGAGGAGGAGGAGGAGGAGGAGGAGGAGGAGGCAAGGGTGTGGTTTCGGTGGGGTGGTCCATCAATGGTATGTCTGAGTGTCTGTAGCTGTTTCTCTATGTCTTTGTGTGTCTCAGTCCTCTGCTCTCTGGGGAAAAAAAATCTACTAAGGTAAACAGTAGTGACTTGAAACTTCCAGAATCTCCACACTCTGGTCTCTGAAGGCTTGAGGGGGTATAAAGATGAAAGTCACTGATCTGACTCTGTTCAGATAGCAGCCCAAAGGGCAAAGGGGAGCACCTGCGGGGAGACGCAAGGCAGGCAGGGTAATCCCAGAGCTCTGTTTTCTCTGATGACAAATACAAATACCTTGGGACCAAAGTTCTGGAATAGGGGCCCCAGAAGGTCTGCCCCAACCTTCGGTGTTCTGAGGCTTCTGCAAGCAATGCTTGGAGAGCCCAGGGATGCCTAAAGATTCTGCAAGATCTGCTGGAGCACATTGCAGGAGGGGAGGGGTGGGACCAAATTTGTGTGTTTAGAGGAAAGGTGGGGGGGGCAGAAAGGCCGCCTGCGGGGGAGCAGGCTTCTTGGCAAACGCCCCAGTTTCCTGAGCTGATCCCTGCTCCCTGCCACTGCTCCCAATTCTGTTGTTTCAATAACATCATTTTTATCCACCCCACAGAGAGACAGTGTCTTAGGAGGGGGAGGTAAGGGGCAGAGCTAGGGCACGGGGAGGGGAGGGGGAGAGGTGGGATAACTGAGAAAGCCTGGGGTCTGGAATCAGCAAAGACTAGATTTGGGGCGCTCCCTCCTCAGGGCGATCCCAGAGCCCAGGTCCCCTGATGACAAAGACAAATACATTAAAATTCTTGCCTCGGAGAAGAATGCAAGACAAGGGGAGTATTTCATAATCTGCAATAACAGTAGCAGGGTGGGGGTAAGGGCCTTGGAACTGAGGCACTGGCTCCCAGGGGGGGCTGGTCATTGGCCACCTGCAGCCTCAAGAGACCCCCCCCTCATACATCCTAGCTGCCAGGTGGCACCAACTCTAACCTCAGTAGTCACCCAGCCTGGTATACCTTCGAATGTGCCAAGTCCACTGGTGTGATGGTGTCCACTGTGCTTGGCACCGACTAATACAAAAGGCAGTGTATAGAATTGCTGTGCGCTGGAGCATTACAGTGTATTGGAATGGGAGGAGCAGTGGCTGGTCCATAATCTGGTAGAGCACTGTTTCCTTCCCTCTCCTCCTGTTCTTCCCCTGAGTGCCCGCAGTCTTCAAATCTCCGTACCCAGGGCAAGACTACACTGCTACACCTGTGACACCAGGGCCCCCAACTTAGAGCTCCCGGAAGATCCAAGGCCTTGTCTTTGAGTCTAGGCTAAGGCTTCTCCATCCCTTTTCCTCTGCCATTCGTCTTCTTTGCCCTGATCTGCTGCTTCTCCTGATGTGGTCCTTCTCTCAAGCCTGCTTTCTGGTCCTGAGTCTCATCTTCACCCATTGGCCCCACTCGCCGGACCTTTCCTCTTCTTGCTCACCAGTGGTGTTTGTCTATCTTGGCAGCGTTCTCAGTTTCCACTTCGAAATTCCTCCCCACCCCAAACGACAAGGAACTTTCCCCTCTGGTGTGAAATTTCTGCCACGTGGGCTCAAGGTCCTCTGTTTAAGGTTGATGGGCCCTTTAGATAGCGGTGGTAGGGAAATTGGCTCCTGCTTCAGAATGTCCCGCACCACCTGTCCCTCAGCACTTCTGGGGCACGTCGGGGGGCCTCTGCCCCAGGCCAGAGCAGCAGAGGCTGCCGCCCGCTGCCAGCCGCTTGGCTTGATGAATGGAACTGTCCCTCCTCCCCACGAGGCCTTTGATCTCCCCCCCCCCGTGGGAGGGGGTCAGGGGCATCAAAGACATTTTTGTGGCATTAGAGAATCAGATAAACGCCATCTCACCTGCAGCTGGCTTTCCCACCCCTTTCTGCCCGGGCCAAGTTGGGGGAGGAACCCGAGGCAGGGACCCGCGGACACGTGAGACCCAGTTACAGCCAGCGCTGACCCCTCTTCCCTAGGAAGTCTGCAACCTCGGCCCTCCGCCTCGCTTCTGAGTAGCGAATGCTGGAGCGCAGGCCCTGGAGAGGCTCCGCTTGCTGTCTTATCGCCCCTATACTGTCCGCCCCCAACACCGGCTGGCCACGGCTGCACCGCTAAGGAGCGAGAATCCAGGCCTCGGGTTCGCTCCCTCGCTGGGATAGAGGCTGGAGAAGGGGCAAATGAGTTGGCTATCCGCAAGAGAGTAACGCCTCCAAAGTGCGTTGGGCGGGCGGTGGGGGTTGGACAGCCCTCTACCGAGCATCCCGCGCCCCCGGCCGACTTCCTCCCAGGCCCCCATCTGTATCTTCCTGAGTACTGTTCCCTCCCTCCAAACTCCCTCATTCCTGGGAAGTTTTCTCTCTTTACAGTCAACAAACCTGTCAAACGTCTCGCAGCCAGTCCCCCTTCCTCAGTTCCTCACCCCCCTTTACCCTTCTCTATGATTCTTCCCGCTCCTCCGTGCCCCTGGTCCGGGGTTGGCAGGGGACATGCCCGCAGAAGCGAGGAGTGGGGCAGGCGGGCGGGTCCCGCACCCAGGAGCTCGCGCGGGCCCCGCCCCAGCACCCGGCTCCCGCCCTCCGCTGCGCTCTGCGCCTGCCGCCCCGGGGCGCACAGCTCCCTCCCAAGAGTCCCGCCGCCTGACTGTCGCAACTGCCACCCCCGTGGCCCCCCTGTCCCCCCTCCCCCGCCCACGCTCCGGCCCCGCTCCCCTCCCACCCCCGCCCCCGGCTCTGATTTCTCTCTCCAGCAAGCTCCGCAGGAGACACAGGCGCTGGCTGCTGGGTCCGTTCTCCGCCTCCGCCGCGCCCTCCTCGCCCGAAATGGGCCCCCCCCGCCGCCACCGCCGCCGCCGGAGCCCTAGTCTCTCGGTCGCTTTGCTTGTCCTGAAGCTCGGTGCCCGCGCGCCCGGGCTCACTCCGCAGCCTCACCGCCGCCCCCGCCAGATTGCGGTAGAACTCTCAGGATGCTGCCGCCCGTGCCCTCCCGCCCTGGGCTGCTGCTGCTGCTGCTCCTATGTCCCGCGCACGTCGGTGGCCTGTGGTGGTGAGTGCTGAGTGACACTGTCCCGCGTGCAGCTTCAATCGCTAGAGGGTGGGGACACTAAGCTAGTCTTGGAACTCGCCACCGCGATCCTGCTGCCTCTGCCTTCAGGCTGTACCCGCTCCAGGATCCCAGTTACCGGGCCGGCGGTTGCACCAGGACTCTTGGAGACAACTTCTGGTCTCTGCCGGAGCATTTCTGAAGTGCCACTTTGACGCTCTCTAACCCTGGATATTCTATTGTGTTTCTTCCCCTGTGTTCTCCCTTCCCCCAAAGAGATGTGTCCAATTCACACCACCAAGGAATTGGCAGATAGGTAGGGAAGAGCTGCTGGACGTCATGCGATCCATAGTTAGAGATTGGGTGAGGGCGGGAGAAAGAGCGAGAAGTGCTCTGGAGCTGGATTTGGGGAAAAGACAGGAACAAGGTGGACAGAGTCAAACAGCTGCCTCTCTCCCGCCCCTCCTTGCCTATAACTTCACTATTGCTGGCTGCTTAAGCGTGGGCGGGAGTGGAGGAAAAGGTGATGTAAATAGGGAAACTGAGTCAGGATTCTGACTTTCTTCACTGCTCCCTACCGCGCCCCCCCCCGCGCCCCCCGCAGCAAAAAAGACAGGAAGGAGATCCTAGAGGCCGGCCCTTCCAGACGTGGGAAGTAAATGTGTGGCGGTGGAGATGTGGGAACTGGGGCTTGGGAGGGGGGCGTCCTGCTGAAGCCAAATAGGGTCCTGGCCAGCCAAGGGATGAGGTCAATTCTCAGACCCGAATTCTGCTATTGGATTTAACTAGAGCAGTCACCTAGACTTCGAAGGTTTCCAGAGCTTTGAGCCTTGAGGGGTAGGACAGGGGAAGGGAAGCTGGGGGGCCCCACCAGGACAGCTCAGATCCAAATCCTCAATACTTTTTTTTCCCTCTTAGTTTTTAGAGCCACAAACACCCGCCCGGAATAGCTCAGTGTTCAGAGAGGAGGGATTTGGGCAGCAGTGCTGACAGATTAGCCAACCCTAAGAAAGCAAAGACTTCTACATTTGCATATTCCCCTGTCATTGGCTGAATTCTTACCCTCTTGTCCCTCTCTCACCCGCCTTCGCCGCTTTGGACCCAGGGGTGGGGCAGGCCCATCCCTCTCTTCGACCGAGATTGAGTACTATGCCCACACAGGAAGCTGCTGGCTGCTATCCTTCCGTGATGCGGGAGAAACATCCTTGTGGGTGTCAGTGAGAGAGCAAACACAAGACCCAGGTTCGAGTTAGGGAACGTGCGCCTTTAGTTCTCGGTTGAGCGGCAATGTGGTACTTAGCAGCTTTGACAGACTTTAAATCTGTGGTCATGGGAGTGTCACTTTCCTATCCTGCCCTACAAACTCTCGGTTATTTATTTATTTATTTATTTATTTATTTATTTATTTATTTATTTATTGTGTGTGTGGTTTGTTTTTTTTTTTTTAAAGACAGGGTTTCTCTGTGTAGCCTAGGCTGTCCTAGACTCGCTTTCTAGACCAGGCTGGCCTCGAACTCACAGAGATCTACCTGCCTCTGCCTCCCTGAGTACTGGGATTAAAGGCGTGTGCCACCACGCCCGGTTTAAACTCCCAGTTTTAAAAGAACAATGCCCCTACCTGGCTGACTTGCCAGGCGTGGGAAGATCTATAACATGACCTGACATTAAGATCGTCTTCCCAATCCAGCTTCTCATCTCCTAGTTCCCTAAGGGATGAAAAGTGGGGCTATTTTAAAATCAGAATAAAGAGTCAAAAAGTGGTAGCTGGCCAAGAGCGCGCTCTCTCTCTCTCTCCTCCCTCACACACACCTTTCCTCATTTTGCCTTTTCTTAAGATGTAGGACAGGGCTGTCCCTGCCTTCCTCATTCATCTAAATTATTCTTCTTTACAATTAAAATTGTAAGAAAGTCCTTCCTTCTCCCACAAAGCTGTCATTCTGTCTGCCAACAGCTATACGTGTGCTCTCACCGTGCTCTCACCGTACTCTCACCAGTGCTCTCACCTGTGTTCTCACCGTGCTCTCACCGTGCTCTGAGCACTGCACAACTAACTACGCAGCTACTGCATTTAACTGTCAACTGTCTTCCCTGGGGTCTTTTTGTTCTGTTCCTAGAAGGCAAAACCTTGTCTCAGAGTCTTAGAAGCCCAAGATAGTGTAGGTACTGGACAAAGGTTTTTAATGGAGTGTTTCTTTCTGGGTTTGTGTCAGTGAGGATTCCTTTGTTCAGGAAGGACTGCTGGGTGGGAGCCAAGGCAGCGGGAGAGGGGCCTGGGCCCGCTGGAGACTGACGCTGAAGCTGGGAATCAGGGAGTGGGGGAGGAGGGCAGGTGTGGGAGAACACAGGGGCCTTCATGGCCACAGCTGCAGTGGGGAGCTGAGTGAAGAGTGAGGGGCCTGGGTGATAAGGTGGCCAGGGAATGCGTCTCTCAGATGTGTCTCCCAGAGAACCTGCTCCCCCACCTGCCTTGGCGTCCTCTCTGTCTATTTCTGACACTTAATTCCTATGGTCGGAACCCAGGCTGACTTTCAGCTGGGCTTATACTCCTGTCCTTTCATGGCCCTCCTCCCAGGCCAGGCTGGGGCTGGTGGGTACACCCTGTTGGGTTGTTAGCCTGAGGTTCTTGACACTTTCCACCCTACCTCCCCTCTATAGCTGAGTTCTTCAGAAGTAGTGTCTAGGACCTGCTTTGCTGCCCTCTTCCTCTTCTTCTCAGAGGATGATGGCCAGCTTAGAAACTCTATGAGGTGGCCGGGCAGTGGTGGCGCACGCTTTTAGTCCCAGCACTCGGGAGGCAGAGGCAGGTGGATCTCTGTGAGTTCGAGGCCGGCCTGGTCTACAAAGAAACCCTGTCTGGGGGAAAAAAAAAACAAACAGAAAGAAAGAAAGAAAGAAAGAAAGAAAGAAAGAAAGAAAGAAAGAAAGAAACTCCATGGGTGGCTAGAAAAGCAATGTGACCTACAACAGCCACTTTCACAATCTAGCCATGATCAGGATCGGGACTGAAAGAATTTCAGGGTCTCTGAGTGACTTGATTGTCTAGGTCAGTAAAAGCCACTAAGACAGTCTTCTGGAGGAGAGTGACCCAGGCCTCGGATCAGCTCAAGAACCAAGCCCCTGGTTCCAAGGAAGTTTTTCTTCCACCTTTCTTTCCCCTCCACCACCTCCTCCCAATGCAATGCAAGATTTCTATTTTTAATTTTTCTTGTTTAGTTTTGAGACAGGGTCTTGCTATGTAGCAATGCATGCCTTCAAAACTGCCGCCAGCCTCTGTGTATCTCTCCAGTGTAACCATATCTTCGTGAATCTCAGAAGCCCAGATTCCAGGACACTGGCCAGGCCCTCTTGAGGTCATCTTGTCCAGCCCCTGCCTGGGGGTGGGGGTGGGGAGGGGGAGGGCATCCAACCAGTGTGCTGCCCTCCTCCCAGGAACCCTATCCTGAGACTAAGGGCTGGGAAGAGGCTCTGGCTCCCGGGTCACAGGCCCTCCTCTTCCTCTTCTGATCCTAGCTCCTCACTCCACACCATCTGATCCATCTTATTTATACCTTCAATCAGCGGTTGTAGGAAATAGTGCACTCTCATAGTAGAGCCAAACCAACCTTCCTCCTTCTTCTCTTCCTCTTTCCTTTCACTGTTTTATATTTTCTGTGACAGAAGCTAACCCTCCCCTGTTCCACTAGGAAGAAGCCGCCCAATCTACCCCCACCCATCCTAACTTGTTTCCCTCTTTGCGGGGTGGTGGGGGTGGTGGGGGTGGTGGGGGTGGTGGTGGGGTGGGGGTGGTGGTGGGGGGAAGAAACCGGAGCTAAAGGTCAAGGGCAGCCTCTCTGCTGACCCTACAAGGAGGCAAGGAAAGGGCCAGACCTTATCCTGGCACTCAGGTTTTCTAGCTGCCTCCTGCCATACCTTTGTGTGGCCATCCTGGTCCTGGTCATTAGGCCATCCTGTCTTTAACTGGGGCTCCTGACCCTTCCTGGTCAATGCTGATGCTGCTTCTCATCATGCTCCAGAGGAGGGCTGCCTTGGGGGTTGGGTAGCCCTCTAGTCCCTTTTCCAGGCCTCAGCCTTGGCAGCTTCCCCTCCAGGGAGACAATGGGGCTGTGAGCAGAAAAAGGCAGGGGCAAAAGGAGGCTGGCTTGATCCCGGCCGGAGCATGCCCTGGGCCCACCAGAGTCCTGGCACTGTGACATTTCCTGGGGGGGTGAGGCTCCCTCCTGCCCCATTCTCATCTGAAGCCAGGAGTTGGTGGCTGGAGGTCAGTGGGAGGCCCCATCATCAGGGCCCTGCAAGGGGGATTCCAGAATGTGTACTTTGATGGGGAAGTGCAGCTGTGGAGGGAATGGGGCAGGGCAGCAGTCAGCCCTGGCCAGCCAGCAGGAGGCCTCAGGGAACCAGATGCCTGCCTCCTGCAGACTGATGAGAGCGCCCCCTAGCCTGGTATTTCTTGGTCAGCTAGGAGCTTGTGAAGAGAAGTGTAGCCTGGAGGAGCTGCCTTTGGCTGGTTCTACTAGCTCTGAGCCCTCTGTTTAATCTAGACTTTGTTCTAGAAAGGACTGAGTGGTAACCTAGTCTATTATGGTCACTGGTGAGGGTAGAAGGTCCAGGGACAGGAGGGGACTTGCCCAGTGCTAAGCCTGCATGTTGGGAGCTGAGAGTGGGACTGAGTCCTGCCTCCTTTTCATTGACCCCTTCCCTTGTGTGCACTGGAATCAGGGTGAGAGCCATGGCCTACACTGGCCCCTTTGCTCCCTCATCCCATCCTCAGATGGGTGCTCTGCGTTCTACATGCGAGAGTAGGAGTGATGACAATTGCCATTGCCCTCCAGCCATCCAGTGAAGGACATTGGCCCCAAAACTTTGGCCAATGGGGAGCCCTTTTGTACAGGGAAGTCTGTCTGGGAAGGTAAAACCCCTGCCTCTTACAAAAAAAAAAAAAAAAAGGTAGAAGACAAAAGTGAGAGTAATGAGGCAGAGAAGCACATTTCTTCTGTGTGGGGAAGGGGAATGGGGGCTACAGGTGGGCAGTGGGGAGGCAGGGGTTAATGGGAGCTGGGGCATCTCAGGCTTTGATGTGGTGGTTGAGATGGGGGTAGGGACTGGGGGGAGGGGAGCAGTAATTACTGAGTTAGGAGTTAGACAGAGCAGGACAGGACAGGCGGGCGGGCACAGGCCCGGCAGCCTCAGCAGCCGTCAGGCAACATTTTTTCTGCCCCCTTTCCATCACCCACCTCCCCCACTCCCACACACCCCTACCCACAGCCCCGGGGCTCAGAGCTCCCTCTGCTGGCTCCTAGGAGGTGGGGTCAATTGAAGGCTCTAAGGAGGTAAGGAGTTGGGGGAGGGGATAGAGAGACTGGCTTGTGCGCTGCTGTGAGAAGAGGTGAGGTAGTCACGTGGTCTGTGGTCCCTTTAGCCTCAGTGATCTCGCTGGGCAAGAGGATGGGCCCTAGAGGGTGTTCTGGTCGCTGGGTAGACTGAACGGAAAGAGAGACCTAGACAGACTGGACAGGAAAGACAGAGTTTTGGAGAAAGAACATTCTTGGGACTCCACACATACCACCTACATCCTTACTGTTTGCCCTGCACTGATCAAGCCTGAGAATACAAGCTCTTCTTGGGAATCCACCCTCTTGTACAGGCCATTATACTTGCAGTGGGATTAAAATGATTCCCATTTTCCATCCGAGGAACTGAGGTTTAACTTTTACCATCCGTCCGACAAATATTAAGTGTGTTTCACGTGCCAGGGTCTCACTCCACATCACCCAAGCAAATGGCAGACTCCAGACCCAGCCAAGCCTGATCCCCCAAACCCTGAGTGTGCTCCGCTGATGACACCGTGCCCACTTGTGGGATTCCTGCCTTTAACGAGACTTCTTTCTGATTGAGGAGACAAGACAAGGAATCATGCAGACAGGACACACTCAGATGAGAGACAGCCAGAAGGTTGCTGCTGGGGCCAGGGCTGGTGCTCCTGGGACAAGTGGGAACTGGGGTGACATTGGAGAGATGCTGGCTAAGGATGTTGTCATGACTTACAGTTGCAGAGGATGTGGCCTTGAGTCTAGAAATGTAGAGGTGTGGTCTGGGCTGGACTCAAAGCCCTGATAGCAGGGATGAGCTGTGTGGAACGTGCTGTGAGTGGACACTTGGGGTCTTCCTATGACTCAGGCAGCCATTTCTTTCAGTCCTGCTTTGGGTATTGTCATTTTTTAAAAACAGTATCAGTGATTAAATCCACAGCCTCAAGCATGCTAGGCAAGGATTCTGTGACTGAACTTTTTATTTTTGAGATAGGGTCTTACTAAATTTCCCAAACAGTCCTTGAGCTTGTGATCCTCCTACCTCAGCTTCCTGAGTAGCTGGAATTATAGCTATGCGCCACCAACCCAGCTCCTGTTGGTGGATATTTGCTGTTGTTGAGACGTGGTCTCACAAAACTTGTTATATAGACCAGGCTGACTTTTAATTCACAGAGATCCACCACTTGCCTCTGCCACCCAAATGTTGGGATTAAAGGTGTATGCCACAATGCCTGGCTCTGTTTAGATTTTAAAATTACCTAGCTTGTCTTACAATGAAGACTCATTCCAGTAAGCGGCCAGTGACCGTCAACTTCACCTGTCTTGCTCACCTGTGTGACTGGGAAGTAGCTGAGGGGTCTATGCTGGGTCTGACACTTTCTTCTACTCTCTGAATCCAGAGGTAAAAGAGTAAGCTGAGCCAGAAATCTGGGATCTCTGGGGCTCACATCTGTAGACATTGCCTATAGATGCCTGTCTGGCATCTGATGCCATTTTAAAATATATATATATTAGTATGTATACAGTGCTCTGGCTGTACATACACCTGCAGGCCAGAAGAGGGCATCAGATTACATTATAGATGGTTGTGAGCCACCATGTGGTTGCTGGGAATTGAACTCAGGACCTCTGGAAGAGCAGACAGTGCTCTTAACCTCTGAGCCATCTCTCCAGCCCATCTGATGCTATCTTAATGGGCCATTGATGCATCAAGCATGGTCCTTGAGGAAGAATTCTCGGTGCAGGCCAGGACAGTTAGAGTGGCCTGCTAAGCTGGTCCTTTCTTGTCTGTATGTTGAGTTCTTCTCAGGGCGAGCCATGGTCTCTGTGGCCAGAAGTGGCAGTATGATTATATGCCAGAGCCTCCGGTAATCTATCTATTCCCTACCACCATGTATTCCAGGCTTTAAAATATGCATATTGCCCTAAAAGTGTGCATCTTCTCTGGGCTAACCCCAGGTCAGCACTGATCCAGACTCCCCCCAAAGCAGAGCTCATTATGTAAGGAAACAAAAGGACAGGAAGCAAAGTAAGGGGGGGCAGTAGAGAGGAGGGTGGGGAATTGTTCTTGAAGCAGAGTCAAGTATTTAAGATTTATTTATCATGTATACAGTATTCTGCCCACATGTATGCCACAAGAAGGCACCAAATCTCATTACAGATGGTCATGAACCACAATGTGGTTGCTAGGAATTGAACTTGGAACCTTTGGATGAGCAGATGGTGCTCTTAACCTCTGAGCCATCTCTCCAACCCCCAGAGTCAAGTATTAACTACCGAAGAGTGGAACACTTCTTACATCAATTTGTCTTTTTCATTGTGCTCTATCCTGAAGCCCATAGAGGCAACTGACTTGTCTGGAATGGCTCAGCCTGACAAAAACCAGGGTCAGAGGTAGGGCCAGGTAGTTTGCTCAATGACCCCTGTCTTTTCTGGAGTCTTCATTTTCTATGCATTTAGGATGGGAGTGAGGACAGAAGGGCAGGGAACAGGCTGGTCCCTTGGGATTCTAGTGTTATCACTGCCCATCCCTCCTTCTGCCCAGCTGGTAAACAGAACTAGTTCCCAGGAAGTCAGCCAGCCCCTCAACCCTGTGAAGGGCCCAGCCCCACCTCCTGGGGGCTTTGCCCTTCTATTCTTTCCTATCTCTAGCCCCGGGGAAGCAGACAAGGTCAAGAAGGTTTTGCAGTTCTCCCTTGCATGCCCCCAACTCTTTCCTGATTTGCTATGGGAAGGGGGGGGGCAATGTGGGGGGGGCAGTGGTAGGACAGAGTGACCTTGGGAAGATAAATCCAGTCAACCTTGGGAAAACAGGGAGTATGCAGAGGGCAGGGGTGGGCTGGGGGGTGGGGCTGGGGAACTTAGCAGTACGGGCTATGCAGATGGGGAATGAGAGTTTTCAGAACCCCACAAGGTCAGGAGGAGTTAAAGTGTGCAGGTGGTAGAAGGGAAACTGAAGAGCTGCCGAGAGGCCTGCTTCACTCCTCTCATCTCAGTGGGAAAGAAAATGTTTGAGGCTATGACACGAGGAGTCACGAAATGATACCAGGTCCATCAATGGGCCCTGGACTCAAGGTGGGGGTGGGGGTGGGGAGGCTTGTGACTCATTCATTCAGACACATAGGTAAAGTATTCACCACCTTTATATGTCTGTGTCTATTCATCTATAATGTAGAATTCACGACATATAAGTTTTCAGAATAAACATTGCAGGAATATGAATTGGGTACCCAGAAAGCTTCCAGAGAAGATAAAGGAAAAAAAAAAATAGAAGAAAGTTGTCCCAACACTGAGGGACAATATTATCAACCTATCCTGAACAACCATGCTGGAAACCACTCAAGTCCAAATTCCCTTTTAATGAGGTAGATAAGTGGACATATTTATTAATAAAGATGTGTGCAGAAGGATAAGACTGAATTCTTTTTGCAGTGCAATTTTCAGTCTAGACCCTGATATAAAGAAGGGGACACAGACACAGAATGGAAAAGGAGCCAGTGGGGGGAATACTGGTCTCAGTTGGGAGCACGGTAGACTGGTAGGTGGATGAACAGATAGAGACTGATCAGTTCTCCCCGGTCACTGGGCCATTGGAAGCAGGCTTGGTCTGTCCTACTCCTGGCTCACCTACTGCTCAGCACCCCATCGGTCCCTTCTCTGGAGCTGAGGGAGGCATAGGGCTAGGGTTATTGGCGTTTGGAGCTCAGAGCTCAGTAGAAAGGAACCTCTACTGTGTGTTTCTGCTGAGAAGGGATGCTTGATCCCTGAACTATTTAAGTAAGGATGTCAGCAACTTAATCTCTCTCTCTCTCTCTCTCTCTCTCTCTCTCTCTCTCTCTCTCTCT
>OU015743.1:33397296-33420988 GCA_907169655.1 Acomys percivali
AGAGAGAGAGAGAGAGAGAGAGAGAGAGAGAGAGAGAGAGAGAGAGGTCAACTTCCAGTGGGGGTGTCTGGTTAGGGCAACACTAAGGGGTTCTTTGGGAGGACACTATTATAGAACAAGTGAGTGGCAAGCAGGCCTCTCTTAGAGACCCAGGAACTTGTCTGCTCCCCGTGGGGCTCACAGTTTGGCTGTCTGGGTCCTGTTCTGCACTCAGGGAATGCTTTGTCACCTGTTATCACCCAGTATAAACAGAGTAAGCGCCAGTTGGTATAACAGGAGGGGGATATCTCCTTAGTTCCTGTCCTCCCCACCCCCAGGCTCCCTGCAAAGACCTGCAGGGCACAGATGAGGGGGTTGGTTGTAGAAGGGGGCCTCTCTCACTCACTGCCTGGAGGGGGGCCAAAGGCTTTGAGGTTGGGATGTAGGGAAGCAGGCGCTTCAGTACTCCAAGGAAAGGAGAGGGAATTTCCCTCAAGATCTGGGATCCTCAGGGCTCAGGAGGCAAGAACCCCCAGGCCCAAGGGCCCCCACGCAGTTGTTTAAAAGGCTGGCAAGGAAGGAGGGAATTCCCCCAAGGCCTAGCCGGATAGGAGGTTGGTGGGAGGGCTGCAGAAGAACGGGAAGAAGTTCTGAGTCCTCAGTGTTTGCTTCTGTACAATGGGAGCGGGTTTCCGGTCTCTGTGGCTGGAGCGGGTGGGCGGGCTGGGGCACTGGATGTCAGCCCCATGCCCCTCGGTGCCTCCTTTTGCAGGCAGTGATGGAGAACATGCGGCGAAAGTGCAAGTGCCACGGCACCTCAGGCAGCTGCCAGCTTAAGACTTGCTGGCAGGTGACGCCAGAATTCCGCGCGGTGGGGGCGCTGCTTCGCAACCGCTTCCACCGAGCCACGCTCATCCGGCCACACAACCGCAACGGTGGCCAGCTGGAGCCGGGCACCGCGGGGGCACCCTCGCCAGCACCGGGCACTCAAGGGCTGCGCCGCAGGGCCAGCCACTCCGATCTGGTGTACTTTGAGAAATCGCCCGACTTCTGTGAGCGCGAGCCGCGCCTGGACTCGGCGGGCACTGTGGGCCGCCTGTGCAATAAGAGCAGCGCGGGCCCCGACGGCTGCGGCAGCATGTGCTGTGGCCGCGGTCACAACATCCTGCGCCAGACGCGCAGCGAGCGCTGCCACTGCCGTTTCCACTGGTGCTGCTTCGTGGTCTGCGAAGAATGCCGCATCACCGAGTGGGTCAGTGTCTGCAAGTGAGGGGGCTCAAGTTCCCCTGGGTCTCAAGAAAGACTCTCCACCTGGTGCCTGGCTTCTGCCGCCAACGATCTGCCTTGGCTCCCGAGAGAGGTGGTTGGCTCTTACAGCCCTGAGGGTCTGCAATCACCAGAACGTCCAGATCTGATTGACACATCTCTGCTCACTTCTATGGGTTCCTCTTTTCCTGCTCCTAGCTCAGACAGCTGGAGGTGATGCTGGAGAGAGCCCCACACCCTAGGATAACATGTTACCAAAGCAGCACGGTGTGGCAGGCCTGTCTCCTGTCGTCTTTTTCCCCTCCCCCAAGACTGGCAGGCGGCGCGGTTAAGCTGACCGGCACCAGGGAAGAACACTAAAATGAAGAAATGGACACAATCAGTCTGACGTGGTTCTATAAAGGCCCAGATACCTTCCTCCACAGGCTTCATTCGTTTAACTGATATTTATTTTGCACTCTCTTTGTGGCACTCTCTGGGGAAAGAGAAGGCTTCTGGAGTTTACAGGCTGACTAAGGGAAGTGGACAATAAACCAGTAAACACATATACACAAGGTGATTCCAGGCAATGCTATGGGCTGTGGGGAAAATCAAGCAGGGCACTGGGTATATATGCTGGTTTGTGGGAAATGGAGCCCTTTTTGCTAAAACTATCAGCCAGGAAGACTTCTGAGCTGTCATATACAAGCTGAAACCTGCAAGGTGAGAAAGAGCCACACAGAGATGAGGAAGGGCTTTCCAGACAGGCTACAGGAACCCCAAAGCTCTGCGGGGAGAGAGCCCTCCACCTGTTGGAGGAACAGCAGAGCAGCCTTGTGTCAAGGGCTAATAGGAGACCTCAGAGGAAGGGGCAGCCATAAGAACTGGGTTTTATTTTAGAAGGGTCTGCGGAGAATCTTAAGCAGGCAACAGTTGTGTTCTGATTCCCACATGTATGGGAATCTGGCTGGAATGGAGATGAGACATAGCCAGGAAGCAGGTGATGGGGACTACAACTAATACCGAGCTGAGGCTTGGATTGGATGACAGCGGTAGAAATGCCTGGAAGGAATGGGGCCCAGGGATCCCGAGCCCTTAATGCCAGAACTCTAACCGCCCACTTCGTACCTGAGCCCTTTGCCACAAGCCAGGACGAGTGGCTGTGCCCAGCAGCAACCGATGGCAGAGACAGGAGGCACTCTGAGAGAAGTAATCCTGGGCAAGACCTAGCTCAACCCAGCTTAGCGCCCCAGGGAGCAGGTGGGGCCAGGAGGTGCGGCTGGGCTGGGAATAGGGTGGTGGGGGAGGGCAGCAGACTCACCGTCTGGAGCTGGCCTCTGGAGTCCCGGCAGGAAAGCTGGGGGTGGATAGAGAGCCTTCTCCAGCCCCTTATTCCTCCAGAGCCCCGGCTCAAGGTGTCACTTAGCAGGTCGAGACTCCTCCCTGGGACACTGCTGAGCTAGAATTTGGACCCATGTTTGTATTCACTTTGGCAGACCCTAGGGATCTCAGGCAGAACACAGGTTTATCTACCTCATCCAGGCCTATTGCTCAGTTAGTGACCTTGCTGGATGCCTCCGTTTACCGCCTAATAGCATAACTAGATAGACAAAGTCTTGTTCCAAAGGCCAGTTTACACAGAGCTCTCCCCCTGCCCTGCCCCCGCAATATTTTCTTGTCCCTATGAGGGGTGACTCTGATACCATGCATCTTTGTTGACCCTCCAGATGGAAGACTGGGCCCACCAGACGGCTCTTAGCTCCCTGCCCTTTAACAGCTGCGTTTCAGCAGCTCCTAGGCATGCTTGAGGCATGAGGCCCTCTCAGGTGCTCAGTTCTGCTGCCTCAGTGAAGAACATGCCTCCCCCCAAACAGCCCTACAGGCAGGTAGGTGAGAGTCTCTCCCAAGCAGACAGACACACCTGCCTCATTCCTTTCCTCTTGTTCATCCTGGAGAGAACTGTAGGGGCTGGGTTCCCCCCTTCTTCCCTCCCATCCTAGGGAGGAAGAGAGATGTTCTGGGGGAATTGGAGGGTGGAGGCATAGTCCTGTTGCTAGCGCCATCCACCACAGCATTAGCCTTGAGCCCACCCTCTGCCTTTCAGGACTTGGGGGAGTGAGCATTATAGGATGACTTTTGGAAATAAGGCGGAAGGAAGCAACACACTGCAGAACATGCTGCCTGGAGTGAGGGCAGGTCAGAGTCAGGGCAAGGGACTGGACAAAGAGTTATAACAGAGCGCCAGTGGGCAGAATCAGTGGGCCCCATAATAGCAGAGTGGCCCATGGGACTCCATAAAGGCCCTTAAAGGGAGAAGTGGAAAGATAGGCACTGAACTGAGCTTTATGCACACTGGCTGACTGGCACAGTGGGAATAAGGCGCTGGCTGGAAATAAGTGGAAATGGTCTGAAATTAATGCAAGTTTAGAGCAAAGGTGGACTGGAGAACTTGGGAATCTCTAGGGGTGAAATTTGGAACAGGAACAGATCACTCCCAGGGAGAAACAAAACAAAACAAAACAAAAAACCCTCCCTTGTCCCCTGAACCTTTGCCCTGAGGGACACTAGATTATTCTTAGGCAGAACTGTGTGGGGTCTAATGTCTCAAAAGGAGGCAGGTAGGGAACGAACAGCAAATGCGGCTGATGGACTGATGGACACAGTGCTGGGGTTAAAGGTCAGGGAGAAACAGCTCGCTGGAGTGGCATGAGAACCCTGGTACCAAGCTTTTTAGTCGCTGGAGGGGACCTAAAGGGAAAGGCTAGCTGCACAGTACCTGGGTGAGAAGCAAGGTCAAGGGCACCGTTCAGGAACTCCCCTCCTTTTCCTGAATTAGTGCGCCCCCAGCTAGCCTCCGGTAGGGGGCCTTCCACTCTGGAGAGTGGCCAGGCCCCAGTCGCAGCCCCCCTCCTCCCTTTCCAACCCCCCCTCTCATGTGGTTGCCGGCAGCTGCCTGCGGTCGCCCCATCCCTAGCGCTCAAGGCACGGGGACTTTCCAACAGGGGAAAAAATGACTTAATGAGAGTGGGAGCCGGGGGCGGGAGGGACAGGTCCCTGTAATCACAGCTCCACTGTGGGGCCTGCGTACCTCCTGGTCCTTACCCAGCTTCCTGCTGCCAGCGCCCGCCTTGGCTTCTGTTGGGGGAGGGGGGGGAAGGCTGGCGACAGGGAGATTCCTTTTCAGGTGCCAGGCTCTCTGGGGCTCTTAGGCTGCTTTTTTCCCCCCCTGAGCTGCTTGAGAACGGATTCTGGGACACCCCAGAATCCCTCTCTGGATCCTGTCCAGAGAGTCTTCTGCTGGTGAACTACAAGAGTAAGAAGTACCAAAGAGAGAACTCTTTGCTGTTCCGAGACTGCGCACTTCGCAACGCCCTCGGTTGCTGTGGCAACCAGGGCAGCCGAGGTGTGTCCGCGGGCCTGGGAGGTGCTTCCCCCCCCCCCTCGCCCTTTCTCTGCCGCCCTCGGGGCCAGGCCCCTCTGCTGTGGTGCGCGGGGGTGGGGGTGTGCCGTTACTATGGCAAGGGTGAGCTAGGAGGGCACATTCTTCCCCAGGGTGGGAGCGCCCTGGGGACACAAGAAGGGGGGTGACGGAGGGTGGGGTGGGGTGGGGGGAGGCAGAGAGGGGAGCAGAAGATGGTCAGAACTAGGGAGGAGTATCGGACAAGATGAACCAGGATTTCTGAGGTTGGGATGGCGGTGTTTGGAATCAGTCCTCTCCCCTTCTCCAGCTCTTCTGAGGTGCCTTCCTCCTCCTCCTCCTCCTGTACCCTTCTTGGGGTTCAAAGCCCCCAGGCCTCAGTTTCCAAGCGTCTAAGGAAGGGGACTTCCAACAATCGACCAAACCCTTTATGGCTATTCCATGTCGAGCCTGTGGGGCTAAGAGGCCTGTCTTGCTCCACTCTCAGTAGCGCTGAAGACCAGACTGAGGGCCACTGCCCTGAAATTAAGCCCCTAGCCTGCCCCTGTGCCACCCTCTCTGCCTGGCCCAGTCTGCTGCCAATTACAGCTTTGTGCTTGCAGGATTACCTTAGGGACCTGGGAGAGACCGGGAGTGGGGACAGCAAGCAAATCAAGAGGATGAGATCCTGGGGGGTGTCCTTGACCCCAGGGTCCTCATCTGGAACTTCAAGCTGCAGCCTTGTGTGTGTGTTGTGTTGCAACGTCTGAGATCCAAGGCTGTGTGTACTCAGAAAGTTCAAGGCCTAGTCTCTTTTCCACCGCAGGCTGCCGCGTGGGTCTCTCCTGGACCCGTGCCCTGACCCATGGACCCAGCTTGGTTTTGCTGAGCCAACCACAGGGCAGCTGCTGGCAAGTAACTGTTTTGTAGAAATCGCAAAAACAGCGCCCTCTTTAGGTAGGAGGGTCCCTCTTTTTTTGTCCGGCAATGAAAAGCAATCAGGCAGAGAGAATTGACATTGGAGCGTTCTGCCACCACCCTGTCCCCTGCCATTCCTTCTCTCCCTATCCTGCGGTAAAGAAAGCTTCGCGCCTCCTGCAGTCCAGCTACTCACATCTGGTTGGCAGCTGGGAACCGCCCACCACAAACTACTGAGGGCATGGCGCCCTCTGTTGGTCCCGAGTGGCGAAGCACCAGCTTTCCGGCCTGCGTCTCTGGGGCAGGGGATCCAGGGTTTTGCTCCTAATGCCTTGGTCTCCAGTTCCACTCATTCCGTGTCGTTTGCCTGGGGAAAACTCCCACACTCTGACTTGCATCGTTCCAAAATCTTACCCCTCCCGCCAAGATCTTGCTGACCCTCTGTTTTGCAAGCATGTGTATGCCTAAAACCCGTTCATTCTAGTGACCTAGCGTCTCTGAACCTCACAAGGTCACAAGGTGACTTCAGTTTCTGCGACTTGTCATTCTCCGCACCACGGTCACTTCTTACTTAACGTAAAAGTCCTAAATTAGGAATATGGTTATATAAATACTACCTATTTGTTCAATGGAATTCCTTGCAGTATCCTTTAAACATGAGATGGTTGAAGTATATTTAGTGGCTGATTTAGTGATTCCATATTTGCTCTCCACTGGAGAAGGATACATTAACAAAAGAAAGCACGGAGCAAGGTCGCCTTTTAGTGTAAGAAAACCGGACAAGGGCATTCAAGAGCTTAATCTGGACGAGGGATTATAGATGGTTTAACATATGTCTACTACTTATTTGCATTTTTCATTTATGTAAAATAAGCATATTTTACTTGGTCATAGTAATAATCTTACATATTGAATATTTTGGTCCAAAAATGAGCATCACATATTTTTGAAAAACTTTAAAACACTCTAGAGGCAGAGGCAAGTAGATATCTATGAGTTCTAGGCCAGCCAAGGCTACATAGAGAACCTTGGGTTTTTTGTTTGTTTGGTTTTGTTTTGTATGTATGTGCAGTGGTCCATTGACGCCAGAAGAGGGCATCAGTCTCCTAAAGCTGGAGTTAGAGGCAGTTGTGAACCGCCCAACATGAATGCCGGGACCCAAACTCAGGTCCTCTCGAAGAGCAATACTTGCTCCTAATAACTGAGCTGTCTCTCCAGCCCCATATTTTGTTATTAGAATACACCAAATTTTTGAGCAGGGGAGGGGGTGGTGGCACATACCTTTAATCTCAACACTTGGGAGGCAGAGGCAGATGAATGTCTGTGAGTTTGAGACCAGCCTGGTCTACAGAATGAGTTCCAGGACAGCCAGGGTTACAGAGAAAAACCCTGTCTCGAAAAATGAAAAACCAAAACCAAATTTTGGAAAGAGTCTTTGTAAAACTAGGAATTGGGAGACCAGACCTTCTAGGAAGAATGAGTATGATTATGTTATTAAGATTTTCTGCCAGGCGTGGTGGCACACTCCTTTAATCCCAGCACCCATGAGGCAGAAGCAGGCAAGTCTCTGTGAGTTTGAGGCCAGCCTGGTTTACAAAGGGAGTCCAGGACAGCCAAGGCTACACAGAGAAACCCTGTCTCAAAAAACAAACAAACAAAAAAAGATTTTCTTTAAAAAGAAAAACCAAAAGTTTGTGGGACTAGAAAGATGGCTTGGCAGTTAAGAACACTTGCTGCTCTTGCAGAGGACATAGGTTCAGTTCCCAGAACTCACGTAAGAGTTCACAGTCATCTGTAAATCCAGTTCCAGGGGATCTGACACTCTTTTTTGGTCTTTGTGGGCCACAGGCATGCACATGGTGTACATACATACACGCAGTCAAAATACTTATATGCAGAAAATAAATCTATTTTTTTTGTGTGTATGTAGGTTTTTTGTTTGTTTGTTTTTTGGTTTTGAGACGTTTCTCTGTGTATATCTTGGAACTCATTCTGTATTTCTGTCTGGCCTTGAACTCCCTACTGTTGAGATTAAAGATGTGTGTCACCGCATTATACCTAGCAAAACTAAAAAAACAAACAATCAGCCAACACCCCCAAATCCTAATAGTTTGTAATGGGAACAGATGTCCAGTCTCATAGAAACCAAAACCAAGAAGTTGTTAGAAAGGTCTTTGTGGTGGTTTGATGGAGGCACGGCCTTGTTGGAGGAGGAAGTGTGCAGCTAGGGGTGGGCTTTGAGGTTTCAGAAACTCAGTCAAGCCACCCCCACCCCCACCCCTGCTGCTTGTGGGTCAGGATGTAGAACTCTCAGCTCCTTCTCCAGCACCGTGTCTGGCTGCGTGGCCGCCTTGCTTTCAGCCATGAGGATAATGGACTAAACCTCTGAACTGTATGCCAGCCCCAGTCAAATGTTTTCCTTTATAAAAGTCGCCATGGTCCTGGTGAGTCTTCCCAGAAGTAGAATCCTAAGTAAGACAGTACCTAAGTGTGTATGTACCCAGTGTTGTCTGTGGGTGGGATGATGGAATTATTATTTCCCATTGTAAGACTTGCGTGTGAAGACGCTGCCACAATGGACGACACAGAACATTGGCCAAAGGTCTTAATACTTTCTTCTTGTTCTTCGCTCTTCTTGGTCATCGCACCAACGTGCATCACGTTCCCTCTCTCGTGACCCTTTAGGTGGTTTTGGATATCATTCTGCCTGGCTTTCCTCTCACCCTTCTCTGACTCTGGGATTGTTCACCCTTTGCCTGCCCGCACTCTCCAGGCACTGGGGATTGAATCCAGAAATTTTACAAATACTAGGTGAGGGCTCCACCGCTGAGCTACATTGCCAGCCCTACATTTGCCTTTGGAAATCATCTGAAAGATACAGATATGTTAGAACAGTTGCGCAGAGAATGCTCACCTTATTCCTGAGCCACACGAACAAGGCTGCCCACACGTAACCCTATCCCTGGTGCGTTAGGGTATGTGTTCTACAAATAGACAGTCTCCTTCTAACCTGATTCAGTGCTCCCAGTCAGGAAATTGAGCATTGCTGCATCAATGCTGCCCAACTCCCGGCCCTTATTAGACTTCCGTCATTTGGGCCAATGCTACCCTTTGTAACAAAGGATCTAGTTCAGAATTATTCATCACATTGAATTTTGTCTTTCTAGTGTCCTTCCATCTGACATAATTACAAAGTGTGACTTTCATGACCTGGACAATTTAGAAGATTACAGGCACGTTGCATTGTAGATTTGTCTGTTGTTTCTTCGTGGTTAGATGTGGGTTTTGCATCTTTGGTAACAATACTGCAGATGTTAAATTTTTTCCCTCATTGCCCCGTTATTTATTCTGATGCTTAAAATTCCCTCAACTTGCTCCATCTGCCAAGGTAGCTTCTGTTTCTGTAAATTCATTGAGCACTTTCTTGTTTTATGGCCTGGTGTTTTCTCTGCCCCAGCCATTTTGACAAGCAACTTTTATATCTCTTGATGGACGATGAAACTGATATTTGCCTTCCAGATAAGCTCACTCTTCTTCAGGTATCATTGCCTCCAGAACTCTCGGTGGACAGTGTTAAGAAATATGCTTTATTATATAAACAATTATCTCTGTGTCTGTCTGTCTATCATCTATCCACACAGATGATCTATTGATCATCACTGATGCATGTAGAAAACAATGGCTTCACCTTTAATTCACCCTCAGAACACAGTTTGTCTTCATTTTCTCTTTTTTCCCTTTTGTATTTTTTCTTCTTGCCACTGAGGCTTCATCCACTTCCCTTGCAGACGTTATGTTCCTCCATGTTGAATTTGAAGAACCTTTGCTCTCCCACGGTGTCCCCTTTGCCTACAACATGGATGCCACACGTGGCTGGGTCCCACCTATGTCACGACTTTTGTATGAAATGATTCAAAAAGAAAGGGGGCAAAGGCTGAAAACAATTCCGCTCTCTTTTGGAGCTTTTGGGAAATTCCTTAATCCTTTCCATTTGGTAAGTGACATCAGCTTTTCCAGACCTTTGTATTGAAAACTCGGGTGTCATAGAGGCCTTCATTTTGCTGACATTTCATACCGAATCCTTCACAGTTAACTGCTTATTGCCTGGCTTGTCGCTCTTTGCTGAAAATTCCACAAAAGCTCAGACTCCCTTTTGTTTGTGTGTGCACGCTTGTAGGGTCTGTGTTTCTAACTTGAGGAATGGAACTGAGTGCATAGAAGAGGCTCAATAAATGTGGTTGAATAAATGACCATCTATGGAAATGATTGCTAATCTCTGCCTTTCGCCCAGCTGTCCTTAAGATCTTTTTTAAAATTCTACCTGCCAGCCAGATGGTTTGTGATGGGTACATAGCTCTCCAAAGCAAGCTTTATTAATGCAGATTCACTATTTAGGTGTGTATTTGTTCATCAAAAATCCCTCCACTCGTTGTTGTTGTTTTGTTTTATTTTTTGAGACAGGGTTTCTCTGTGTAGCCTTGTCTGTCCTGGACTCACTTTGTAGATCAGGCTGGCCTCGAACTCACAGAGATCTGCCTGCCTCTGCCTCCCAGGCATGATGCCCGGCTTGTTCCTATTTTTTTATGCCTCTCAGTTCCTAGTATTCAACAGACTCTTAATATTTGATGAATAAATTAGTGCCTGTCTTCTTCAAGCCAGGCACCTCCTCCTGTCAATGGCTTCTCTTTGCAACATCATCTTCCCAGCCATCCAGTCTCACAATTGCTATCACCTTGGACTTTCCTACCTGTTTTCTGTGTTTAAATCACTGGTCCTCCTACTCCCAAGGTCAACACTCTCTAGACTCCTCCTCAGACATTACAACTGCCCCTTCCTTTTCTTCCTTGTCAGCTCATCTCCATTAGAACTCTCTGCTTTCCTCTTCCATAAAGTGCATGCCATTTCCTCTCACCGATGATTCCAATAGATCTTTGTACTAATTAAGGCTCTTAATTGCAGACAACAGAGACAGACTCTGATTCACTTGCAAGGAAGAAGAAAGAATACCCTGAATGACATTGAGTGACTCCTAGAATTGACAGGAAGACTCAAGAATCAGGTGCCCCGGCTGGAGTTGTCACTCAGTTGGTAGAGTGTTTGCCCAGAAGACCTGAAGACCCGGCTTGATCTCTAGCACCACATGAAACTGTGTATAATGGTGCATGTCTGAAATACCAGGACTTGGGAGACAGAGGTAGGAAGATCAGAAGTTCAAGGTCAGCCTGGGCCATGCTGGGATACATGAGAATCTGTTTTAAAAGCAAACAAGCAAACAAACTAAATCTATCTTGAGAAGTAGATAGGAGCTGAAAGAAAATCTTCAACCAAGTCCTGCCTCAGGAGGAGACTGGGTAGGGGGCCACAGCCACCGTGCTCCAAGAGCTGTCATCCCTCAAACAGCTACCGCAGCCCTGACAGGCTGTTGCTGCTTCTGAGGTGAATTATAAAGTTTGATGACTCTGTGAGTCGCTTTGTAAAGATCCAGGCTTCTGAGGAGGAGCATTGGTTTGACTGTGACCTTCCTGCCAAGGGTCAGGGAAGCAAGGGTCAGATTTCCCCTAAGACTCACACGAAGAGAATTCCCTAGCTATACACACACCCACACATGGGCACCGGAGCGTGTCATTGGGATCCTCCACCATCTACCACGGTCATTCTCATTTTTATCCCTTGCACGCAATGTTCCACTGAAGCACAGCAGTGTGTCACTCCCCGAGCTGTCCCTCGCACCTTAGTCCCGTCAGCAGCTGTTCTCCAATGCTGATCCCCTGTGGCCCATGCTCCACCCCTATGTCCTGTGTCCTGTGTTTGGGATCTGGGCTGATCCTAGACTTTGTGATCCATCTATGGGGGGCAGGGTTGGATTCCTTTTATCTCTTACTACCCCCATGACCTGGGACACAATAACTTTTTTGACCTCCCTATGTGCATCTGCTATATGGAAGTAGAAGCACCCATCTCTCAGAATTTTTATTCTCTCTCTCTCTCTCTCTCTCTCTCTCTCTCTCTCTCTCTCTCTCTCTGTCAGAGAAGAACTTGGTGGGGTTGATTCTTTCTTTCAACCTCTGGGTAGGTTCTTGGGATCAATCTCAGGTCATCAGGCTTGTAGCATTGGGCAAACACTTTTACCTGCTGAGACATCTCACCAGTCCCTCCCCTGGATTTTTTTTCTTTTAAATTAGAAAGACTTTATGTTTGTGGGTGCATTTGTGTCTGTGCACTACTTGAGTGCCTGGAAGGGGGCACAAGATGCCCTGGAACTAGAGCTGCAGACATTGTAAGCCATGATGTAGGTGCTGGGAATTGAACCTGGGTCCTCTGCAAGAGCAGACACTGCTCTTAACCTATAAGCCACCTCTTCATCCTGCCCACGTTTCCCAGAATTCTTTTTAAAGGCAAGGTCACTATGTAGTTCAAGATGGCCCAGAACTCTCAGGTCTCCTGCGTTAGTTTTCTGAGGCCTGGCACTGCAGGTGCATCCCTCCATACTCAGCTTACAATTATTCTGTGGATCAAGGGCTTCTTTATCTCCACAGACGTTTGGGTTTGTATTAAGTGGGACTCCTAAGGTCTTGACATTTTAAAAAATATTTATTTATTTTTGGTTTTTCAAGGGTTTCTCTGTGTAGCCTTGGCTGTCATGGACTTTGTAGAGCAGGCTGGTCTTGAACTCACAGACATCTGCCTGCCTCTGTCTCCCTGAGTGCTGGGATTAAAGGCGTGTGCACCACTATGCCTAGCTGGTCTCAACACTTAGAAAGAACATGATTTGTACGAGTATTTACATTTCTGGGGGGGGGGTGTTTTCATCAGTATCTTATAGGTTTAATGACATCTGTATAACAGGACTTCTTCACAAAGCTATTTTGTTTTGTCAGGCAACACAGCCTCCTCCTGGTGTAACTTGCAGATTCTTGAGCCATGCCCTCTAAGCTGCGTGGCACCAGGAATCTTTTGGATGTTCCATATATTTAGGGTCTCGGATTGAGCAGTCATGTATAGTGGGGTGGGAGACTATGGCAAGCAGCAGACTGCTGGCAGGAGCAGCAGCAGCACCCCCTCTGCCTCCAGTTCATCAGCAAGAGAATGAGGCCTTGGGGGTGGGGGTGGGGGCAGGGTGGGGGCAGGGGTGGGGATGGGGTGGGGGTGGGGGGTGGGGTAGGGAGAAGAGCGAGGCACACAGGACACAGCAGATAGAAGAAGAATCTTACTTGGGATCTCATGAGGCTGGGTGTGGCCGTCCTATCAGTCATGCCCAGTGGATGAGTTGAGAATAAGATATTTAAAGTGGGGCTGGAGAGCACTGACTGCTCTTCCAGAGGTCCTGAGTTCAATTCCCAGCAACCACATGGTGGCTCACAACTATCTATTTTTTTATGTTTTATTTTTTAAAAGATGTATTTATTTATTATATATACAGTGTTCAGCCTGCATGTACACCTGCACTCCAGAAGAGGACATCAGATCCCATTGTAGATGGTTGTGAGCCACCATGTGGTTGTTGGAAATTGAGCTCAGGACCTCTGGAAGAGCAGCCAGTGCTCTTAATCTCTGAGCCAACTCTCCAGCCCCTCACCACCATCTATAATGTAATCTGATGCTCTCTTCTGGCATGAAGGTGTACATGCAGGCAGAACACTGTATACATTAAAAAAAAAAAAAAAAGATATTTAAAGTGGCTGGGCATGGTCATCCCCAGTGGATGAGTTGAGAATAAGATATTTAAAGTGGCTGGTCGTGGTGACACACGGCTGTAGGCTGTAATTCCAGCACTTGAGAGGCAAGTGGATTGCTGTGAGTTCGAGGCTAGCCTGGTCTACAAAGAGAGTCCACGACAGACAAGGGCTAACACAGAGAGACCCTGTCTGGAAAAAAAAAAAGATATTTAAAGTGTTTTCTCGCCTCTGGGCAGAAGAAGGACACAGGAGCAGGAGGAGGGGAGCAGAGAGCACTAACCAGTCTCAGAGAGGCAGGAGGAGATACTGAGGCCGGTCAACAGGCCTGTCCACTTGAAAGACGATTCCCCTGGCCCACTTCCTTTTAAAGACAGGACACACAGGGAGGTCTTGGAAGCTACAGAAGGGTGCACCGGATAGGATTCCAGTTAAATCCTACAACAGCAGGCAGAACAAATCTATATTAGAAGGCAAGGCAGTGGTTACCCTTGCAGGGCGAGGAGTGACTAGAAATGGACACGGTGTGTGCTAGGAAGTGATATGACTGTAAATACTGTGCTCATTTTGCGTAACCTTCGACACCCTTAAGATTTGTACACTTTTCTGTAGGTTATTTTAGTGACGTTAATACGTAACTGTTTGGGGGAAACAAGATAGTTATGTCCCTCTTCAAGCCCTTTGAAGTGACACCAGATCTGAGAAGAGCTGAGGGGGGTTGGAGGTGACGACCAGCTGGTGTCTGGCCAGATTTATTTTATCTCCTCTTAACATTCATTCACTTGTGGCTTTAGCACTTCCCACACAAAGTATAACACTGGAGGGGAGACAAAAAGAATTAATAGCGATAGTCGTCATTTATCGAGAGCTTACTATGGAAAAAACGAGTGTTCCTCTAACCTAATCATTCGATGATAAATTATTATTCCATGTATCGGCTGCACAGCAGAACGCACAGGGATTTTCATGTGTTCCCGAGGCCACGGGGACCCAAATCTGGGCAACAGCATTCCCTAGAAACCCAAAAGGTGGAGAGAGCTGTTGACAATTGCTGTACTATAGAAATGAGGTCTTAGAGCTGAGGTGGGACAAAGTTTAACTTTTGGCAGCAGTTGGCCTCTGGGAGCCTTATTTGCCCAGTTCCATAACAAGAGTAGGGAAAAATAATTATGCATTTATCCAGGTGTTACAGAGGATAGAGACCAGTGTAATGTACCCAACGCGCAAGTGTGACCTTTGTTTTCAGGTCACCGCCAAACAAGGCACCTCGCCCTTGTCCCTTGCCTTCTGATGCGAATCTTTAGGGCTAGTTGTACTTTGAAATGAACCAAAGGCTTTAGTAACCTTGTCCGCGCTAATACGAAACGGTCCAAGGAAAGGCTGCGACCCCAGGAACCAGCATAAGCAGCAGAGGAGGGCGCTGATCCGTGTTGACTCTGACAAGCGAGAATACTCGCTATCGCGAGATCTAGCGAGAGCTCCGGCTCCGGGTGCAGAAGTGAGAGGAAGGCCCCTAGAGCGAGCTCGGTTTGAAAGTTGGCGGGAGCCGGGCGTGGGTCGGCAAGAGTCTGGATCACCGCTGGAGTGGAGCTGGATCTGCGGAGGCTCGGACGTTCTTATTTGTATACAATTAGTAAAATGTAGGTAGTCTAAATCTATTGCAACCGCTGAGTTCGAGATCTGTGGGCATTGGAGTGGCTTTATGGGCGGTTCAGAGGAGGGACTACTCTAAATTTGAGTTTAGTGGGATGTATTTATGTAGCTGGTTTGCATATGTAGTTTTACTAGTGGCCAGGATAGAAATGGCCTAGAGGGACAGATTCTAATTCACACTGCACTGAATTATGAACTTGATTTGAATATGCCAGAGGTCCTTTGGACCTAGGACGCCCAACATCAGAAGAAATGGGAAATATAAAAGATAATCTACTGCCCAAAATAATACGAAATTCCTGACCTCATATCATTAAAAAAAAAAAAAAAAAAAAAAGAAGTTAGAAAAGGATTTACCCCCAAAGTAACAACCGTTCTGAAATAATAATCCAAACTGGCAATTCCATAAATTTCTACCTCATCTTTACTGTTTTGGTTACCATGGGAGATTGTGGTCCAAAACTTAGGAAATTCAAGAAATAATTTATCGTTTAAAATGGTTAAAAAGTCTTTGACAACTTTTTACATGTTCTGGCTGTTTCGCATGTGTATCACACAAGCTAGAAACATTTTAGAAGAGGGACCCTCAGCTGAGAAAATGTCCCCACCAGATGAGCATATTGATTGTTGATTGATGGGGGTGGGGATTCACTTGGGCTTTGTGGTTCTAGGTGCTGTAAAAAAGCAGGCTGTGGCTCACGCCTGTAATCCCAACACACTGGGAGGCAGAAGCAGGCGGATGGCTGTGAGTCGGAGGCCAGGCTAGTCTACAAAGTGCATCCAGGACAGCCAAGGCTATACAGAGAAACCCTGTTTTCAAAACAAAACAAAAGAACAACAAAACAAACAAAAAGAAAAAAAAAAAAGTAGGTTGAGCAAGCCATAAGATACAAATTTAAGTAGCACCCCTTCATTGCCTCTGCTTCAGCTCCTGTCTTCCAGTTCCTGCCTTGACTTTCCCTGATGATGGACTGACTACAAGCTGTAAGATGAAATAAACTCTTTCCTCCCCAAGATGCCTTTGTCTTGTTTTTTTGTTTGTGTTTTTATCACAGCAATAGAAATACTAAGAATCATGAATATAATGGTTTTTTTTGTCTTTGGTTTTTTTTTTGTTGTTGTTGTTGTTGTTTGTTTGTTTGTTTTTGTTTTGAGACAGGGTTTCTCTGTGTAGCCTTCACTGTCTTGGACTCGCCTTGTAGACCAGGGTGGCCTTGAACTCACAGGGATCAGCCTGCCTCTGGCTCCCAAGTGCTTGGATTAAAGGCGTGCGCCACCACGCCTGGCAAATATAATATATTTTTATCACCCACACCCCATCCCCCTCTCATATCCCTCTTTCTGGAACTTTTCCACAAATCTCTCTCCCGCTTTCATATCTTAAAAACAAAACAAAACAAAAAACCCAATGATTTTAGTTAGGGTTATCTTCATGTGTGCAGTATGGGTTATATACTGGATTATGGTCAGTTTACCACTGGTTACTGTTAATCCCAAAGATTCGATGAGAACACCAACCCAAATCATCATGGCCAAATTAATTAAAGGAAGCAATTTATTTATTATTTCTATACATAGATTGTCTTCCTCCCTAAGGTGGGGCTCAAGAGGTCAGCATTGGACATGGGGAAGATAAAGTTTTTATAGCTCAGGGGTAGGGGCTTCCAAATGGGGGGTTTATCAGGAAAATAAGTGGGTTACAGAAGCAGTTCATAAGAAGTTAATCATAACAAAAGGTACATAAAACAACCTTTTGAAACAATAGGGTTGCAAGATGGTTGTGCTTTGAGTAAAAATAGCCCAGAGGAGTAGCACTTTTAGGAAGTGTGGCCTTGTTGGAGTGGGTGTGGCTTTGTTGGAGTGAGTATGTCACTAGGGGTGAGGTTTGAGTTCTTAGATGCTTAAGCCTGACCCAGATGCGGATGTAAAACTCTCCGCTCCACATCTGCCTGCATTCAGCCATACTTCCCGCCATGCCAATAATGGAATAAACTTCTCAATTGTAGGCCGGCCCCAATTAAATGTTTCCTTACAAGAGTTGCTGCAGTCATGGTGTCTCTTCACAGCAATAGACACTAACAAAGACAATGGTCATATCAACTTTTTAAAACAAAGGAATGGTTGCTGTTTCCTGAAAAAGGCAATACAGAACCATTTGTGGCTAAGGTTACAAGTGAGGCATAGCACTGATGACCAGTTATGAGTCTTGGCATTAACTGCACACCATAGAAAGAAGCTTCTGTGACCAAAGCTATAAGCAGTTTTAACCTGCAGTGTGCTGGATAGTTTTATATCAACCTGACACAAGCTAGAGCTGCCAGAGAGGAGGGAGCCTCAATTGAGAAAATGCCTCCATAAGATCCAGATGTAAAGCATTTTCTTAATTCATGATTGATAGGGGTGGAGGGGGGGGTAAAAGGAACTTTTATTCTCCTGAGGTAATTGTTGTCTTGCAGGCACTGCTAACCTAGGCTAGTTCTGGAAGCTTCTAGCCTCTACACTCTATCCTAGGCTAGAATGTTTTTGGCCTCTGAGACTTACTGCTTAACAAGCTCACCTTTACTTGTTCTTTCTGAGCTCATAGTTGGCTGGTTCAATTCAGCTGTTCTGGCTCAAATTCCTCTCCCAACTGACTTATTCAATCGGCTTCTCTCTCAACCCTTGAATTTCTCTGTTTGGGCTCAGACTAACTCCAACAATCTGGCTCCTTCTCATTCTCTGGTTCATTCGGTCTTCACCCGATTCTAGTTTGTTCTATCTCTTTTACTGTCCCCACAAAACTGCCTCCTGGCTCTCTCTCTGCATTGCCCACTAAGTAGCTTCCCTTCCCTTCCCGCCTGTGAGTTGGGTGTATCCTATTCTCTGACTTGTCACTTTCTTTTTCTGACACTCAGTTAGACATCACTTTCAAACATGGGTGGTTCTGTCTACAAACTAACTTTACCTTCATTGTTTGGGATTAAAGGCATGTACCACCCTGCCTGGAACTAAGCTTTGCTTTACCTGAAACTTCTTAGCCTTGAACTCAGATCTTCTTGCCTTTCTCTCCTGGATTAAGCTGTGTTTATATTCCAGCCAGATCACACAGACCTAGATAGTCTCTTGCCAGAGCAGCCATGTTCTGAATTAAATATCTTCTACAGGAGGGCCCAGCCTATTGTGGGCAGGCACACCCCTGGGCTGGTGGTCCTGGGTTCCATAAGAAAACCAGTAAGTAGCATCACTTTACGGCCTCTGCATTAGCTCCTGCCTTGTCTTGCCTTGTTTAGAGAATATCTTGTGTATTGTAAGAAAGCATCACCTGTCAATAAAAATCTGATGGCCTATAGCTTAAGCAGGAAATAGGAAGTGGGACACGTGGCAGGCAGAAAGGATTCTAGGGTAGAGCAAGGCTCAGGAGATTCAGCTGACAAGGTGTGAAGAGGACAGACACACCATACCTGACCACAGGGAACCAGCCAAGTGGCAAAAAGTAGATTAGTGTAATGGGTTAAGTTAGTCAGAGCTAGTCAGAGAAGAGCCTAGCTATATGGCCTAGGTATTTGTAAATAATATTTTGAGTCTCATGGGTCATCATTCTGGGATCTTGGGGCTGGGAGGAAAAACCCCTCCTGTAACACTGACTTCCTTCAGTGATGAACAATGATAGGGAAGTATAAGCCAAATTTAAAAACCCTTTCCTCCCATGCTTTGGTCACGGTGTTTCATCACAACAATGTTATTCCTAACTCAGCCATAAGGATATAAGCAGATATAAAAAAACATTTGGAAGGTTGTTTGACATGCCCATTTCACAAAGCAACAATAGTAGGTTCCCTCCTAGGAGCTATGACTTCCTAGCCATGGGCTTGATTAGGTTAAAGGTATCATGCATAAATTTTCCCCCTGTGGAGGGAACCTCAAATCCAACTGGACAGAAGTTGATTGTCTCATAATGTTCATACCATGATTTCACTAATAGGAAGTGCATTGTTTTTTTCTTTGCTTATTCTTTTTTTTTGAGACAGGCTTTCCCTGTGTATCCCTGGCTGTCCTACAACTCGCTCTACAGTTCAGGCTGGCCTCAGAGTCACAGAGATTTGCCTGCCTCTGCCTCCCAAGTGCTCGGAGGCACCACTATTGTTTGACGGAGAAACCTACAGTTTCAAATAACTCTTAATAGTGCTATTATTAGCTGTTAGTATCTTTTTGGTGCTACTAATCTGTTGGCTGGGGTCTTTTATTCCACCTAGATAGAAATTATGGTTAGAAATGTGTGGTGGCAAATGCTTATAATTCCAGTATTTGGGAAGTAGAGGCAGGAGGATTAAGGCCAGCTTTATCTACAAAGTGAATTTGAAGCCAGCCTGGGCTACGTGGAACCTATCTTAAGAAGAAGAAGAGGAGGAGGAAGAGAAAGGAAAATAAATGCATGAATAAATTGAGGGCTAGTGAAGAAGAAACATCATTTCCGTGCTGGCAATCGCTAGCCTTTAAGCACTCAAGGTCTAGGGCCTGGACTCCAAAGAGCTCTAAGCCCTGAGAGCTAGGGGCCTGTTCCAGAATTAGAATTCAGAGATTTATGGCTCTGGGCACATCTTGAAGGCTTAATGTTCTGGCTTTTAAGGCCTGGCATTTGGCAGCCATTGTAAACTGTTGACTTTAGCAGCCACGAGAGTCAGGGATGGGCAGCCGTAAGCCATCAAAGGCAGTGGCTGCTGTTTTCTGAACAGGCCTTAGGTGCTGCGATCCTTAAGCTCCACAGTCATGAGTGTCACACCCCTGGAACGAGGGTGTTGAGACCCTTGACCCTTGAAACTTGGCTGCTCCCTAGTGACTAGGGCCTGCAGCTTCTTGCTCTGAAGCTTTTTCCAGCCCTCAACACCTCCACTTCCTGTAGTTTCTGGCCTGGCCGCTATCTAGAACTCTAGCTGCCTCCTCGTGGCTACTGCTGCTGCGGCTGCTACAACTGCTGTGGCCATTAATACCTCTCTGCTGCCACTTCCATCCTCCTCTCTTTGTGTTATGGCATCAGCTTATTTTATTAATTATAAAGATCAAAAGTAGGCAAGGAAAGGCCACTGGAGGGAAGCTGCTTGTTGGGCCTAGTGGCATAGGCAGCAGAATCTACCGAGTGATTCACACAGTTAGTCTAAGGGCCTGCTTATGTAGCTAGAAAGAAGTCTGCTAGTTAGTTACTTTCCTCCTTTTTGGCTAAATACCTAGTAGAAACAGAGGTTTAGTTTGGCTCTATCACAAGCAGGAAGGCACGACACAGTGGCTCTCCCGTGACAGGTTATAATGTAGGCTTGTTCATGTGGCTGCCAATCAGAAAGCAGCGAGTGATCCCGGAAGTCAGGCTGGCCTGGAACTCCGAAAGACCCACCACCCATCTGCAACCCACTTCAACCAGTCAACCCTAACTCTTAAAGATTCTAGAACCTAACACAATAGTACCAGCAGCTGGGACCAGATGTTTAAAAAAACAAAAAACAAAAAACAAAAAAAACCCATCAACCTCTGGGGGACATGTCAGATTAAAACTACACTGGAGCATGGCGAGGCTGTCTGGGCCTGTCATGTCAATCCTTCATCCAAACTCGGCCACATTTGTATCAGTCACAGCAACCCCTAATAAAAATAGAGGACTACATTTGTGTCAGCCATTGTCCTTTTGTTATTCCACCAGGGCAAACGCCTTCTTCAGACCCGAGTAGAAATGGCTGAAGGTCATTAGAGTTCGCCAAGGTTTGGGATGGCAAAAGTCTGGGGCAAGCGGCTTTGAAGCAGTCACAAAGAGGTGCAGTGCCTTCTAGAGTGGCAAGCAGATGTGGCTGCCAAGCAGCTTCCTAAGGGAAGTATTCAGAGTAGCGGGTGGATCTCTGTGAGTTCGAGGCCAGCCTTGTCTACAGCGTGAGTTCCAGGCCAGCCAGGGGCAACACAGAGAAACCCTGTCTTAAAAAAAAAAAAAAAAAAAAGGTTAGCTTTCACATTTGTATCTACTTTCATATTTTTGTGCTTATATTCTATGTCCTCCCCCACCCCCCCCCTTGAGGCAGTTTCTCTGTGCAGGCCTGGCTGTCCTAGAACTTGGTCTATACAGGTGTGTGCCACCATGCCCACACATGTGTTTGTATTCCTTTTCTTTTTTCTCTCTTTTACTTTCTTTTCTTTTTTCTTTTTTCTTTTTTCTTTTCTTTTCTTTTTTTTTTTTTAAGGTGGGGAGTTCAAGACAGGGTTTCTCTGTAACTTGCCAGGACAGCCACCACCACCTGGCTGTGTTTATATTCTGTTTTCCTTAAGGAGCTCATTGAAATCCTGTGCATTCTGGCCTCACAAAATCTAGATTCCCTCCTTGCATGGTGGTCCCCTCCAGATAGCTCTCCTAGAGCAACCCAGGAAGATACACTGCTCGCCCGTGGTTTTGCCTGTGGCTGAGAAACAAAAACAACAAAACAACAACAACAAAACAACAACAAAAACCCTCGACTAGAAACCAGTCGCTTCAATTCTCAGTTCAGACTTTTAGTAACACGGTGGCAAGCACCTTGCTCTAGAACCTTCCCCCACTGTCTACGTGTCCTGTGTTGGGTTCTAGGTGGCCCGTCCTTCCGAATGAGAGACCTAGTAAAGCTACAAGGGAACACAACACGTGTGTTTCTGTCGCGTCACTCATGTCCCGATGGCTTTTCTTGTCTTCCTTTCTCCCCCAGGGAAGGAAGGCATCTGGCGGGAGCCTAGAACTATGAATCCTCCCTCTGTGAGGGCGAGCGGTTCTTGAACAGACTCAGAATGGACCGGTGAGCCGGCTGGGCGTGAATATGCATAGGAACACGTCTTTGCTGCTTTTTAAGCCAAGTGTATTTTGGGCCTGTTTCCCTGGAGACGAGGGGCAGAAGGAAAGGCCTTGGTAAGAGTAGTATAGTTTTGCCGGTGACACTTGCTTTCCAACCCTCCCCAGTCAGTCCCAGGCTCCACCTGGACCCGCTTTTTCCAAGGTCACTAACTTCTTTGTTGAAGAGTCCAACTTTTAAAGCCCCCCATCTTTACCAGCTTTCTCCTGCTTGTCAGTGTTCTTTTCAAATGTAAATGTGATCCACCTTCTTTTAAAACCCTTCTGTGGCTCCTCGCTGATTTTACAGCCAGACTGAAACAATTGAATGCAGACTCCCAGTGTCCACACTGCGAGCTTTCTTTCCTCCGGTGAACCGATGAACCATGCTCTTTCCTGCCACAGGGGGTTTTGCTTGCGTTTCTTCAAGCACTGTTGTATTTATATTCACCGTTCGTCACACTTTGTTTTGGTACATGGTACACAGTAGAGTCAAGGCCTGGTAAGACTCTGGGTAAAAACACTTGCAAACAAGGGAGCTGACTATCCCGTTCTCACACACAAATGAATAAATGAATAAAAGAAAAAAAAAAAAAACCAGGCAAAATCCTTATTACTTCGACATTTTCTATCTATAGTGTTTGGTTTTCTAAAACGTTCTTCCCTTTTATTTCTGTAAACATTCTCTCTCTCTCTCTCTCTCTCTCTCTCTCTCTCTCTCTCTCTCTCTCGCTCTCGCTCTCGCTCTCGCTCTCTCTCGTCCTATTTCTTCCTTTAAATGTTGGCAAAGGCCATCTGAGGTTTTCTTTATGGGAAGGTTTTAGCTACACAGTCAATTTCCTTAAAAGTTGTTGAACAATTCTAGCTTCTGTTGCTGAGAGAGTGTTAGTGATTTTTTAAAAAAGATTTATTTATTATTATGTATACAGAACTCTGCCTGTACACCTGCAGGCCTAAGGAGGGCATCAGATCACATTATAGATGGTTATGAGCCACCATGTGGTTGCTGGGAATTGAACTCATGACCTCTGGAAGAGCAGTCAGTGTTCTTAACCACTGAGCCATCTCTCCAGCCCCATGTTAGTGATTTTTAGAATCTCTTGGAGTATTTCATCTTTTATTTCTAATATCAGTAATTTGAGTCTCTTGTCCACTCTTCCTGACTAGTTTGGTGTGCTGGTTAGGGCTTTTTGTTTGTTTGTTTGTTTTGTTTTTAGTTTTTCAAAACAGGGTTTTCCATGTTATCTTAGCTGTCCAGGCTGGACTGGAACTCACAGTGACCTGCCTGCCTCTGCCTCCCAAATGCTGGTATTAAAGGCGTGAGCTTTGGATTTGTTTGTTTTTTGTCAACTTGGCACAAACCAGGATCATCTGGAAAGAGAAAGCTCCAATTGAGAAAATATCTTCATACCATTTTCCTGGAATTTTCTTGATTGATGATCGATATAGATAGAAAGAACCAGCCTGTTGTGGATGATGTGACCCCTGAGCAGGTGGGCCTGGAAGGTAGGTATAAGGCAGCAAGCTGAGCAAGCTGTGGGGAGTAAGCCAGTAAGCAGCACTCCTCCACAGAGTGCTACTCTTCCTGCCTCAAGTTTCTTTAATGATGCCCTGTGATCCAGACTTGTAAACCAAACAAACCCTTTCCTCCTCAAGTTGCTTTTGATCATGGTGCTTTATCACAGCAATAAAAAGCGAACCAAGATATTTTGCCAAGAAGGTTATCAGTTTATTGATATTTCTCAAAAGAAAAAAAAAACCTTTCAGTTAATTGATTTTTAACTTCTTGTTTTCCGAGACAGGGTTTCTCTGTGTAGCCCTGGTTGTCTTGGACTCACTTGTAGACCAGGCTGGCCTTGAACTCACAGTGATCTGCCTGCCTCTAGCTCCCGAGTGCTGGGATTAAAGGCGTGCGCCATCACTGCCTGGCTGACTTTTAATTATTATTTTAAATTTCTTCCTGTTGAATTTAGAATTGATTGAACCTGTTTTTAAGTCTGTTACATCTAAATTGAG
>OU015743.1:33420998-33436083 GCA_907169655.1 Acomys percivali
TTATTATTATTATTATTATTATTATTATTATTATTATTATTATTATTATCTCCCTCCCCCCAACAAGGGTCTCACTATGTAGCCATGGCTGTCGTGGAACTCACTATATAGACCAGGCTGGCCTTGAGTTTACAGAGATGCACTTGCCTTTGCCTCTTGAGTTTTGGGATTAAAAGCTCATGCTTCTGTGACCTGTACTTTTTAATTTTTATTTTATTGATGTTCCCATCTGTTCCTCATTTCCTTTTCTTTTCTTTTTTCCCTCAAAACAAGATTTCTCTGTGTAGCCTGGGGCTGTTCTGGACTTGCTTTGTAGACCCGGCTGGCCTTGAACTCATAGTGATCTGCCTGCATCTGCCTCCCTAGTGCTGGGATTATAGGCATGCACCACCACACCTGGCTTCCTTGTCTCTTTTATTTCCAGTTTTACTTGTTCCTCATCTTGTGATGGAAGCTAGAATTGATTTGAAACCTTTTACAGTTTCTAATGTAGGTGTTAGAACTGAGCTGTAGCTGGCTTGGTAGCGTGCTTGCCTGGCGGTCATGAAGCCCTGGTGTCAGTTTTTGGCACCATATAAAACCAGCTGTGGTGGCACAAGCCTGTACCAACACGTAGGAAGTAGAGGCAAAAGGATAAGAAGTTCAACGTATCCTTGGCTACATAGTGAGTTAAAAGATAGCCTGAGCTACATAAAACTCTGTCTCAAATAAAACCAAACAGGTAAGCAACAATGGCAAAAACATCCTAAGTACCAGCATCTAGCAACATCTCACATATTTTAATGTATCTTGTTTTCTTTGTATTTTGTTTGTTGTTTCTGAAACAGTGTCTCACTTTATACCCTCCGCTAGTCTTGAACTCACAGTCTCACAATCTTCTCACTTTATAAGCCTGAGTGTTGTGATTACACTGTGTGCCAAATGCCTAGTTCATGTTTCCATTTTTATCCAACTTGAAATACTTTCTAATTTCCCTTTCAAGTTTTATAAGCTACTTATAAATACACTACTGCTAATTAATTTCCAAATATTTGGAAGCTTTCTAGAAAGCTTTTTGTTAATGGGGTTTAATGTGATTTCAGTGTGATTAGAGACTATGCATTGTATGACTTGAATTATTTTAATAATTTTAAAAATTGCTTTATGCTCAATTGCTATCTGGTTTGGTAATGAGTCTATGTGCTCTTAGAAAGGATACGTGTGTTACAGTTTTTGATTGTTCTATAAATGTCAATCAGGTTGAGCTGGTTGGTAGTAGTGTTCTCCTATAGTTTTGTGAGTCTCTGCTTGCTTGTTTAATCAACAATTGAGAGATAGAAACTGATGTATCTGAGTATAGCTGTACATGTGTCTACTTTTCCTTTCAGTTCCACTGCTTTGGGGATCGTGTATTTTAACACCGGTGGTAGATGCATAAACAGCTGGGCCTTTATGTCCATTTGATGGGTTGTCCCCTTTGTGTCACTCTAAAATGAACTTCTTTGTCCTTGATTACACCCCATCTCCCCCGAGTCTATTTTGTCTGATGTTAATATAGCCACAGTGGTTTCCTTTTTGTGTTAGCATGGTATCCTTTTAGTCTTAATTGGTTTCTTTTGTCTTTATTAATCCTTAAATTACGTGTGTGCACCAGAGAACAACTTTTGGGGGTCTATTCTCTCCTTTTACCACGTGGGCCCTAGGGATTGAACTCAGGTTGTCAGGCTTGGTGGCAAATACCTTTAACTACTGAGTCATCTTACTGGCCCCCCCTTTTTTTTAACATATAAAATATGTTTCTGGCCCACAGACATCAACTAAGCAAGATTCATAGAGGTTTACAGAGACTGAAGCTGAAATCACCGAGTCTGCATGGTCTGATGTAGGTTCCCGGGTCATGTATGTTACGGTTGTTAGCTTGGTGTTCTTGTGGGACTCCTGACAGTGGTAGTGGGGTTCTTCTGACTCTTGTCTGCTCTTGGGACCTGGGTTGCCTCAACCAGCAGCCTTAATAATGAGTTTGTGCCTAGTCATATTGCATCTTATTATCCGCGTTCATTGGATCTCCCCGGGAGGCCTGCCTGTTCTGAAGGGAAATAGAAGATGGGTAGATCTGGGGAGAGGAAGGGGGAAGTGGGTGTGAAGATGGGAGGGAAGGCAAACTGTGGTCAGGATGTGTTGGGGGAAAAAAGTGACTTATGAAAAATCAGATGAGCAAATCTCAATTCTCTGTCATTAGTAACTAGTGAAGTAGAGTATATTGTTGTGGGGAATGAATTTACATGTTCTGAGAAGTTTGAAACACTTGGCATTTGTAGTAAGCAAATATATTCTACTCCCTTTACTAATGTAATCATGTAGGGGAACGTTAGAAAGACAAGCATTTTTATCAAAAGAGTGATACCTGCGACTCTTGGAAAAACCCATGATTTAAAAAATATAGTTAAAAAATCAATACAATTGTTTTTTATAATTCAAAAGCATAAAAAATAAATAAATAAAATTAAATGTGTTTCCTTTAGATAACATATACTTGAGTCTTGGGTCCAAACTGATAATCTCTGTGCGTTGAAAAATTAATTACATTTAATATGATTTTATAAATATGGTTAGCTTTATCTAACACTGTGCTATGTTTATATTTATCCTGTCTGTCTCTGTTCCCCTTTCTTCTTTTTATTTCCATCTCTGGCTTATTAGGTATACTATTTTTTTTTGTGGGGTGAGTGGTGTTTGTTTGCTTGCTTTTGACAAATATCTCATTATGTAGCAATGTCTTGCTCTGCCTCAGACTCACCACAGTTCCTCTGCCTCAGTTCCCTAAATGCTGGGATTATTGTTGTACCACCGTACCTTCTGTATTACTTACTTTTCTATGGCTGTAAAAAACAAACAAACAAACAAACAAAAATGCAACAGAAACAACTGAAAGGAGGAAGGGTTTAATTTGGGCTCACAGTTTGAGCGTAAGTCTATCAGGCTGGTGTAGCCATGATGGCAGGAGTGTAAGGCCACTAGTTACCTTGTATTTGCCGTTGGGAGGCAGAGAGCAATGAACACTGCTGCTCAGCTTTCTATCTCTTTTTATTCTACCTAGGATGCTAGCCCATGGCATGTCGGGCAATCCCCCCGCCCCCACCACACAAGTAAACAAAATACATAGAATCGTCACTTGAGAATCCAAAGCTTGGCCTTTTAGAAAGACACTTGACCACTTTTTTGTTTTGTTTGTTTCTCTATGTAGCCCTGGCTATCCTAGAACTCATTCTTTAGACCAGGCTGGCCTCAAACTCAGAGCTGCACCTGTCTCTGCCTCCCAAGTGCTGGGATTAAAGGTGTGTGTCACCACTGCCCAGCTTATATAAGTTTTTACTTGTGTGTGTTACTTTTAATCATAGAGACTCTTTTGATCAGATATTCCGCCCCCCTCTTTTTTTCAGAGTATGTTTAGGAATCACCTGCAGTCCCCCACACCAGAGAAGATTTTGGGAGAGGACATCTCACAAATACAGAAAGTAATCAACATCTGAAAGTGTCATAATTTTGGCTCACTGGAAAGGGAAAAGGGAACTGACTACCGGCTGGCACCACACATCTGCGCTCTTCCTACACTCTTCAGCAAGCTACCTCTGAAGGTGATGTGCCAGGCACAGTGCGCAGAGGCACTGGCCGGAAGAGGAAGAAGAGGCATCCATCCCTAAGCACACTGTGGGAGAATGAGCCAGGGCTCTGTAGAGGAACAGACCAGACAGGACGGATATGTGCTATTAAAGTGGATGCACTTAGAATGCCTCTCACAACAGGGACCGAGTAGGTCAAGGGTAGCCATCTGCACCCTGGAGTGCCTGGGAGTGGGCACATGCCTAGTGTGTGAGTCAGGTGCCACAGCAGTCCCAGTGTGGAAGATTCCTGAGAGTTGCTGGACTTCAGTCTACATTAGAGGGGCCAAAGAAGCTGGGGTATGGCTGTGGGTAGCAGCCCCACACATGAGTAAGAAGCAAAGGTCCACAGGTGATTCCATAGTCCTCACTATATCCAAGGGCCATTCCTCAGAAGGCACTGACCATGAGGGAGGGTTCGCCCCACCTCCCCGCTCAGTTAATTGTTTTCACAAATACCTTCACAGACCGGCCCAGAGGTGTGTCTCTTGGTTAATTCCATAGCCTATCAAACGGGCAATTAAGGTTAACTGTCACAGTGGGTGACTGTGCACCTAGCAGCTGGCACTATGGTTGAGGTGTGAATTCTCCCAGTCATGACACTGTCAAATGGAGGAGGGGGCATTTCATTCAGGTCTGAGGTGCGACTAGGAGATTGGCAGGTGGAGATGGGGAAGAAAGACACACAGAGAGGAATAGCTTGTGGGCAGGAGAGGTGTGGAAGTTCTGAAGCTGAGGCTGTAGATGGGAAACCTTGCAGCCTCAGACAGTGTCTGCTGGGATTCAGGATTTTCTGTAAAAGAGGCTCATGTTGGACCAGTTCAAATGATTGGGTTAATAGACTACTGCTGTTTTCTTTTTTCTTTTTAAAGATTAACAAAACTTCTTAACATGGTGGTATATGCCTTTAATCCCAGCACTTAGACAGCAAAGGCAGGAGCATCTCTGTGGGTTAAAGGCCAGCCTTGTCTTCATAGTGAGTTTCAGCACAGCCAGGGCTTTATAGTGAGACCCTGTCTTAAAAGACATACGCATGCATGCATGCATACATACATATATACATACACATACATATATATTTTTAAAGGCATTTGCCACTATTCCTGGCTTCTTATTTTTATTTATTTATTTACTTATTTATTTATTATGTGTACAGTGCTCTGGCTGCATCACAATATAGATGGTTGTGAGCCACCATGTGGTTGCTGGGACTTGAACTCAGGACCTCTGGAGGAGCAGTCAGTGCCCTTAACTTCTGAGCCATCCCTCTAGCCCCCACACATATATCTTTTATTTTATTATTATTGTAGATTTTATTTAAGTTTTTTGTTTTATTTTTGTTTTTGTTTTCTGAGAGAAGGTTTCTTTGTGTAGCCCTGGCTGTCCTGGAACTCACTCTGTAGACCAAGCTGTCCTTGAACTCACAGAGATTTGCCTGTCTCTGCCTCCTGAGTGCTGGTATTAAAGGCATGTGCCACCGTTGCTCAGTTTACATAAGGTGTGTGTGTGTGTGTGTGTGTGTGTGTGTGTGTGTGTGTGTGTGTGTCTGGGGGTTTGTGCATTTGAGTGTAGTGCCAATAGGGGCCAGAAGAGGCCACCATATCCCTTGGAGCTGAAGTTATAGGCAGCTGCCTGACATGGGTCCTCTGCAACAGTGTTATGTGCTCCTAACCACTGAGCAACCTCTCCAGCCCTTCATCTTTGCTTCCTGTTGCAGAAACCACCCAGACACCCACCATAATTTCTCTCTGTGTTTAATGTATTAAGGAAGAGTGAGGCGCATTCGGGGACTGGGACTGCAAATTGGTACAACCTCTATAGAAGGCATATTGCATATAAGTGTAGACCAGCAATTTGCCTTCTAGATATTGACCATCAGGTACATGCACTTATATGAAACGACTTATGTGTAAATGTCCATCATTAAGGGAGTACCAGTTGAATACATTACATTATCTCTTTAAAAATGGAATATTATCTAGTATAGAAAACAACAAGGAGTAACATAAACCCTCTGTTGGGATTGGTTTTCAGGAGCTGGCATGGAGCTCAGCAGCAGAGCATTTGTTTAGCATGTCCAAAACCCTGGGCTTCAGCCGCAGGACCACATACACTGGGCATGCTGAGACTTGCCTCCAATCTCAACATTCTGTAGGTAGAGGGGTAGGGTAGGAAATTCAAGTTTATCCTGGGTTACATAGGGAGTCTGAAGTCATCCTGAGCTGGATATTCTCTCTTAATTTTTTTCCAGGATAAATTATCAATGAAGAAAATACGGGGTGGAGACTATTTATTTTATTTTAAAAATGAGCTCCTATGGGGAGATGGGAAACAGAGACAGGAGAGCTGGTCTCAAAACTTGCATATTCAGCTCAGTAGCAGAAATAACAAAATATTCTGCCTCAAAAACAAGGTGGACAGAAAGAACCAACTCTTCAAACCTTGTCCTCTGACTTCTCCTTGAGCACCACTGCCCCAAATGTATAAAATAAGTAAAATAGATTTAAATAGGAAGGGAAAAAGAAAGGAAAAAAAAAAGGAAGAAAGAAAAAAAGAAGAATTAAGGCTAGAAAGAATTTTGTCCTTTGTAGAGAGTTGAATGTCTTATTTTAGAATCCTGGCTTTCTGACCTCCAAGACTCCTTATGATATGTGACAAGGATCCCATTGCTTCACCATAGGTTTAAGGTCTGAAGAGGCCTCTGGATCTAGAATAAGCCTTTGACCTGCAGAAGTTCTCCTGTCTGCCTCATATGATGTCTAGTAGGCTCTCTGGTTACAGAGCATCCAGCCATTCAATGATGCAAATATGTGGGTATATGTGCAGAAATGCAATTTGGCAAGATTTAACCTGTCTGCCTCTGTTTCTTCTTCCTCCTCCGCCTCTTCCTCCTCCGTGCACGCTAATCAGAGAGCAAGCTAAAAGTCTGCAGATCTATTTGTAGTCAGAGAGTAAGAGAGCAATGCTACCATTTGCTAGACTCAAGCCTTGTAATATGGAATTCACCCAGCCCACTCTGTACACATAGGAGGACCCAGATAATCCAGACTGCCTACAGTGACCTCAAAGCTGTACCAACCCACGTGGCCTAGCATCTCGTCTTAGTTACTTTTCAATCACTGTGGCAAAGCACCATGACCAAACAACTCATTAAAAGAAAGCACTTATGGGGCTCACAGTTCCAGAGGGTTTGAGTCCATGGGGTCTTGGTGGGGAGCATGGCCATAGGTAGGCAGCTATGGCTCTGGAGCAGTAGTTGAGAGATTGCATCCTGACCCACAAGCATGAGGCAGAGAGAGTCAACTGGGAAAGGCACGGGCTTTTGAAACCTCAAGGCCTACCTTCCAGCCACACACCTCCCCCAACAGGGCCACACTGCCTAATCCTTTTCAAACAGTTCTACCAACTGGGAACCAAGCGTTCAAAGTACATGAGCCTGTGGTGGGCCACTCTCATTCAAATCATCACACACCTCATCCACAGGGCCAAAATCCCCCTGTCAGTGTCTCCGGGCAGTGTTAGGACTTACTTCCATCAGTTCAGGAAAAGCACACGCTTGCCACCTGTACTCTTCTAGGGTGCTAAGTAGATTACACTTACAGCAGCTTACAACAGAGTATCTGTCTTAGTTACTTTTCTACTATTGTGATAAAACACCATGATCAAGACAACTTACGTGAGAAAAAGTTCAGTTGGCTTTCTGGTTTCGGAAGGATAGAGTTCATGATGGTGTAGCAAAGGCGTGGCAGCAGGCAGCAGGCAGCTGGCAGTGAGCAGCAGGCGGCTGGAGCAGCAGCTGAGAGCTCACATCTTGATCTACAAGCAGAGGCAGAAAGTGTGCGCTGCAGGTGGTAGGAAGCTTTTGAGACCTTCTCCCAGTGACATGCCCCCTTGGACAAGGCCACTATCTGTGTTAGAGTGGGGACCAGAGAAAAGAAGCCCGTGAAGGGTGAGGAGGAGTTAACTAGGTGAGACAGGGAACGTAGCATTCCAGGCAGAAGAAACTATTTGTGTGAAAAAGCCTTGGCGTGGAAGGGAGCATAGATCATCCAGGAACCCTAGGTATGCATAAGGCTCACATGTCTACATGCATGTATGCACACATACACACAAAATAAAGTAAAATAAAATTAAAAGGGATATCAGGCCAGATGTGGTGGCGCACGCCTTTAATCCTAGCACTTGGGAGGCAGAGGCAGGTGGATCACTGTGAGTTCGAGGCCAGCCTGGTCTACAAAGCGAGTCCAGGACAGCCAAGGCTACACAGAGAGACCCTGTCTCAAAAAACAAAAAACAAAATTAAAAGGGTTATCATCTAAAGCCACTAAGTTTTGAACCGATTTTTGTCCTGTGTAGCAATAAATAAGATAATTGGCATCATAGTATTTTCTCATGGGGAGCTACTTAGAATATCTTGCTAAGTGCATCTCGACATATGTTGGGGTGTGTTGGGGTGAATATGTATGCATTTCTGTGGGTGGTAAACTTGGGAGTGAAAATGCTGGGTTACCATCCCCATGGACGAGTGCCAACCACCAACACCATTAACAATACTCTGCTGTGCTTACAGACAGGAGCCTAGCAGAGCTGTCCTTTGAGAGGCTCCACCCAGCAATGGTTAGAAGCAGATGCTGAGACTCATAGCCAAACATTGGGCTAAGCATAGGGAGTCTAGTGGAAAAGTGAGGGGAAGGATAAAAGACTTAGAGGTGACAGAAGCTCCACAAGAAGACCAACAGAGCCAGCTAACCAGGGCCCAGAGGGGCTTGTGGAGACTGAAACACCAACCAAGGACCTTGCCCTGACTGGATCTAGGCTTCCTACATAGATGAGCAGTTTGGTCCTCATGAAGTGTCCCTAGTAAGGAGAGCAGGGGGTGAAGGATGGGGTGTGGGGGATGCAGAGGGGGTGGGGGTGGGGGCTGTCTCTGTCATGGACTCCATTGCCTAGTTTTTCATCACTTCCCCCTGGCAGAGCTGCCTTGCCATGCCACAGGGGAAGAGGACTTGCTCAGCTCTGACTCAACTTGATGAGCTGGGGTGGGAAGTTAGGGGGGGCTCCCCTTTTCTGATGAATAGGGGAGGGAGGATGGGACCAGGAGGAGAGGAGGGAGGGGCTATGACCAGGATGTAAAATGAATAAATAAATTAATTAATAAAACAATGCTGGTCACAAGATATGCACATGAGCATCTTTAAAATACTTTAGGAGAATCCACAGTGCCAGGTCACACCCTCACTGGCAGCACGAAAGCATGCTCATTGCTTGCATTCTCATTGTTGCTGTTTTCTGCCATTTTTATCCTACCCATTTTGATAATAACGATGGAATCTCATCATGGCTTAATTTTAGAATTTTTTTTTAATGTTTAGTGGAATTTAGTGCCTTTTCAAAAGCTTACTGGCCATTTAGATATATCAATTTGTAAAATACTGAATTTAGTTAAGTCTTTTATCCCATTATAAAAGTTGGGTTGGGTTTCCCTTATTTATTTATTTATTTATTTATTTATTTATTTATTTATTTATTTATTTATTTTTGTTTTTGGTTTTAAATGACAGGGCCTCACTTTGTAGCTCTGGCTGCTCTGGAACACACTCTATAGAACAGGCTGGCCTTGAACTCACAGAGATCTACCTGCTTCTGCCTCCTGAGTGCTGGGACAAAAGGTATGTGCCACTACGCCCAGCCTTTGTGATTGATTGATTGATTGATTGGTTGATTGATTTATCTTGATGTGTGTGTATGTGTGTGTGTGTAAGTGTGTGTGATGAATGCACATATATGTGCTTACTTGCATGCATACAGGTCCATGTGAGCACGCGTGCAAGTGTGTGAAGGCCAAAGGGGATGTTGGGTGTCTATTGTTTTCCACCTTATTTTTAAATTTTTATTTTGATTTATGTGTATGAATGCTTTGCCTGCCTGCCTTCTTGTGCATTCCTATTCAGAAGAGGAAACTGGATCCCCTGGAACAGGAGTTAGAGATGGTTGTGAGCCACCATATGGGTGCTAGGAATTGAACCTGGGTCCTCTGCAAAAACAAGTGCTCTAAACCACTAAGCTCTCTCTCTGACCTACTACCTTATTATTATTTTTTTCTCTGGTTTTTACATGGCAGGGTTTCTCTGTGCAGCCTTAACTGTCTTGGACTTGCTTTGTAGGCCAAGCTGGCCTCAAACTTAGAGAGACCCACTTGCCTCTGTCTCTCCCAGTGCTGGGATTACAGGTGTGTGCTATGGCACCTGGCCCCACTACTTTACTTTTCGAGGCAGGGTCTCACTGATTGGCTAACCTAGCTAAACATCAAGTTTCAGGGATCCTACTGTCTCAGCCTCCCCTCTGCTAGGATTACAGATACACCACCACACCCTGATCTCTACTTGGGTACCGGGATCTGAACTCAGGTCCATGCGTGTGTGGTAAGAACTATACTGACTGGGCCATTTCTCCAGCCTCTGTGTATTCTTTTTATAATTCCAAAATAGGACTCATTCCAGGAGTCCTGAGAATTGAACTTGGGGCCCCTCGGGTTAGGCAGGCACTCTTCTATTTCACTGTGTCCCCAACCCTCAGCTGTGACTTGTGGCATATGGAAGTTGTTAAAGTGTGTGTAGACCTAACTACATAGAGATAGCTTGTATCACTTAGGGAGTCTTTGTCTCCTCTGAGTCATAAGAATAGTTCCCTGTGTTGTTTTACAGAAGTTTCACTCAAGGCTGAGGGTGGAGCTCAGTGGGAGAACCCATGCTAAGCAAGTGTGAGGTTCAATCTTGGAGGGGCCAGGAGCTTTAGCCTATAATTTCTCTATAATAGACTGTGGCCTGTGGTATGAGGTAGAGATTAAATTTGTGATTGCTCCACCAACATTCACTGCAAAAATAATTAAACTAAACTAAACAATAATTCCTGGAGTGCTGGAATAGCATATTAAAAAAAAATTTTTTTTTTTTTTGTTTACATGAATGTATTTATCTGAAGGAGATGCTATGGCACGTGTGTCTGCAAGTCAAAGATCGCCTTGTAGGAGTCAGCTCTCTTCTTCCACTGTGTGGGTGCTGGTGACAAAACCCAGGCCATCAGGCTTGGTGGCAAGTGCTTTCACCAGCTGAGCCATTTCCCTGGGTTAGGGTTAGGGTTAGGGTTAGGGTTAGGGTTAGGGTTAGGGTTAGGGTTACTCTTTGTTTTATCTGAGAAAGTTCTCACTAAGTCTCACTAGGTTCTCACTAAAGTCAACAGACTAAGTTGACTTTACTTGTCACGCTTCTGCCTCAGTCTCCCAGGTGCCACAGGTGTTTACCACACACCAGGTAAGAAAACAAATATCTATAAATTTGAGGAGCTTTTTCTGTGACTCTTCATTCTCTAGTGCACTAATATCATTTGTACTAATATCATGTTTTTGTCTGTTTGTTTTGGTTTGGTTTTTTGAGACAGGGTTTCTCTGTGTAGCCTTGGCTGTCCTGGACTCACTTTGTAGACCAGGCTGGCCTCGAACTCACAGCGATCCGCCTGCCTCTGCCTCCCAAATGATGGGATTAAAGGCGTGCGCCACCACGCCCGGCCATAATGTTTTATTAGTCTTGCTATTTGGTAGGTAAACCATTCTTCTTTCTCTTTCCCTTCTCATCTTCTCTTCCCTCCCTCCCTCCCTCGTTTCCTCCCTCCCTCCCTCCTTCCTTCCCTCCCTCCGTCCCTCCCTCCCTCCCTCCCTCCCTTCCTTTTGTTCTTGGTGGGTCTTGCTACGTATCCTGGGCTGAGCTTGACAGCACGCATTGTTATATCCAACCTCTTATTCTTCAATATCATCTTCAAAATTTGGTCCTCATTTCCAGGGACATTTTAGAGTTAGCCAATTTCTCTTGAAACAACGCTTGAGCTTTTATTTGGCATTGCATTTAATCTGTTGATCAATGTTGGGAAAATTTTTATCTTATTGTCTATTAATGTGTCTTATTGTGTATTAACATGTTTTTCCTTTCTGTCTATTTAGGCTTTTTTGATTTTTGGGGGGGCAGTGTTTCTATACATTTTGCTAGATTTATTTCTAGGTCTGTCTTTTTTGTGGGGATAAGAGAATTGACCTAGAACCTCACACTTGCTGGAGAAGCTCTCTACCACAAACATGCATCCCATCTACCCCTCTCACTAAGTTACTCTGGATGGCCTTGAGCTTTTGACCCTCCTGCCTCCCACCTTAGCTTCCTGAATAGCTAGGATTATAGGATATACAACATCAGTGGTAGCTGGCATTGTATATTTTGATGCTATATAAATGATACCATTAAAATGTTAAAGCATTTTATTGCAGTATATGTAAACACAACATAAAAATTATTGACCTTGTATTTAGTCATCTTGAAGCTCTCAATTATTGATTTTCTCCAGTCTTTTTTAAAAACTTTCTTTAAACAAAATCATGTGGTCTCTGAATAAATGAACACATTTTATTGCCTCTATTCCATCTTCATGCCTTTTATTTTTAGCTCTGATCTCAGTGTAATGTTGATTAGAAATAAGGATAGCAACATTATTTTCTTGGTCCTAATTATTGTGGGGAAAGCTAGCAGAGTTTCACTGTTGTTATAATATTTATTGTGGGGATGGCTGTACATGGAGTCTGAGCCTGAGCGTGGGTAAGGAAAGCATCGGCATAGCAAGGTGGCCTGCCCTGGGTGTAGGAGCCTGCATCTGGAGGAGACTGTGCTGCCTAATGACCACATCTGAGCAGGGGTCTAGGTCCTCTCCATGCATGGTCCTTGGCTGCTGCATTAGTCTCTGCAGGGGCCCCTGGGCCCAGAATTGTTGCCTTTGTTGTCTCCTTGTGGTGCTTCTGTCCCCTCTGAAACCCAGAATATATTAAAATGTTCCAAGAATTATTTCTATTCTATTAAAGGAGCATAGAATCTAGCTCGAAGGAGCTCTCATTGGCTAAATCTGGGACAATTTGAACATGAAAGTAAAGATAGTAACAGATTAAAACACACTGCATAAAATCAGGAATCTATAAATTCAGTGACATAAATAAATTAATGAATTCAAGCATTTTATGAGGAATGGAATACAGTCTCAAAGAGGAAAAAGAGAGAGAAAAAAGTAATTGTACAACTGATACAACTGAGAGACTAGCCGAGACCATCTTTATCAAATAATATGGTTAAAATCATCTGGAGTGGGGGAGGGGCAGGGGGAGAGACACACAACTAAATACAGTGTGGGTTTCATATTGGTTTTCCAGATGTAGAAAGGGGCATTAATAGAATAACTGGTGAAATTGGAAAGATTTAAAGATATTTTGTAAGTTACTGAGAAGTAATGTGTCAACTTTAATCTCCTGGCTTTTAGTGGTTGCCCTGTGGCAACCGTGAGAAAGTCTTTGAAATGTATTCCATGTTTATGTCCCTCCTCGTGATCTATACATTAAAATCCTAATCACCAAACTAGGTAGTGGCGGCGCATGCCTTTAATCCCAGCACATCAGAGGCAGAGGCAAGTGGATCTCTGAGTTCAAGGCCAGCCTGATCTACAAAGAGAGTCCAGGACAGCCAGGGCTACACAGTGAAACCCTGTCTTGAGAGAGAAAAAAATCCTGATCACCAAGACAGTTGTATCAAGAGACAAGTGTCTCTGGGCCAGGACGGTAGGACACCCATAAATAAGATTAGTGCTCTTATGAAATATGTCTCAGAAATCATCTTCCTTTCCTCTGTGTGAAGAAATGTAGAAAGATGCTTGTCCACAAGGAAGATATGGTGTCTGTCAGAACCTGAGGCTCCCCAGTCTTTAGAACCATGAGAAGTAAACCTCTGCTGTGCATAAACCACCTCGCTTCTTGTATCCTGTTATAACATCTGAAAGGGACTAAGACAGTAAGGAAATTTGAAGGAAAGTATTTGTGGGTTACGGGGTATCATGTTGTCAATTTACTCTTGACAGGTCAAGTACAAAATTTCTTTGTATTCATCCAAAGGTCTCCCTGCCCACATACCATAGAGACACTTGAAAACCAATGTTTACTGCAGCACTAGTGACAATAACTGAGTTATGGAACCCATCTATCAGAGGAGTGGCTAGGGGAAATGTGACATGCGTACACAATGCAAGTTTTTCAGCCCTAAAGAAAATCCAAGTTTTGTGTCATTTGGAGGAAGACTGATGCTGGGAAAGATGTGTCCATGGTGCAGTAGTGGTATGAACCTTATGGGGATAGCCAACCGTTTTCTGATTGGATTTGATGCCTGCTTCACAGCAAGGAATTCATGCCTTGCACTGTAAGCCTGGTTAAAAGCCCATAGCTGGGGAAGACAGAGAGGACCTAGTGGGGGAACCTACCACTACTATTGTTCTGCTAAACTGACACATTGCCAGGCTGCATTTAAATATTTAAATAGATTAGTGTGCCCCTCAACTTAGTCAGAGAGACTTCTTTTTGAAGTGGGTAGCAGTTAAATCACAGACTCATCATGGTCAGACAAAGTGCTGAGACTAACTACTGACACCATGGTGAGGGGAAAAGGAAGAGCCAGAGGACAGGGGGGCGTGCTGTAAAACGCCATCTTTGAGACATGACATGGCCATTTCACCCATGGGCTCACAGCAGCTGTAGTCATTAGTTCTGGCACGCATGGCAGAGGGTCTCATAAGGCCCCACCCTTAACTGAGGTACTAGATGGCTGCTGCAGGAAAAACAGTAATTTTTTTTTCTTCAGGGGGATGGCTACTGGTGGGCTGCCTGTGCTTTTGCAGGCAGAACAAATTGGGCTCAGTGGGTTATAAAAAGAAAAAGAAAAAGAGGCCATGAACGCGGGAGGAGAGAATTGGGGGTGGATGTGATCAAGACACATTAGATATGTGTGCAAAATTGTGAAAGCATAAGTAAAAATATTTTTAAAGAAAGACTGTAAAATTGTGAGTCTAAGATTAGGCAAAAAAGTATTTGGGATGAGGACAGAAACAGTAATAAATGATAAATTCTATAAAGCAGATAAATACTACAAATGTCATAAACCAGGAAAAATTAACCATTCAAATTTGTTTTATTTTTGACATATATATATATATATATATATATATATATATATATATATATATTCACACACATAATGTATTTTCATCACCTTCACCCCAATTCCTCTCCCACTCTCTCAGACCCCTTCTTTTTTCAGCAAATGTCACCTGGGTGGGTGATATTTACTGGAGCATGGGCAATTTACAAGAGGCTACAGCACTGATTAAAATTACTCTTCTTTCCCCGACAATTTCCAACTGTTCCTTAGGGAAGAGTGGGGCCTCCAACCTTCTATGCTTTACCTTCCTTGTGACAATCCTGACCTTGGGGACAGCTGGTGTTCCAGATGTCTGCCCCAGGCTTCCTCTTGGCCTGTCTTCTTTCTTTCTTTCTTTCTTTCTTTCTTTCTTTCTTTCTTTCTTTCTTTCTTTCTTTCTTT
>OU015743.1:33459931-33473088 GCA_907169655.1 Acomys percivali
ACACCTACAGGCCAGAAGAGGGCATCAGATCATATTCTAGATGGCTGTGAGCCAACATGTGGTTACTGGGAATTGAACTCAGAAGGAGCAGTCACTGCCCTTAATGTCTGAGCCATCTCTCCAGCCCCTTATGCCACTTTTTAATTGCAAGAATTGTAAGACAGGAAAAGAGGAAATGGGAAACTGGCTCCAACCAGAGGGAATGCTCGTCAAAAGAAAAAGTCACAAAAAGACTTTGGGCATTGAGCCACTTTCCTCTAAATGAGATGTACTGTCCTGGCATGGAGGAAAGTCATGGAGAGATCATGCTGGCCAAAACAAGGCAGAACAGGCTATCGAGAGCAATCTACTCCAAGCTTACAGGGCTGCAGGTGGAAACTGAAGGCTAGCAGAAAGCAGCGCGCTGCCCAACAGCTCACGGCTCTTCTCCGTTAGTCAAAGCCTAATAGTCAAAGCCTGGATGCTGAGGAGACAAGCTTTTGGCTTATCCCGTCTAACTACATGTCTCATGCTGTGGTGGGACAATTAGCGTACTCCTGCAATGGGCAAATGCAGGTCACACTCACATGAAGAAGCAATCCAGACAGGACCAGCATGAGAGGAACTTGGAGAGTGGTGAGGAATTCCACTCTGGCACCACAGGTTGGGCCATTCATGTCACTCTTCCAAGCCTCAGCTTCCTCACTTCAAAACTGAGGTAACTTTACAAGGTGTGATCAGATCGGAGAGCAGACTGCTTATACGACATTAGCCGAAAGCAGAGCATATTTTCGTTATCAGCAGGCCCGACCACTTGGATTCTAAACAGCTCAAACAATCAAGCTAAAAAGAGCCTAATGGGGGCTAAGAGAGATGGCTCAGTGGTTTAAGAGCACAGCCTGTTCTTCCAAAGGACCTGGGTTCAATTCCCAGCACCCACATGGCAGCTCACAACTGTCTGTGATTCTAAGATCTGACACCCTCCCACCAGCACACATAAATTAAAATTAAATAAAATATAAAAAAATAAAAAGAGCCTAATGAATCTTGAAGAAAACTTGGAGAAAAAAATAAAAATAAAACTGGAAGAGCAGAGCCTCTGAGGAAAGTGGATCCCAGTATGGAAGTATCTATGTCACATGAAATAGTGGATGGGAAAGTGCTCTGTCAGCCTATGTGCTCTGAGTGGCCCAGGCCCTCTACAGCCACTCAAGTCTCAGACAACAAGGGCACAGATCTTCACATGGCATATTATCAGGACTTTGGACGCCATCTTTGAAAGCACACAGGGCATCAGAGAAGATGTGGGTGACTTCTTGGGGGTGATCCCAAGCAAGGCCATTGTGTTTAGGACTGAGGAAGATGTCACTGGAGGAATGAGAAATGGTCTGTCAGGGGAGCCAGATAACAAAGGCCCCAGAACAAACGCCTAGACTCTGCCCACGTTGTTGAACATGGTGGGGCTTGGTTTATTATTATTCTCCAAGCAGTTGAAGTTACAGTTGTCCATTTCCCCCTTCCCTGGCCCAATGAAGTGGATGAGATGACTGAAAAGGGGTTCAGAACTTTAAAGATTGAAAAAAGGGCTATCCTCTAGATTAGACTGGAAATAGTAATGGGATCAATACCTTGTAGGGCCAAGAACCATGGGGCTATGGTCAATTGAGAAAGACCTTGATTATCAGGAACTGGATGTCGTTAGAGTGTGGCGTCTTGGGGCTGAGAATGTGGTAGAGAATTCCTAGCATTCTGGAAGCACCCAACTTCCAGTACAGCAAGACTATGTCTTCTTTGAAGCATGGATAGGACAGTAGCCTCAAGACTCAGACATATCACCACAGCAGGGGAACTACTGGAGCAGAGATGAAGTAAGGACAATGCTGCACACCTTTAAGATGCTGAGGTTGGACTTAATCCTATGATCACTTTGAGTAGATGCTTTGTAGAGAGAATCCACCCCTGAGGGCCCACAGAACAGTGTGCAAATCCATGGTTTAGCCTCAGAGTTTTCTTTTTCCTTCCTTCCTTCCTTCCTTCCTTCCTTCCTTCCTTCCTTCCTTCCTTTCTTCTCTCTCTCTCTTTCAGATTTATTTATTATGTATACAATGTTCTGCCTGCACATGAACCTGCACAGCAGAAAAGGACACCAGATCTCATTATAGATGGTTGGGAGCTACCATGTGGGTTGCTCAGGACCTCTGGAAGAGCATCCAGCACTCTTAACCTCTGAGCCATCTCTCCAGCCCTAGCCTCAGAATTTTCATGAGGAGAGAATGGAAGTGCAGGGGAAAAAATGAGATTATCTGAGGACCACATAGCAGGTTCATTGACAAGCCACGCCTGTGACCTGGGTTTTCTGTTCCCACTCCTGCATGAGCCTCCTAGAGACAAGCCACAGGAACAGAGAGGAACAGAGTTGGGTGGACAGAAGAATGGGATTTTACAAATGAGATCAATTAACTGAACCTCAAGGAGCTCAAGGTTGGAGAGGACAACGGGTCCACCCATCCCCACTTTCAGCTGTTCCCAAAAGGATCCGACACATGCCACACCTGGGGTTCTTTCCTAGTTCAAAGTACTATCCATTTTCCTGCAGTTTCCAAGCATATGCCAAGCACTGCCCTCAGTCATCCTCACACAGCTCCTTTCCCTCAGGATTGTCCTCTGGATAAGTAAGGACAGGACTGTTGTCTGGATAAGTGAGGAAGAGTTTTCAGGCCCTTTCCCCCAGTCAATTTCCCAGACTATAGTGTTTTGCCCTTGTCTCTCCAGGGTTCTTCCTCTTCCCTTCCTGATCCCCTGCACTGTGTGTCTTTCCTTTGTCCTTCTCCTAAAAGTGCTGACAGTGAGCATTATATTCCAGGGATGGAGGTAGGGACCAATGCTTTACCCTAAGTGCTATATCCACATCAATCCTCAAATCCAGTTTTTCTGCATGTCACTGTGTTTCATAAGACACTGCTATTTTGTACACAGCCTCTGCTAGCTCCAACCTTGACATGGCTTTTATTCTGTCTCCTGTTGTTTCATATAGAGACCTCAGAACAGGGCACGAGAGAGGTGGCTCAAGAGTTGAGAGCACTTGCTGCTATTCCAGAGGACCTGGGTTCAATTCCCAGCACCCACTTGGCAGCTCACAGCTGTGTGTAACTCCAGTTCCAGAGGATCTGTCACTCTCACACAGGCATGCAGACAAAACACCAATGCACATAAAATAAATAAATATTTTTTAACTGTATTTTTTTTTAAAAAAAATCTAAGAACAGGATCTCTCAATCCTTGCCAGAAAATTCTTGGAAGCTCAGATGTCTTGATCCTGCCTTGGTCTCCTCTGGTGAGCTCCATTCCTGTGTAGGACTGCAGGTGTACGTGCAGATAGAGCAGTTATATATTTTTTTAAAAATGTAATGAGGCATGGGGCAGGGGAGAAATCATCTATATCCTCATTCAGAGGCCATTCGTGGTCCCTCTGTCTAATCGCCTTCTTTTTCTCTATGCCTTTTTGTTTGTTTGTTGTTGTTGTTGTTATTTTTGTTTTGTTTTGTTTTGTTTTGTTTTTCCAGACAGGGTCTCTCTGTGAAGCTCTGGCTGTTCTAGAACTATCTCTGTAGACCAGGCTGGCCTCAAACTCCCAGAGATCCTGCTTGTCTCTGCCTCCCAAGTGCTGGGGTTCTCCATACCATTTTGAAGAAAGATTTATTCACTTTCTTTTATGTGTATAAGTGATTTACCTTCATGTGTGCACATGCAACACACTAGTGCCTGGTGCCTGCCAAAGTCAGAAGAGGGCGCGGGATCCTCCTGGAGGTAGAGTTACGAGTGCTTCTGAGCCACCATGAGGGTGCTGGGAACGGAAACCTGGTTCTCATTAAGAGCAACAAAGGCTCTTAACTGCTGGTCCATCTCCCCAACCCTTCTCTATGGCATTTAAAACCTCGGGATGCTCTGTTTTTGCCACCTAACATCATGGCATTGGTATGTTCCAAGTCATGTCCTATATATCTCCTGAGATGGAGATGTCTAGTTCATGAGCCATGGGGAGTCTGTCCTCCCAGGGGCTCAAGATGCGTGCATAGGGCACTGAAGAACCAGCATGCTTACAGCCACCACGGGAGTGCTGGGGGTTGGAGGCAGGCCCTCCGGAGGAACAGCTCATGACACTTCTTAACCAACCAATATTTAATGGAGACCTTTTATGTGTACTTTCAAAGTTTTTCTTTCTTTTGTATCTTGAGACAGGGTCTTGCTGTTAGCCTGGGCTAAACCCAAACTCTGACTCCTCCTGCTTCTTGCTCCTCAGTGCTGGGATCACAGGCATGTGCCACCATGTGCGACTGAGCTCCCTACAGTAAGTATGTATTATATAGAAACAGAGGTGAGTGGCGGGGGTGGGGAGTAAGTAAGTGAATAATTACTCCTCCCAAGGTGGGCCTGGATGTTCATAGGCAACCTGGGAAGGGACCGCTCACTCATATTCACCCCAAACTCTAACTACCCAGTCTCCCACCTTCATTTCCCCTTTCTGCCCACAGGGAAATCTCCTGCCTACCTGCTTTCCTGATAGAAGGCCAAGGTACCCAAGGCATTGTCTCACAAATGAAGTCCCTTTGTTCTGGAAAGAGATACTACTGCCCTTGTGAACTACTGCCTGGACCAAGGAATGGGAGGACAGGGGCCTAGCTTGGAAGCCCGGATATGGCTATTTTCTTCTGAGGTCACTTCCCAGACATCAGGTTTTTGGAAAAGGAGAGAACAGAGATAATGGTTTCAAGTGCCTCTGGATGCTGAGCCAGGGGGCCTCAGAAAGATCCACTTCCCAGACTTCCCTAAGCCGGATCCAGAGTGGCATGTCTGGGTTCCTCATTTTGCCCCTCACTCTTAAGGCTAAAGGAAATGTGGAGCAACCTGGTCCTCTCGTCCTTAGAAGGTGGAGCACTTGATGTTCCACCAACTCTTCCCTAGACTTATCCGTAGCCCGGCCTATCCTCTCTCAGACCAGCAGAGGGCGCGCACCACTAGCGGAAAAAGAGTGGACCAGACGCCAAAGCACCCCAGGAGAAAGCCTTTAAAGAACAGTGGCACCTAAGAGGGAATCCAAAGCTACTGGGAGCAGCGGGAGGTTTGTGAAGGGAAGTGAGAGATGGAATTGCGAGAATTAAACGAAGTAGAGAGTGGAGGCAGGGAAAGCTATTAAATTAGGATAAAACGGAGTGGCTGACGGAAGGTCAGGATGGAATAAAGAAAAGGGATATATCGGTTATTGCTTGAGATATGGTGAGGGCATGGCAGAAAGATGGGTGAGATGGAGGAAGGTGGAATGGATGGCTCGATGGGATGTGATGGGATGTGATGGGATGTGATGGGATGGGATGGGATGGGATGGGGGTTAGAGTGAGAGACATACCCTCTTAGAATCCCACCCACTGGAACCTCCGCCCTCCCGGGCCACCCACACCCAGGGCCTGCTAGCCCTTACTCTTTGGAGGCCTTTTGCTCTGCCTGCGGTCAGCCTTTATCTCCTTAGCCTCTCTGAAAGGGGCCCTGGTGCGGCAATTAACAGAGAGAGGAGGCAGTAGGGGGCTTGGGAGCTTTAATGGGGCTGAAAGGGATTTATACTCGCTGGGTCCTTGGACCAGAATGTGGGGATGGAAGGGAGGGGGAGCCAAGAGTATTGGGGTGGGGATGGGGGACGGCAGAGGTGTTAGTCAAGCCTTCTCAAGGTCCGGAAAGAGGAGCGTGAGAAGTCGCAAGGTATTACTGTTTGGAGCAGGTCGGTCGTAGGAGATAGCGGGGGAAATGAGGAAATAAACTAGAAAAATGGGGGTCATAAAGGGAGCCAGGGGCACACGTGAGAAGGAAAAAACAGACATGAGAGTTCTAGAATCTGGAGCGTTAGAAGAGAAAACTTGAAGTAAGAGCACGATCGTCCTTCCTGGGGTGAGGATAACTGGGGGCTGGAAGCCTAGCGTTCAAGGAAGACCTCGGAGGCTTCCAACCTTTTCTTTCCTGGACTGGGCGCGGCTGCTGTAATGAAACCTGTGTTAAAGGAACGTCGGGGAAAGCTTCCGGGCTACTCCCAGGCCATTGGGCGTGTGGGAGAGGCCCCGTTTCACCAGGCCGCTCCCCACCCCCCACCTCCCCGTCTAGTGATAATGACCCCCCAAGTGCGAGGCGGCGGCCACCGCGCCAAAGGGCCCGGGAGGCGGCTGCAAGCCCGGGGTAGGGTAGAGCGCAGCGGTGGCGGCGGCGGTGGCGTTCGGGCCAGGCCAGTAAGAGAAGCCAGCGGGCGCGACGCCCGCCGAAGCTGCCATAAGGTTGAGTTTGGAGAGGCCGGGGAAGGGCAGAGGAGCCAGGCCAGCCGGGAGCTTGTAGAGTGCGCCGTCCTGGGCAGCAGCGGCCGCTGCAGCGGCGGCGGCGGCGGCAGCGTGGGCGTGAGCGGGCGGTGGCTGGCAAGCCTGCGCCAGGCCCTGGAAGTCAAAGCGATAGGCGTAGCGCTTGCCGTGCACCTTGCTCATGATGTTTTTATCATAGTAGTAGCGGAGTGCCCGGCTTAGCTTGTCGTAGTTCATGTTGGGCTTGCTCTTGCGTTCGCCCCAGCGCCGCGCCACCTCGTCGGGGTCGGTGAGCTTGAACTCGCCGTGGCCGCCCTCCCACGCGATGCAGCCGACGTTCGCGCGGTCTGCCAGCAGCTCCAGTAGAAACTGCCACAATTGGATCTGCCCGCTGCCTGTGGGGTAGGGGAGCAGTCAGCCAGGGGTGGGGTAGGTTGGAACTAGGGGGATAGAGGTGAAGAAAACAAAACAAAACAAAAACAAAAATAAAAACAAAAAACCCCCAACCCAAACCAGTAGCAATCCACACCAGAGAGAATAAAGGCCGGTCTCACAGGCACTGTGAGTAGCAGGAGGCAGCTGGTCAACCAGTGTAGACAAGCAGAGCACAATGGAAACGGCTTTCATTTCGGAGGACCTAGGGCACATTGTTTTGTGGTTGTTTGGGTATGGGGAAGCATTATCTCCTCCGTGGAGAAGAAGTGGTGTATCATAGCCCTGGCTTTCCTAGGTAAGGACCAAACATAAGACCCTCCTACCCTCCTGGACCAGTCTCCCTTATTTAAGGCTGAGCTGCACAGTGGTACAAGACAGCTCGGTGCAGGAGGTTGAACTGCCCAACCAGGTGAGGTCCTGTCCAGAGATCCATACCGACAGGGCAGGTGTGCGAGCAGATGATGATTTCTTACCCCCACCCTGCCTGTACAAGCAGCAGACAGTCCCTACCACCCAGCTTGAAGACAAGAAAAACAGAGGCCCCTGTATACTGAGAAGAGATGCCAACCCCAGGAGGCTCTCCATCTTCACCACCCCCAGGTGCACTGACCATAACTGGGGGCGGCTGCTGTGTGTGTGTGTGGGGGGGGGGTTAGGTAAGGCAATTCCGGGGATTGCAAAAGGATTGTGCTGAATTTCTGGCTGGTTTTCCCTCAGATCCCAGGGATTGCTGATAGTGACAAGGCGATGCCATGTGTAGGCGGTGAAGGGGCCGGTGACCTGGAACTTACACTTTCCTGTTTTGAAGCCTTAAGCAGATAAAAAAAATCTTGACAAACTGCCCCCCATAATGTTCTAGAATAAAACATATTTGCCTCCTCTCTATTTAGTGCCACTCAATCAGAACCCAAAAGGCTTTTTTTTTCCCTTCCACCGTTTCTACCCCAATTCCTCAAAACCAGACCAATGAAGAGCTAGTTGGTTCCTGGAAGCCAGGATTTAGTTTTGGAGCAGTCCATGGGAAGCTTCGGTCAAAAAAAATGCACCCAGGACCAAGTGGGAGCAGGAGCCTTGGTTTCCCACCCTTTCTTCTGGGAAAGAAAGACAGTTGTCAACCTTATCTTTTCTGACTTCTTGTGAGGTTAGGGTACTGGCTGCAGCAGGACCTATGGAAAATAGTTGAAATGCCAGCCACCAACAGGGTAATTGACAGGCCAGTTGTCTGCTGCAGCAAACCTTAGGTATAAAGCACAGCGCCAGGGCCGGCTTGGCTGGCAGGCTTCAGATTTCGGCAGGGGTATCAGGAAAGCATCGGTTGATAGCCTAGGGTGGCTGGAGAAGGGTCTCCTTGTTAGGAAGTGCTACAATTTTTCTCCAAACACAGCCAACACAAAAAGGACACCAATCACCACAGCTGTCTCATGAAAGCTTGGAAAACCATACTTGACAGGAAAAGGTCAGGCAGGAGGCCAAGCTCCTCTTCACCTGACCCGTCCCGCCAACCAAGAGCGGGACTCAGAAAATATCTAAGACAGAATCTTCTCAAGTCCTCTGCACAATCTGCCCACCTTATATTTTCCATAACTCGGAGTGCACACTGCTCGGCTCCGCTGTCTAGTGGCAGTGGTATCCGTCCTATTGGGGCTTGTACCCTTGCCCCAACTATGTCTTCATCAACCCAGTGTACCAGCCAGCTCACCTTTCTGTACAGCGGGGCTCAGCGACCCCCAGCTCGGGCTCTTCCCTTCCTTAAAGAGACCATCTCCGACGGGATCTGCGACGCAGAAGAAAACAGTCAGGCAGACCTAGGCGGAAGTTGTGGGTTTGACCGAAAGGGCCTGGGACCGCAGTGTTCTGGGGGTCCGGGCCACCCAGCTCCTCCTCCCCAAGCTAGGCTGCGACGCGAGCAGCGCAGAGCCCCTCCATAGCGCCCAAGTCAGGAAACGCGTCCAGGAAAAAGGAAATCCGCTTTCCGAAGGGGCCGGCTGGAGCCTTATAAAACCCAGAGGGGATTGCGCCAGCCAAGTCTGAGCCAGCGGAGCCCCTTGCAAAGAGGAAGAGGGGCGCTTGGAAGGCTCAGCCGGTGAGAACGCTCGGAGGACGAAGGTGAGGACCCTTGAGGGAGCAGGGGCGACGCCCAGCGGATCACAGCCTTAGCGCAGGGCTGGAGCCCGGAGTCCACCACTCCAAAGTCCCCCGTTTTCATCCTCCTACGATCCTAAATCTGTGAGTCCTCTAGGCCCACATTAAAACCCCGAAGCTCGCTGTCTACCTTGAGGGTTCCCTGATTGCGCCAAATTTCAATCAGCAGTCCCTCGCACACACCCACAAAGCGACTCTCTGGAACCATCTCTTTCCTTTGGTCCACCGAACTTGCCCCATGCCCTGGCCTAGACTTCCCGCCCAGGGTCTTGGTGCCTCCAGCCCCCGGCTGGTCCCTGGTACCTGGTAGGTACATGTTGATCAGCAGGGGCTGGGAGGCGCCGCTCTGTCTCATCGCTGCCGGGGACTGGGCGGTGGGAGATGGGGGGCGGCACGGGGGGGCACGTCAGCTTTGCGCTTGAGGTGCCGATCCCCGCCCGAAGCGACTGTGGGTGACAGGGAAGAGTAGGCGCCGCCGGGTCCGGCAAGGCCTGGCGGGAGCGGGCGCCTAGGGTGTGGCGACGAGGGAGGGGGTCCTGGAGCGACGCTCCCAGCTACGGGGCTGCTTGCAACCCTCCGGGCCCCGCGCGGGCAGGGGCCGCAATTTCCGTTTTAATTAAAGTGCGGCCGCCTCGGCCCCCCAGACCCCGCCCCCGCCCCTCTTATCTTCCCATCGCAATAAAGTCTCCAACGCGCAGCGCCTCAGCCAAGCGCACCCGGCAGCCCCCTGCGCCCCGCAGCCCGGGAGACACGCGGGGGATGGGCTCCAGTTCGATGCTCAGACAGGGGGCCAGGAGTGTCGTTTCTTTTCCACCACCCTGACTCTCTGCAAACAGCGAGGGGTCCGGAATGTTAGCCCCACTTAGGACCTCTGAGGCTACAGCCTCAGGCCCCTTCCCAGAGCCTTCTTTCTAGCCCCATCCCTCCCTTTCTCACAGCTTACTCTCCGCCCCTTTCCTCCCCCTACCGGGGTCCCCGTCTCCAGGCTGCGTTATCTGCATCTTCACTTTTAAATTTCCGCTTCCCTCCCTCTCGCCTGTCGCTGCGCTCCGGGGCCGTGCTGCTGCGCTGCCTTGGCTTCCTTTATCTTTGCCCACCCCTGTGCCTTCCCCCTCCTTTCTCCTACTCTCTGTTGGTCCCTAGAGACCTGGTCCCCTCCTTGGTCTCCCCTAAGCTTTCACTGGTTTCCTGTCTTCACTGGCCCTGGCGTCACGCAGGACACTGGGGCATCTCCCCTGGTAACTTCTGAGTTGCCCTCTTCTTTATTCTTCTCACTTTCTTTCTAGGTCTCCTTACTGCTTTGTGCATGCTATGTTTTTCTCCTCCTGTCTCCAATCTTCCACCCATCCTTTTTCTTTCTTATTTTCATTTTTTAAAAAATCTATTCAATTCCCATAAATTGGTTACCAGTTGGACCTACTGTCTCATCTGAGACGGAATACAAGCTGCCCTTTTTCTTGTCGATTCCTATTCACTTTCCCACTTCTTAATACAACTATTTCTTTTCCATCCTTCCCCACTCCCACAAACACTCTTATGCTGGTTATGACAGAATCACAGGTTACAGGGATCATAATGGGCTTATGCCTTGTACAAGAGCCTTTCCTAATTCATGATGTGGCTTCCAAGTAGACCATGGTCTCTGGGTACCTGTGAGATTTCCCAGCCCTGAGACTGAAGTTGGGACCCTGGGTCAGGAATGCTCTTTCGGCAACCATGTGACACTCCATATGACGGGGCAGCTGCTGTCAGAGCTGCGGTTCTCTGGATCTTCCTGCCTCTTGCTTAAATACAGGGGTGAGGAGAGCTGAAAATGGGCAGGCCTCCTCCTGCAGGCCTCCTAGGGTGCCTCTATGAGGAACTGTGCGCCCTCACTTGCTGTAAAACACTGTAGAGTTCATCTTTGCCAGTCAAAGGTGCAAAGGAAAAGGAGAGGAGAATGGCAGGCAGTCAACAGAATCCTGAGAAGACAGGGATGGAGACTTCAGGATGCAGCTATGGAATCTGATGGGAGAAAAGGCAGGGAGGTTGGGATGTTTGGGGTGGGGTGGGGTGGGGGTGGGAAACAAGCTTAGGACAGGAAGGAACCCTAGGTGCTGCCAAGGTCTCAGTCCTCTTCCCATGCTCTCTTACTGATCTTTTCAACCACTGTTGCCAGAAGTCAACAGCAAGAAGGTAAAAGCTGAAAGATCTGGGAGGCATAGGGGGTTCTTCCGCTTAATACTCTCTCCAGTAGGAGGCTGAGGCTGAAGGGGGAAGAGTTGGGGGGGGGGGTCTACCCACCTACAGCCCAGCGTTGTGCTCAGCCCAACAGAGAACGCAAGTGCTAAAGGAGGAGGGGGAAAAAGTGTGTAGAGAAGTCTCCCTACTCTGCTTCCTCCATCTCTTCCTGATGACAGGCTTAAAGGCCAATGAGAGAGTGTCCCCTCCATTGCCTCCCTGCCAAGCTGTGTGACACCACGCTTCCTCCACAGACCAGCAGCCAGTCTAGAATGGCAGAACTAGAGATTAAAACTCTCAGATTTGACTACCTCAACCTCTATTTATAAGCTACTAGGGATGACAAACTGAATGTGAACCCTGGATCCAGGAAAACCTAGAAAGATCCATGCTGGCAGAAGCTAGATTGAGCAAACCCAAGGCCAGCAGCCTATTTGGGGTCTCTCTGCCAGGTTCTACAGGTTTTTTTTTTCTACTTCTACTTCTTTTCTTTTCTGAGACAGTGTTTCTCTATGTAGCCCTGGCTGTTCTGGAATTCACTTTGTAGACTAGGTTGGCCTTGAACTCACAAAGATCTGCCTGCCTCTGCCTCTTGAGTGCTGGTTTTAAAGGTGTGTGCCATCAAGCTGGGCCCCTAGAGGTAACTTCTTGATGCTTCCCAGGGGACTGATCATCCCAGAGAAGATGCCAGAGCCCCCTCTGTTGTTCATTTCCTATTTTTGGCAACAGGTAGTGAGGAGATGGCCAAGTTCACCTGGGTTCTGCATTCTTGCCTATTTCCTACTTATGTGACCCTGAGGAAGTTAAACTGCCTTTGTACTGTACTAAGTCTTATTATCTTAAAATGGAAGATTTAAACATCTGCATATTGTGAGCTTTTTGTAAGATGCTAAATACCTCAGGACCAAGTTCTATGGATTTAGCTTTTGATAATACTACCATCCTGCAAGAGATGACCAGTCAAGAACCCCACATATGTTTCAGGCTCCATTGAAGCCTGAGTTTTTCATCCACAGCTCAAGTTGCCTTTAACTGAACTTGGATTTGGCATCTGGGGCCCTGTCTTCAAGCCCTGATTGGGCTGGTGGCCTCTTTAAGCTCCAATTTCTTTGTTAATGAGATTGATGAAGAATGGAGGATATTTGGAGGAACAAAAGCAATAAGAGCCATGAACTCTAGAACCCATTCAGAATTTCAGCCGAATTCAGACTCAATGAGAGCTCCAATCCTTGGTTCTGAGACCCCCGGCAGGACAGGTGAAGGGTCCTACATCCACTGCTCCAATGTTTTTCCACAACATCACACACATTCTCAGGGGGTTCTTATTAAATCCTCAACCCCTTCATACACACACACACACACAAAGTCATGGGTCAATATCTTCAATGTTTAATATCATAGGAGATACAAGTGACTGCTGTTAGAGTCTCACTACTGCCCTCAGAAGGGTAAAGCCTCCCCTCTAGAAGTGGACAGTGGGGTCTCCCATTAATTCTTCTCCTGGGAAAGGGGAGCTATTGAAAGACACTGGCAGGTTTTCCTGGCTGGCTGGACACCAGGGTGAAGATGAAGACTGAAGACGGCCCAGAGTGGGACCAAGCAGAGCTTTTTATATATGGCTAATCATATTCTGTCCTGCATGGTGGCTCCTGGTCCAGGGAGTGTGTGGTGGCTGAAATTCGGATGTTGACCCTACTTCAGGGTAGGGTTGTTGATCCACCTAGAGAGTGGCAAAGGCACCACCTGGGCTTTCAATACTTTGACCTACATTGGTGGGCTTTACCCAGGGCGAGATCGGGAACTGGCTGCATCTTACTTGACCCCACAACTCTTGCTAGCTGTTCTCCTCTAGCTCCCTCAGAGCATATTAGGGCTCATCTCAGTTAGACAAATGATCTGGGGCCTTATGGGAGGTGTTGGTTGAAGAGAACAATCCTAAGAAGGATAAGAATGGAGATTACTTACCTGGAATGCACAGAGGTCTAGAGTCCATCACACACACACACACACACACACACACACACACACACACACACACACACACACACA
>OU015743.1:33482016-33497485 GCA_907169655.1 Acomys percivali
CACACACACACACACACACACACACACACACACACACACACACACACCTGTCCGGGCGCCGTTTGCTTGGGGCAAATATTGACTCATGGAGGCGGAGCTCAGAGACCGAACCTCTGCAGAGGCCTTGGCAGCGGCGGCGAGGGGGCAGGCGGGGGTGTAGGGGGTGGGCGGGGGGGGGGGGGGGGGAGGGCGGGGGGGGGGGGGGAAACGGGGGTTTAGGGGAGGGTGCTGGCGACCTGAGCGCCTCTGGAACAACACCAGATGTCACTTTTCCACCCACCTGGCTCTAAGCTTAGGGAGGAGCAGAAGACCGAGGTTGCCTGGCGGGGCTTAGAGAGAAAACGGAGGCAGACGTCCTAGTGAAGGCAGGACATCTTTGGGTGTGAGGATTGGTTTGTAATGGAGGTCGTTTGGTAAACGTGTGTAGCCGGCTAAGCCATGGCTTCAAATGCTGCCAAGATCCTAACTCTGGTCGGCTACTGTCTACTTCAGTTTCCCCTCCTTCTTAAACTTGTTTATTTTGATTTTTGTTTGTTTTGTTTTGGTTTGGTTTTTTTGAGACAGGGTAGCCTCTGTGTAGCCCTGGCTGTCCTAGAATTATTTCTGTAGACTGGGTTGGCCTCGAAATCACAGAGATCCACCTGCCTCTGCCTCCCAAGTGCTGGGATTAAAGTCATGCGCCACCACCGCCCAGCTTCTTCTTAACCTCTTAACGGATTTCATGGAACCAGGTTGGCCCCGGAGGTCCTGGTGAACAAATGTGGGAAGGAGGGTGCATCTGGCCTCCATGGCCACCTGTTTAGCCCACCAAGCCTAGCGCTACATTCTTATCTACCAGGATACACTGTAGCCAAGATGATCTATGCCCCTCCCAAAGCGCCCTCCACTGGCTAGACTAAGTCCGGCACCCCACTGCGAGTATCAAGAACACCTGCCAGTCAAGGGGAACCGCATCCTCCCATTTCTAAAGGCCGGGTGGATTTCTGCAGTCCACACTGACAGTTCTCAACTTCCACACATCTCAACATATTTCTTTCTCTAGGCTGGAGTAAATAAAATCCAGATAGATGGGAGGGGCACTAAGTGCTTTACTTGCAGGAGGGTAAAGAAGGGACCAGGGGCAGTTTAGGCAGGCAGGTGAGAGGGGCTGGATGCTGTCACCAGCAAACCATCAGTAGAGTGCTGCATCCCAGAGCTGAGCGCCTCCCTTTGTAGCTGGGTATCTGTCCTGCAAAAGAGAAAGCCACAGGTGGGAAATGAGGGTGAGGCTTTCAATGGCATCTGAATCCCTCCAGCCAAGCCCTCACCTGTGCAGGCTGGCGGGTGGCAGGGCAATGATGCGGGGCCTCGAGGTGAGTACCACCTCTCCACGGCTCGCCTCCACCAGTATGTTCTGGATCATGTTCTCTAGTATTGCTTCCTGCAGGTTGGCAAAAGCTGGTAGCCTGGGAGGAGGGTGTCGCTTTTGTTATCACGGTTACAGGCCTGCACGAGTGGACTGTGCAGTGGGGTCTGCACAGACACCCACTGAGACCCCCTACCCCCAACACCAGCAAGACCATGGGGCATCCTGTTGCAGTTTCACAGATGCTAGCTGTGTGGCTAAGATTCGGACCTCGGCAACGCCGTTGCCATCCCAGAGCCAGGTTTGGAGCACGGTAGTGATGAAAGGGTGCAGAAGAGGCTGTGCAGGGCTAAGGAATCCCGAAGGAACAGAATACACCTCCACAAAAGGCCCCAGGAGAAAGTGGTATCCGAAGAAGTAGTACTCGCTCTCTGATCCTAACTGTGCATTGAAGAGACTTTGAAGATGACCGCCCCATGCCTGGTAAACCAATCAGGTATCACACACTACGCAAAGCTGGGTTCTGCTCTTTTGACAAGCCTCCCACCTAAATCTTACACTTACCAAGAGGTTGTCAGTAGAACCTGAGTTAAGAAGAGAGTCACAGGCAAATTGGGGCCAGCCTCAGTGTAAAGTTTTTCCCAGTCCTTGCCTGGTCCCCACTGCTCACCTTCTAATGCCTTCTTTCTCATCATTTTCTTGCTCCTCCTTCATTATGACTTTCAGATTCTGATGCCATTGCCACTGAAGGGACTGCTGGGACCCAGATGGCTGTGTGGTGGCCTTAATCTCCGACCAGGTCAATTTTATACCCTTCTCTATGTCCTCTTCCGTTTCCTTCTTGCTCAACTCCTCCTCCTCCTCCTCCTTCTCCTCTTCCTCCTCCTCCTTTGCCCCCTCCTCTTCTTCCTCTTCCTTTTCTTCCTCTTCCTCTTCCTCTCCTGACTTCTCAAAGACGTTCTCCCCCTGCTCTTTGCCTTTCTCATCCTCATAGCTGCTCGAGGGCAGGGACAGGATTGGCATTAAGTACAAACTGCTCTTGTGGGCCAGAGATTTGGCTGACTGCTCACTCCAGAACTGGCAGAAGTAAGGCACCTGCTCAACCAGGCTTTGGTCCACAGCTTCATGGAAATTCTTGTCTTCCAACAGGCCTCTGGGCAGGGAGAGAGAGAGAGAGAGAGAGAGAGAGAGAGAGAGAGAGAGAGAGAGGGAGAGAGAGAGAGATGGAATCTAATGAAAGGGCTTACAGCCAAGGCAATTTTGGCTCCTCTGTTGCCCAAGGGACAGTTCTGGCTACTGGTTTTTATTTTTTATTTTTATTTGTTTTTCTTTGTTTTGTTTTTACAATCAAATGCTAGGGCATGGAGGAGAGCCCTTGGAGCAAGGCATCTTTGAGCCCTGTGGTGTCTTAGAGGTGAACAGGGTGTGTGTAGGCAGAGCTAGCAAGTCAGAGTTACACAGATAGAGGGCAGGTCTCCTGAAGCCCTAGGAAACTGCCTCTAGACATCACCAGACTATCCACAGAAAGGGAGGGAATCAGGACTCAGCCCTGAAGGTCAAGCTAACCAGCTCTATGAGACCCGGTCTATCCCAATGGTCCCCCAGTAGAGGGATCTTGCAAAGGAATTCTCTTTTTCTCGGTGAGAGAAGTTCTTGGGCTCCAGAACCTTTTTTTTTTTTTTAAAGATTTATTTATTTATTATTATGTATACAGTGCTCTGCCTGCATGTACATCTACAGGCCAGAGGAGGGCATCAGATCACATTATAGATGGTTGTGAGCCACCGTGTGGTTGCTGGGAATTGAACTCATGACCTCTGGAGGAGCAGTCAGTGTTCTTAACCACTGAGCCATCTCTCCAGCCTGACTCCAGAAACTTTGGCTGACTCAGCTGGAGAGATGAGAAGGTGAGAATGAAGGTGCACAGAGCTGTGGGTACCTGATGATGGTGGCGAGGCAGTCAACCACAATCTGCTTCTTCTGCCCTGAGACAGGGTACCCTTTGTCAGGGGGTTCGTCCTCAAAAGGTTTTGGCTCTTCCCTGGAGGGTTTCTTCTTTGGCAGCTCCCTGGAGTATACCATGAGATTCTGAGTGGACTTGGCAACTGTCCAGTCGTAAGGACATAAATATGGCAGGCACACTCCCGGTCTTAACAAAATGTAGTTACTGGACTTGTAGAGCCACACCCAACCGTTATGATAGAGCAGGATCGAGGAGGCTCCAAGTTGGCAAAAGGACAGAGTGGGAGCCTTGGTGGATTCCTCACAGACTTCGTTACTATCCTCAAAGGGACCTAAGCAGTAATGGTGATAGCTTGGGCCCATAGTGCCCGATGACTCTCATCCACCCTGTTCTAGCTTCAGCCCTTCCTAAAGGCAGTGTGTGGACATCACTGTTCTACAGTGCGGGAGAGGATTAAGGCTAGAGGAAGGTAGGTGGCCCATGCTTCCCCAGGAGCTCACCGGTATAAGAAGTAGCAGGGAAACTCAGAGAAGAAGTTGGTCAGGTAGTAGTCAGTAGCATGGGCCCTCGCAGTGAGGCCTAGACAGAGCAGGCCTGGCACAGGTGGTTGAGGACACGGCCATGTTGTCTTCTCCTTTGACACCTTCAGGTTCCAGCTGGCAGGGCGGCTGGGAGATGGTTGGTTTGTGATGGGAGGCAGCGTCTTTGGGAAGAGGCAGGCATGAGCCAGAGGGCAACTATAATCCCACTGTCAATGGGGTCCCCTGGCATAGCTCCCTAGGGCTGTGGACTCGCCTGCTACTTTCCTTCCTTCTGTCTAGGAGGCTGGCTTAGGGCTTGTCTCTGAAGACAAGCAAGAAGTCTTTTTAGTTACCCCAACATTGGCCTGGGGATTTCCGGCTCACCTTGTATTTCTTTGGAGGTTCATGGGCTTTACAATATACTGTGTTCTGTAAGAGAGAACCCAGCTTAGGATGTGACAGCGCCAGCCATGTCTACTTCCACCTCTCTGGATAACCAGACCTTGCATCCCGCTTGGTTTTTGCCCACCTCCCAGTGCTACCCTCTTGTAGAGCCACCTCTGGGTAAGTGTCTCCTGCCTGGGGATGGACAAGGAAGATCTGCTCAGTCAAGTGAAGGGTAGAGAAGGAAATGTGATCAAAACATAGGGAGGCTGGCCCCAAAGATTGTTTGCCCTTGGTACCCTGGGTCTTTGGAACTCAGAGAGACAAGGAAACAGCCTGTATTCTGAAGAATGCAGCCCCACTTCCATGTATGCTGTGTAGTCATGGAGGGTCCATGCTTCCAGGGGAAGTTCTCTGAGAGTTCTATGTGCTGGTTACAGAGAAGAATGAGGGGTAAAAACATGAGTGTAGGCAGGCAGTAAAATGAGGAGGAACCAAGATGTTTTACATTTCCTCTTTGCCTCCCTGCAGCTATATAGTAGCTTGTGTTTTGGAAATGGTTGCTGGGTACTGGGCATAACTACAGAATAACACTCACAGCAGTGGCTCCAAAGTGGATATTTCACTAGCGTTACAGCATATTCTAAAAACATCTATTGTTGACTGAGTGTGGTGCCTCATGCCTGTAACCTGGGCACTTAATCCCAGCACTTGGGAGGAAGAGGCAGGCAGATCTCTGTGAGTTCAAGACCAGCCTGGTCTAAAAAGTGAGTCCAGGACAGCCAGAGCTCTGTTACACAACAAAACCCTGTCCTGACAAACCAAACCAAACCAAACAAAATTGAATGCCAATGCCCCATATTTTGTATAAGAAAGAGGAGCAAATGCTACAAAAAATCTCATTGTTCACTCAGCTCTAACTATTAACAACTCGTAGCCAATCTTCTCTCATCTGTCTCTCACCTATAGATTACCTTGAAGGAAATCTCTAATTTATGTTATTTTCATTTTATAGTCGAGGGACTAAAAGGTTACAGAGCTTAGCCAGGGTCACATAATTAGCAGAGGCTAAAGCCAAGAATCAAACCTAAGGCTCTCTCTAGAGCCTGCACCTGAAGCCACTAGGCCACAGTGTTCTCCATCAGAAGGTGAGCCCTGTCTGTTCCCAGCATGCAACAGGCACTCACACACACACACAAAAAAAAATCCTTCTGTGTGGAGCAGGGAATTGCCTGCCAGCTTTCCTCACACTCGGTAGGTCAGGACAGCTGGGGGAACTGCTAAGGCCAGCCTAGTGAGCAGAATGTAAGCTCCTAAAGCAGGCTGGCCAGCTTCCCACGGAGGCCTACCTCAGCCTGTCACCGGCACCGCTATCTCCCCTGGTGGGATCCAGGGATGGGAGACCCGCTCAACCCTCCTCACCTTGACTTTCCTATCTGTAATGGTGAACTCCACCTCCTGCCGTGCCTTCTCTTTGTTCCACTCCTGTAGTTCCTTGTGATACTGCCTCATGAGTTCTTGCCGGTACACCTGGGCCCAGCAGAAGGCGAGAGAAGGCCTAGATCTGGAGGGTCTCAGCTAGAGCTTACCTTGGCTCCTCAGAATCTTCCTGCATCCCATAACTGGGAGCTGTGTCTCAACCCCTATGTGTTTCTCTGTTGCTGCTTCCCCACCTTGCAAATCAGGTCCACACTGTAGAAGCTGGCATGAACCGAGGCCTTCAGGGTCACTAGGATCGGGGCTGCCTCTTCGGGAGCCACCTCTCCTTCCGTGGGACTCACAGATACCTGTGGATTTGGAGGAAGGATGGCAGAGGATAGGTTGAGGCAAGATGGCACAAGATAGGATGGGATAGGGTTGGATGGGATGGGATGGAACAAGATGATGGGATGGTATAGGAAGGATGGGATGGGATGAGATAGGACAAGGACAAGGTGAGATGGGGCAGTACAGAATGAGTCTGGAGCTTTGCCCTAAGTGATGATTCCGGGAGCAAATGGAGCCTCACCTCTCCAAAGTCTAAGGTCCTTGGCTGCCAGGTGAAGACAATTGTCTCATTCTTGGTGATGTTGTTGAGAAAGAGCAAGCGGCTACACTTGCTTTGCACAGGGATGTTTCCCAGGGAGATATGAGACTGGGACAGGAAGATATTCTGTTGTTGAAGAGAACATAGTGTCAACTTTGGGTGCATGAAGAAGAAACCATAGAAACACTACCAGTTCCTAAGCATTTCCAACTGGCCGGTCACTGTTAGGATTTTCTGTGCATCTGACCCTCACAGTGGCCCTGTGGTGAAGGCACAGTTGTTCTCTTGAGTTGGGTGTGTTGCTAAGCTCCAGGGGGCACAGGTAACTTTTCCAAATTCCTCTCACATGCAGAGCTAGGATAACTCCCAAGAACCTCACCCCAAAGCCTATTGGGTCATGGGGCTTCCAGAGTTGATCCTGAATTAGGGGTCTAATGGAGCTCTTAATGGGAAAATGTGTAGTGTCGGGGATCCATGGATAGATGGTTGTATATAGATGGATACACGGATCAGTTAATGGTATACGAGTCAATGGGTAGATGGAAAAGTACATCTGTGGGTAGCTGAATAGATGGGCAGCTAGATGATGGGTCAGGCCTCCCAACCGTGAGAAGCATGTGGACCAGAGGCAGTACTAGTGACCACTGACATCTTGAGCGTCTGAACCCAGGAAAGGGACTGTTCTATCTGAAGATGGTACCTAAAATAAGAGGATTTCCTTATGAATCTTGCAGTACCCCTCAGCCCTGTGCTCACAGAAAAGGATGGGATCAGGGTCCTGAAACAGGTGGAGTGTCCCAAGCAGGAATGCCAGACATGGGCCAACAGGGTACAGCTGGTGCTGTCTTTGAGGCCGGAGCCAGGCTAACTCCAGGTCTCGCCCCCTCTACCCTTCCTTAACCTATCTCCCTTTCTCCCCAGCCTCTCTAGCCTTCAGTACTGGACACCCTTGACTTTAAGGCCCTCCGTTGCCTCAGGCTCTCCCAGCTCCCTTTCTCCCACCTGCCCAGGAACCATCAGCCTAGAGTATACGGAGCTACTATCCCACGAGGAGATGTTGTGGAAAGGAGCGGTGTCACCCATGACATGGGGGTCGTATCCCACTCCTTGGAATCGGATGACAGCTGAATTCCATCCAAGGATGTGTATGGGTACATCCACCTGGGAGATTACAGAGACGGGGAAGGCGCTGGTGAGACCAAGACACAGTGAGGAAGTCACAGCTCCAACCGCAACCACCCCAATATTAGCCAGGCCACTGCTCACTGTGTAGGTCTTGGCCTCGATGGGTGAGAAGATCCATAGGATCCGAGCAGTAGTTGCTGGCTGGATCTCCCCTTTGGGGTTTAGGCAGCAAAAAATAGGGTGACCAAAATTTTTTTCTTGAACCTGTGTCAGAACACTGGTCTGGACATCGTATGTCACAGGTACTGAGCCGCCATTATACAGCTCATAAATCTGCAAGGGCAGGAATGGGGGAGGGGAGGGGAGATAATTAGCCTATAGAACAGATAGTCTAGGATGCTTTCCACTCTGGGGAGGGCAGGGTATCCCCACAGTAACTCTGAAGGTCTTGGAGCCCTTATGGCTCAATACCTGGATATTCAGTCCGTAACACTTTAGGATAATCAGAAATTATACTTGTAAAGCAGCAGCTTACTTCCTTCATTTGCCCTCAGTTTACACTTGCCAGGTTTATAAAAGACCCTAGTGTGTGTGTCCTTGGCATTTAGGTTTGGGGAAAATGTCCACATACTTATGCACCATCCAGACCCTTTATCTTCTAAGACTTTCAATCTAGTCCACCACAAAGACTGTCACTTTGGGGGGCTGGAAAGATGGCACAGTGGTTAAGAGCACTGCCTACTCTTCCAAAGGACCTGGTTCAATTCCCAGCACCCACATGGCAGCTCACAACTGTCTGTAACTCCAGTTCCAGGAGATCTAACACCCTCACACCAATCCACATAAGTTAAAATTAAATAAATTGTTTTTAAAAAGAGAAGACTGTCACTTTCTGTGCCTGTTATTAGAGGAAGTCTTGTTTAAAGAGAGTAGGGAAGGGTTCTGAAAAACTGAAGACTGCCTTCAAAGGATGTCTTGGGAAAAACACACACACACACACACACACACACACACATACAACAGAGCTATTCTGGTCCAATGCTTCTTTTTAGAGCTAAGAATACTAAAGCCAGAGAGAAATAAAGAATTCACCCAGGTTTGGCCCTGGACCTTTCTTCTCTTTCTTAGCCTGGCACATCTCACTGATGTCCAGTTATGGTGCTATAGGCTGGATGTCTGTGTCCACTCTTTACCCAAGTGCATAGGCTGAAAACTAATCCCCACTGCAAAAATCAAGTTGGTACTGACAGCCCACATCCTCGTTGCTGGCTAGCTCTCATAGAGTGGGGAGTTGCCATGTGGGCTGCTAGCAGGGAAAATCATCAATAGTCTTAATTGTGAACCTGCAAACTACAATAATGACCAGCATGGCAAAGATATGGCCATGGGTGCAATAATGACATGAGTGTTCTGGGGAAAACAGATACTTTCTGATTAGATTTAAGGCCCCTCTCTACAGGAGGAGATGTATGGTTTCAATTGACATGGTTTAAATGTTGTGCATGGCTTAGAACCCATGGTGGGACATCTCTTACAGGCCCGGGTAAACTTGCTACTATTTTTTCTGCTAAATGACATCAAACTGCCCCTTAACTTTGTATTGATACACCCATACTTAGTGTAGTTCTTAAGCCTCATCAGAGAATTTTCTTTATGCAGTGGATAGTTCACACAGAAATTCACAACTGATCAGAGAGCAGAAAATAAGCAGGAAATAAGTGTTTGTGTAGTGCTCAGCTACAAATGGGCCATCTATGTCATAACCTCCTTCAAGGCTTGGGGACCGTTGCAGAAGAGGGCCAGAAAGAGTGTAAGAGCCAGAGATGGGTAGGACTGGAACTGGAGTGAAACAGCATCTTTTGGACATGACAAGATGGATGCACTGAGGAATTCACAGCACCTGTGATTACCTGCATAAGACCAAGCCAGTTGACCTTCCATCATGAAGGGAAGGAGGGGTTCGTAGTGCCCCATCCCTACCCAACTGAGGAGCTACTGATGGTTGGCTGAGCTCCAGTGGAAGGCTGTACACCCATGACAATATAGGCAACAGAAATTGGACTTAGTGGGTCATTAAAAAAAAAAAAAAAGGCTAGGTGTGGTGGTGTACATCTTTAATCCCAGCACTCAGGGAGGCAGAGGCAGGCAGATATCTGTGAGTTCAAGGCCAGCCTAGTCTACAAAGAGATTCCAGGACAGCCAAGGCTACACAGAGAAACTCTGTCTTGAAAAAGCAAAAAAAAAAAAAAAAAAAAAAGTTGATGTCCATCTCTGGCCTACACACACACACACACACACACACACACACACACACACACACACACCCCAACATGTATACACACATGCACATACATGTAACTATACATGCACATAGACACATACAAACCTGTACATACACATATACACACACATAGACATACACACAAAAGTAAGGTTTGCAACTTCTAAAGATTCGTAGTCCTATCCTCTGCTGTCTGGAAAGATGTGCAATGGTTTCCAAACTGTGGCTGAGGCCTCTTAGCCAACAGGTCTGGATAAACTGAGTGGGGTAGTTGGCATTTAAAATAAAACAAGACAGGATAGAATTTAAAAGACATTATTTGAGCCATGTGGTGGTTGCACACATCTTAAACCTCAGCACTCCCGAGGTAGAGGTAGGCAGATCTCTGAGTTCAAGGCTAGCCTGGTCTATATAGTGAGTTTTAGGACAGCCAGGGCTATACAGAGAAACTCTGTCTTGAAAAAAACAAAAGACATTATTTGTGTACTTTGTATGTAGGAGCCTAAGTATAGTTTCAATAATTCTGGTTGAGTGTATATATAAACACTGGAGTGAAACACAAACGATATAAAATACATTATTTGTGTGGTCCATGATCAAGAAGATGCAAGATCCTTGACCTAATGGGGAAAAATACTTCTGCATGGGAATGGAGCCTGGCTTTAGTACCAGAAGGTTTTGGCCATCTGTTTCATGTGGGGCAGTGTCTGTCAGCCTGAAAGAACCAACACAGACACAGAGACCAATCCCCAGACCTCTTAGTGACAGGATCACACAGACCACTGACCTGGCGTGGGGGCAGCGTGTCACCGATGGGAACAGGGATGAACTGGTGAGTGGTGGACGTGAAGTGCACATACTTCTGCTCTGGCCTTACCGTTACGCCTATGAAATGTAGCTAGAAAGAAAGAGCCCGTGGATGGCATGCTGCCCTGCAAAAAAAAAAATGGGCATACCAGGCAGAGATACGGTTCCCAGTTCCCCAGTCCCTAGCAGGACCAGGTGGGAGGTCTCACCAGGATCTCCCGACCATGAGACACCTTGAAGAGCACGGAGAGGTGATCAGTGCCGATAAACAGGTGGCTGGAAGGGAGGAGACAAGTTGGACCATGAATTCTGGGGTCTTCTTTGAGTGGGAAAACAAATGTAGCTTTGAGCCAGACAACCACCTCTGGGCTGGGATGAGGCAGGTATGACATAGACATCCCCTGCAGGGGATGGCCTCCCCGGGGGATTGTCTCGGGTCCCCTGGAGTCATACAGAGAAAAGGCAGGGCTAGGGATCTCTTGGAAGGAAGGGCACACGGTAGGGGGGTGCAGGAGCACCTGTATTTGAGCTCCACCATCTGCTCCTGGCCAGGGCTCAGGCTTCCAGTCTTTGGGTTGATGGTGAAGAGGCAGTTTTCCTCTGCACGCATTTGGTGGAGCTCGGTACAGTTAAGCTCGGCTTGCTCTACCCACACATCCAGGTCTAGCTGCTGGTCGCTTGGAAAGAGGAAGGCCCTGGAGACGGCAAATGAGAGGAGTGAAGCCGGGCAAAGCAAAGGCCAGTTGGAAAGACAGGCAGAAAGAGGAGCGTTCACCACCCTGCTTGCGCTTTGCATCCCCGTTTCATAAGCTGACCCATGCTCTGGTGAGCAATTGTAGCTGGGCGAAGTCTCTTTTCATAAATGTCCCCCAAACCTAGGAATAGCCAGCATGATGGCTCACACTTGTCATAGTAGCACTTGGGTGACTGGGCAGAAGGATTGTTGAAAGTCAAGGTCAACTTGGGCTGCATAGTGAGTTCCAGACTAACCCAGGATTAAACAATGAGACCCTGTGTGATGATTTGAGGGAGAATGGCCCTTCATATGGTTGAATGATTGATCCCCAGGTAATGGAACTGTTTGGGAAGGACTAAGAGGTGTGGCCACATTGAAGGAGTTATGGCCACATTGGTGGCTTGGAGGAGGTGTGTCACTGGCTGTGGGCTTTGAGGTTTCAAATGCCCGTGCCAAGCCCAGTGTCACTCTTTCCCTGCCTGCTGCCTGCAGGTCAGGATGTGAGTTCTTAACTACTTCTCCAGCATCATGCCCATCTGCTCCCCCCAATCCCCACCCCTCTATTCTTCATGAGCTCAGCAAAGAAATGCTAGATTTGCAAAAATTCATCTAAGAAATTGAAATGAACCATAGCACAGAAAACACAGGAAAGTCGGGCCACTTGAGCTCTGGAGGAGGCATCGCCAGGCTTCCTGAACTTTTAAGTGATCCCTGCTGGCAGGATCTGGTCCTGTGAGCTCTCTACTTAGGTCTGTTCTACCCTGGTTACCAATCTCTCGGACCCTCTCCACAGACAGTGTGGGTTGGGTTGTTCCTATACATGCATGTCCCATGTCTTCTGAAATATCCCAGAACACAGGCCAATGCCCTGAGTTCTAAAGACCCTGGCTCCCAGCCTGCTTAGGCCAGCCAGTATCAAATCTGAAGCTCAAGGTGGTGGACCCCGGGCTTCCCCAACCAGGCCAGCAGCCCTGTCAGGATTTCTAGTTACTCACAATCTTACCTTTTCCTATCAGTTGCCGCATAATGAGCCAACCTCTCTTACCACCATGGAGGTTTGGGACAGTCAGATATAGGGGTAACCATTGTATGTCCGTCAGTGCAGAGCCTCTTCCTTCACGCTACACTCCCAAGATGTCTTCTGCTCAGCCAGCAGGTTCTGACCACAGATGCACCTGCTTGCTTTCTTGCTTGCACACTCTCACTTCACACACCTTCCCACAATCCACCCCTAGGCTAGGCCTGGACTCACTCTCGGCCTGACCCAGATAAGGACCCTTCTTTTACACTTCTCATTAGTCAACCAGAACTGAAAGTCTGTTTATAGTCATTTACTAAGAAATCTAAGTACATTCATACCAGGAGCGTGAACAAGCCTGGCATGGAGACAGGTGGCTTGCTGGGCATGCGTTCTAGGCCCTGATGAGAAGGCAGAAGAACGGGAGAATGGACAGGCTTGGCAGGCTCAGGTCCTTAAGCCTGCCTGCGCCTGCGCCTGCGAGGTCACTCTGGTTTGTGGCCAGCTTCCTCTCCCCATCCGTGCGGCGCAGCAGCTTTGCTCAAGAGCGCCCTCCGGTGGTAATCTCCTATGTGGCAGCAGATGCCTGCCTCCGTGGTAACGTAGACTTGCCTCCTTTTGGCCCCGGGTTCCCAAACCGCAATCTACCAGGCAGCGTAGTGCCTAGACAGTCCTCATGCACGGAAACAACTTGAAGCCTTTTTACTAACTAACTGGTGTGGGCAGGCACTTATCTGGATTTGAACTTGGCTCTGCCTCTAAGAGCTGTGTGGATTTGACTGAGTCCTTAGTCCCTTGACCCTCATTTCCTGTTTTTTGAACAAGTCTGCAGACGTCTTTCTCACAGGACCATTGTAAAGATCAAGGATTGAAGGCGGGAAAAACACAGTGCCTGGTCTGCAGCGTTAATTCAGTTACTGACACAGTCACGACCGGTTTGAATTGCACAGTTCCCAGAGCCTAGTTGCAGCCACTGGCAATCAGTCTCCTCTGGGCACCCCCTTTCCCTGTCTGTGGGAAACCTACTTGCAGACCTCAGGTGCATATCCAAGGAAGGCTCAGGAAATGGCTATTTCCTACGCCTGGCCTCTGGGGCTCTGTCCCTAGACCCCTTGTAGCATCCCCCTTTCTGCTCAGGCATACCAGTCCAAGGGCACCAGTCCACTGTTCCTCAGGATGAGTACCACCACTGAGGGTGCGGCATTGAGCGGCGCTGCTCCAAAATTGAAGTCCAGCTTCAGAGGAGTGAAGACAGGAGGTGTATGACTCATGCTGTGTGAAATGGAGAAACGGCTCAGTGAGGGAGTCGGAGACAACTCAGGGCTCTAGCCTTGGGTGTCCGTCCCCAGGGACAAAGTGAGCACTTTAGAACCCAGTAACAGTGAGATAGCTCTTTAGCGCTCAAGTCAATCACTGCCTTCCTCTAGGAAGAGGTAAAGATTTGGGGTCCCCTCACACTCAGCTTCTTGGCAAAGGCTTAGTGTTGGGGTGTTGGTAGGCAGTCTGTGAACGTTCGCTATGTCCTGCCTACCCCAAGTCTAGCTTACCTGTGCCGGGTGGGCACCTTGTAGGTGAGCTCTCTGACGGTTGGGTCACGTGCCAAGTAACTGTTGAGGGTGTCCAGGGAGAAGAGGTGCCACAGGTGCTTGCGGGTGATGCCTTCCGCACTGCCCATGGAGCAGGCATCCAGGATGGAGAGTAAAGGGTACACAGCCACCAGGGAGACGTGGCACAGTTCCTGCGGCTCTCCAGCCCTGCTCTCTGGGAGCATGGGTGTGGGGGAGAGCTGAGCATTCAGCTCCCCTGTGGGTAGGCACAGAACTCTGGTCAGAAACAGTGGCTGAGCTTCAGTCTTGGCAGCCAGGCCTTGCCTAAGACTTTCTATGTGCTGGCCACGGTCCTGTTTTTACATACATTCTGGCATTTTAAAACAAATACACCGCTATTTATTTTCAAACTCATTTCAATGCAGCATAGCTCATAGGCTATAAAAACCACTCTTTAATACACACACACAATACAATAGGTCTTATATATTCACAGAGAAATGCAACTACCACCACTAATTTTAGAATGTTTCTATTGTTCCCCACCCCTAACCTCAGTACCAACCAGTCAGCACTCCCTACCTACTCTACCACCACTATTCTATTCTCCAACTCTGTGTGTGTGTATGTGTGTGTGTGTTTTTAAATCTATTCTGAGTGTTTCAAGCATAGAATCATTCAGTGCTTGGCTTTTTCTGGCTTCTTTTACTTAGCGTCATGCTTTTTATGCCCATCGATATGGTGGCATATGTTAATACTTTATTCTTTTGCGTGTGTGTGGCCTATAGTCTGTGATCATCTCCTTTTTACTGATGGGGAAGCTGAGGCATATTTAAGTGAGACAACTAGCTAGCACCTCACTGCCACTGAGTGTGTGAGAGTCAGAATCCAGTCTCCCTGAGTGAATACTCTTCTGCTGCCTGCTCCAGGAACTTTCAGCTGGCACAGGGAAGAGCAACATCTCCGTCTCATGGAGGAGAGACCTGAAGCTTGGTTGAGGACTTGCCTTGGATTCCAACACAGGGCGGCACATTTGCTAACTCTCCTGTATCTGCAGCTCAGGGACACGTGTATAGATACCACAAGGACAGACACAGTTGCACACATCAGGTCCTGTAGGCACAGTCTACTCTGCCCTCAACTCACTGGGCTAGCTTGTCTTAAACTTAGCATGCCTCCAGCTCTGTAGCTCACAATTTTTACCTCTTCCTTTCTCCTCTCCCTGGCCCCGAATCTCTACTAAGTGCCAAGGTACCTTTGTTGGATAGGAGACAGTAGCTAATGGTCCAGGAATGGTCGGAATGGATTTTAGGACAGGCAGTCAGATAGATGGTATCCTGGGAATGAGGCGGCATGGTCCCCTCTGAGCAGCTGAGTTCTAGAGCTTCTGGGGGAATGGTGCAGGGGTCATCAGTGGACATCTGGACAGAGGTGTCCCGGCCTCTCATGTCCGTCCCCAGATACTCTTCCCCTGGGTCACCACAACACTCCCTGATAGAAGAGAAGCCCAGGGCAAAAAGAACCATGTATCTTGAGGCCATGGGCGTTTGCCACAGTTAAAAAGTGGAAATGCTAGGTTTTCAGCTGTCTTGTAGGACCCATACCATGTACGGGTCAACTCTCTTAAGCATACACAGACAGACAGACAGACAGACAGACACAGACACAGACACACACACACACACACACACACACACACACACACACACACACACA
>OU015743.1:33497495-33515553 GCA_907169655.1 Acomys percivali
CACACACACACACACACACACACACACACACACACACACACACACACCCCTCCCTTGCTCCAAACCCAGCCCAGGCCTCAGTACCACAGGGGTCATTGTTGAGGCCCGTGGGCCTGTGCCGCTCTAGGACTAGTCGGTAATAGAGGGTGCAGTTGCCGTCATTCACGAGTTCCAAAGACTTGACTTCCTGGCCATTCACCAGTATGTTCCCAAAGTCCATCTCCTTTGGCTTGGCCTGAGATCACAGTCAGCTAGCTGCTGGGGGGTGCCCCCAACCCTTAGTCTTCAGTACATCCCCCAGGGAAAGGCGGATCTGAGGCTGTGTGCAAGGATCCATACATTGTCCTCTGCCTCCTTAGGGCTGGGTACCTGGGCCTTTCCCTCCCACCTGGGTCTTGGCTCCACCCCGCAACAGGGCTTTGACTCACATAGAGGCATCCAGAAACTCCCATGCCCACCAGGCGGATCCTGTAGTGTATGGTGGCTTTGGGCTTGGTCTTTTGTGGCTCCTTTCTGGCTTCCCAGACCCACATTCCTACTCGGAACAGGTATTTGGTCTCCTCCAAAGGGCTGAAGATCCAGGTCACTGTCTGGGGTCACAGAGATGATTCATTCTTGCATGCACATGTCCAGGACACCCCCTCCCGTGCTCCTGGCTTGGGGAGGTCCCATTACCAAAGCTTGGCACCACTTCCCATCTGCCTGTTTTTTCATATGCTGAGCATGTTCACACACATCATACTGTCTTGTCTCCAGAAGCCTCTCAATTCTACATCCCCATGACAGGGCAGTGGTGATATTTTCCAGACTCATTTTGGTGGAAACTGGAGCCTCAGAGAAGTGGAGTCACTGAACCAAGGTCAGAAACCTGGTGACAGGCCACTGGGGCAGGAACTCAAGTGAGTTTCTACATCTGTGTGAGCTCTGAGGCTCCCATTTCCTATCCGTGGGTATTTATGGGTACCACACATTGGTAGTTACTGCTCTGAGTCTGACCTACCTCAGAATAGGGACAAAGCTTGTTGTTTTAAGTGATAATTTGGACCCCCCTTTTGCATTGATCTGGAACCTCTGGGTGTCTCCTTTCTCACCCCTTCCTAAGAGAGTTAGCCGTTTGGCCCATACCCCGCTGATTCAAACTACCTGCCAGGAATCTTGCTGCTTGGGTATCACGAATGATGATGCTTAAACATGCCCCAGGCCCTGGTATCACTAATGCTGCACTCAGTCCCAGTTCTGCACTTAGTCTTGTCAGTCTTTTAAACACTCCCACCTCCCCCAAGCCTCAATTTCCTGTATACTGAGGGTGAGGAAGGTGTTACTAAAACCTACTCACAGTCTAGAGGAGGTGACTACAGATTGCTTAGGCCGGTGTACATCATAGGCCATGAGAACCACAGGTAAGAGTTGGAAAAAGCAAAAGTGTCAGGTACCCTCTGATCTACCCTTGGCAATGGGGCTCAGACACTCACAATGTTCTCATTAGGATGGATGATGCCCCCCTTGGAGGGGTAGACAGTCAGCATCTTTTGGTGCTGTTGGGAGACTCTCCACTCGAACTCTAGGGGTAGCCGTGAGGGGTTGTGAAAGGTAAAGTTGCTGGTGCTGGAACATCCCACACAGGTAGGCTTGAAGAAGATGCTTTTGAAGGTGTCCAACTTCAGCTGCAATGGCTCCTCTCTGCTCTGAATGCTCACTTCCTGAGCCAGAGGAAGGAAGGGAAAGACAAAGCCATGACCCTTTGGCTTTGCCTACATGTCTAGGAAGCAGGGTTGTGCAGATTTTCACCCTTGGGGTTGGGGGGAAGACAGCCAATGCCGTCTTCCAGCCTGGACATAACAGCTTCTCTCAAAAGCAGATTAAAAAGAACCCAGAGGGGGCTGGAGAAATGGCTCAGTGGTTTAAGAGCACCACTTGCTCTTCCAGAGGTCCTGAGTTCAATTCCCAGCAACCACATGGTGGTTTACAACCACCTGTCATGTGATGTGATTCCCTCTTCTGGCCTGCAGGTGTGAATGCAGGCAGAACACTGTATACATAATAATAAATAAATCTTTAAAAAGAACCCAGAAGCTGGGCGTGGTGGCGCACGCCTTTAATCCCAGCACTCAGGAGGCATAGGCAGGAAGATCGCTGTGAGTTTGAGGCTAGCCTGGTCTACAAAGAGAGTTCCAGGACAGCCAGGACTACAAGAGAAACCCTGTATGAAAAAACAAACAAACAAACAAACAAACAAACAAACAAGAATCCAGAGCTAGGTGTGGTGGAAACCTCAGCACTAAAGTATGTGAGGCAGGAGGATTGCCTTGAGTTTAAGACCAGTGTAGTCTACATATAGTGATGCAGTGTCTTTTTGTTGTTGTTTTTTTTCCAATGCAGGGTTTCTCTGTGTAGCTCTGACTGTCCCAAAACTTGCTCTGAAGACCAGGCTGGCCTTGAACTCACAGAGATCTTCCTGCCTCTGCCTTCTGAATGTGCCACCACCGACCGCCTTGTAATACATTGTCTTTAAAACGCAAACAAACATCAAACCCTCAGAAGCCAAGAGAATGTGTCAGCTTTTCGTGGGGGCAGATATGGGTCTACCATTCATCCATGACCCTGGGCTGGCTACAAATACCCTGCTGCTGCCTGTAGGTATGACTCTGGGATCTCTGCCTCTTTGTTTCCATGGTGAAGCCCAGAGCTTCCCCTCTACCATTCCTCTGTTCTAGAGGAATGTCCCCAGCGCCATCTCACCATCTACTCTGGCAGGGACCCTAAAAATAATGGTTTTGAAGAAACAAGTGCCAGATTATGGCCTAAGGACCCAGGTCCTCTATCACTGCCTCCTACCTTGAGATACTGGGGGTAAAAGTTGAATTGCAGGTAGAAAATGTGCTGCTTCCATGAGGTGCCCTTGGGGTACGTGCTGATAAGGAGGACCTGGTGGGCCCCAGGAGCGATGAGGCCACAAGAGGGCTTCAGGGTGATGTCAGAGCTGCTGTTGGGGGCCAGGCTGAAGATCAACAGCATGGAGCCTTTGTTGACCAGAAGCAGGCTCCCGTAGGAAGGCTTTCCAGAGGACACCGCTGGGAACATCTGGGAGTTGAGGAGAATAAGAAGGAAAGGGACCCTTCCTCAGATTTTCATCCTTAGGCATATACTCGGGGATACTAACGTTTGGACGAAGCTGTCTCCAAGGAGACCCAAGATCTCTGAACAAAGCCCAGCCAGCAGAGAATTCCTTGCATGGACATAGGGATATGACAGTCCCAGGCCCCAGGGAAAGTCAGACCTCTAAGGCCTGTCCTCAAGGTCAGACGTGGAGTTGGTTTATTAGCTGTGTCTTTCAGTTACTCTTCAGAGAATTACTTTTGGTAGTCTTGGTTCAGAAGCCTAGGGTCATTAGTTCTGGATGATTCTCACTTAGGTATCAGAAGGGAGTCAGCCCCAATTGTCCCAGCTCCTAAACATTTCATGGCCATCTTGGATAGGGCCAGAAGTAAGCTAAAAGCTAAACAGGCTACACAGCACAAGGCCTATAATCATTGGCCTGAGGTCCCACCTGGTTGCACCAGCAGTTCATGTGAGTTAATAGAGAAGCAACACAGGTTGCCACTAAGCTGTAGAAAGGCATCGCGTCATGCTGGGAGGAGCTGCCAAGGGGCCGAGGGCATCAGTGCAGACACCTAAGCATCAGAAGAGCTTTCCTTCAGGAAGAGATAGCCTCGAGATGGGTGTCAAGGCAGCAAAGGCTTGCAGAACATGAGTGCTGCTGGTGGAAAAGGCAGGACGGCCCCAAGCCTTTGTCTCAAAGTGGCACCTTCCCAATAACAAAATGACTAGTAAAAAATTGACCGTAAAGCTAGACGCTGGGAAGGAAAAGCAGAATTGGATTCTGGGGACTTAGGCCCAGGCCACAGACTTTTCAGCTCTGTCATCCTACGTCCCAGGACAGACAAGACATCCAAGGACCTAGGGAAGAGATCTGGGAATTCTGGCCCTCAGAAGTGACTTGGCTTATGCTTTGGGCTGGCTCAGGTCTAGGGTCAAACCTAGGGCTTGGGAGCCAGCAGGCATTCAGTGGGCCGGATAATGAAGGGGTTGTGAAGGACTAGCTAAAGACTTCAGATGTAGTGGGAAGGGGCTGGTGTTCAATCTCTAGACTGTTCTTATGCTGGGACCATGGTCCAAGGACAAGCTATTCACTGGTCCAGATCCCTAGGGTGGCCAGGAAGGACATGGGGACATATTGTTGAGGCTATTAGAAAGAGGAACAGGGATGTGTAGGCTCAGGTCCCTTGTCCTGCTCCCACTGTTGTTGGGGCCATGCTTACCTTGGGTGCATCCAGGGAATATTGGGGGATGTGGTGCTCTAAGGCAGGGTGATAGCTGTGACCTCGAGCCCGAACCCTCAGACACCAGGATGGGACCACTGTGCAGTCCTCTTCAATATTGCTGTATCTCTGAAGGACCTGCAGGGCCCAGCCCACAAGAAAAGTCAGAGTTCACAGTCTGACCCTAGAAGACAGTCCCCTTGCCCCTCCCTGGTCCTGTGTTATAGGTGTCCTATATTGGCCATAAGAAAGGAAGGTTTGAGGGAGACTGCCAAGGACAGCCACGCACAGCCCCTCTCACTGGCGCCTCTACCTGGCACTCACCCTGCACCCTCTGCAGGGAGGAGGATGGGTTGAGATGTGAAAACAGCATTTATTCCATAGGAATGAGCTCGGGACAATGCTGGCCAATGGAAATATAACATAAGCTACAGATTCTGACTGAAAATGCAATTTTAAATGTTTCGATTGGCACATTTAAAAAAAACATGAGTTAATTTCAATAATATATTTTATTTAACTCAATAGTTCCAAACTCCAATCATTTTTGCCATGCAATCATTATAAAAGCTGTTAATGAGACATTTTTACATGCTTTTCATACTCAATCTTTGAAATCTGGGCATATTTTATAGTCGCAGTACATCTTCTCTCCTTGGGCCACCCTATTCCAGGAATTTGGTGGTCACGGATGACTGTCTGGTGCCTGCCTGCCTAACAGAACATCACAGGTCTTAGAGCCTGTAATCTGATGTGCTCAGAACTGGCCAGCCAAAAGTTAGCATCATATTCCTTCCTGCCTCCCATACCCCTGCTGATATATGATAATAGGAACATTATCATAAAGGTAAAGACTCTGCTTTGAGGGTCAGGCATAATGGCATATGCCTTGATCTACACAGGGAGTTCCAGGCCAGCTGAGCCTACACAGTGAGACCTTGTCTCAGAAAAAAAGACAAACAGAAAGGAAAGGAAGGAAGGAACAAAAAAGGAAAAGACGCTGAGGGTGTAGTTTGGTTGGTAGAGTGCTTGCCTAGCGTGTATCAAGGCCTAGGTTTGGTCCCAAACAACAATTTAACTGAGTGTGGCAGCTAGCTCATATCTGCAGTTTCAGCCATGAAGACCAGGCATTCAAGGTTGTCCTTGGCTATACAGCAAATTCAAGGCCAGCCTGCACTAGACAAGATCTTCTCTACAAAACAAAACCACTCCAAAATCATGCTCTGAGCAAGTTGTGAGTCTACATCTGTAAGCCCAAAATTGAGAGGCTGGGGCAGAAAGATTGCAAGGAGTTGAAGCCTGCCCTGGCTATATAGAAATCCTGTCTTTAAAAAAAAAAACAAAAAAACAAAAAACCAAAAAAATCAACAGCATAAAATACAAACCACAAAATAAAAGCAATGCTTTTTGCTTTGGAATACCTCCTTCAAAGACTAGAATCCAGGGACCCCAACTGAGACCCCAAGAGATCTCCTCCCTAGGCACTAAGTCCTTCCAAAATCCATGATATCAGCTGGGTTCTTTCCTGGAGGGAGGGGAGGAAGGGAGACCCACACAGAAGTGATTCAGAAAAGCCAAGTCAGGCCCTGGGAGAATCAAACCAGTAGAGGGCACTGTCCAGCCAAGGACAAACAGGAGAGGTCTGCCTGGAGCGCATGGGCCCTGTAGCCACAGGTCACCTTTGTGACCAGACTCTACCCTTCAAGTTCCAGGGAGGGACCTAGTTCCCCCACTTTTTTGGGTTGTATGCACACACCTTATAAGAAGCGAAGGCTTCTAGCTCCACAGCATAGAGGCAATTGGGAGAAGGTGGCTGGAAGTGCAGGCGCAGGGCAATGGACTTGAGTGGGGGCACGTCACTAGTGTCTGGGGTCACCCAGAAAGGGCAGCCAGATCTTCGAGTCCAGATCACGGTGATCTTGCCCTTGGTGTGGTTCCTCAGGCACAACGGAAGGGGGTTGGGGGCCTCAGGCCCAGGACAAGCACCAAAGTCCACATCAATAGGCTCTACACTGACAGGCGGGGGAAAGATGGCCAGGTCCCTAGTGCCGTCACAAAAGTACTCCGCCATGGAGGGGACATAGGGGTACTTTGGGGCTGGCAAGTCCTCCAGATTCTGCAGAGGGAGAGACTGGGACAGAGTTCAAATGTCATTCCTCTTGCTTCTGACTTTCTCCTGCTCCCTCCTTTCCAAAAAAGACAGCAAGTGCTCCATGTAGGGTCATCCCCAGCTCCAATGGTGTAGGGCACAGGCCTATTCAATGAGTGCCAGAGGAGGGACTGGGAACCTGGAGAGGGCAGACCTGCCTCTGTGGGCAGGGGTGGGGTGGGGTGGGGCTGGAATGTCTGGCATCCCACATACCTCAACGGGCAACATTAGGGCCCCATCCTTGTCCCTTTCTAGTTTTTTCTCCTCCAGCATAGCAGCCAGGATGTCAGGAGGGTAGAGTGTCAAGCCCCGAGCCAGGTGTGTTCGGTACCAGGCGAGGTGCTGAGGCCTCAAGATGGCTGGCTTGGTGTTGTCTGAGTGGCAGGTCCCAATCAGGTCCAGAAACAGTGGGTCCTGTGACATTTGTCCGTTGCGAGACAGATCACGGGGTAGGTGGTAGGGCAAGGGGACTTGGGGGTTGGGCAGAGGATAGCAGGGAGCAGAGGCTGAAGGGTGGCAGGTTGGGGGAGCATCCTGAGAGCTGCCTGCTAGTTGAGGAGATAGTGGGATTCCTGGGCAAGTCAAGAGAACAGGCCAGGCTTGGAGATAGGCTGCTCAGCTATTGCCTGCCCTTCCCCCACTTGCCATGGCTCCTGGGCATTCTCCTGGTGGTCAGTGCCAATCAGGAGCCTATCAGCATTTAGCTCCACCCACGGGTGGAAAGGCAGAAACCACATCTGTTCTGTCCTTTCACTCCAAGGCCTCCCAGAGTTCATGCTGCACTTGTGAGAATTGGGCAAGGAACCCCTTGTCCAGGTACAGGGGCTAAACCCAGAGCCCAGTGCATGAGGGATCCTAGGGGTACATTTCAGCCTCAACTTTGTCATCATGTCCAGGGCTGGGTTTGGGTTGCAGCTTCAGTGGTCTTCCCTCCACCTCACCCCCACCCACGCTTTGTCAGTTGGTGCCTAAAGCTCCCCCTTCCCAGCCCATGGACAGTAATGGCAGCAGCAACAGCAGAAGCAGTAGAGCCCATGGCCTGGCTCAAGAGTAGTCAAGGTGAACTTGGCACACCCACCTGGACCAGTGAGCTTTCATGCACCCCTGGCCATGTTCTGCCTCTAGAGCCATGGTAGAGGTTCTAAAGGGGGAGATGACCCAGCCAAATAGCCTTAGGTGTTCTGAAAAGAGGGGGGTGCCCAACAGGTCTTACCTTCATCTCTGAGTCTCACGGCCTCTCACCGGAATGAAAACGTGCCCCGCCCCCCTCAACCCTGGTCCCTTCTCCATCCCTCACCTGGTGATGGACGAGACAAGCCACCCTGCGGAAGCAGATGATAGGGTGAGTGGGCTGGTAGGCACAGTGCAGGGTCATACGGGCCTTGCCTGCCAAGGTTCCAAAGGCAGGCTGGATGCTAAAGACACTCTCCTGGCAGTCAATGTCAAACTGGAAGTGAGCCACGCAGTCTGACTTGTTCTCAATCCACAGAGTCTGTTCTGAGTGTTCCCCGAGCTTGACCCAGCTGAAGTCGATGCAGGAGTGCTGCAGGACTACCTCAGGACCTAGGAAGAGAAGATGGGTCCTTGTGAGAGGGCCCTGCCCTTTGGGTGGGCTGGGTGCCGGCTTCAAAAAAATATCTCATGTGAGGTTCCACTGCTTGGATGGAGTGCTCCTTAGAGGCAGACGGCCAGGCCGGATAAGGCCCAGGGACCCTGCAAAATTCTCAAGAGTTTTATCATTGATGTATGGAAAGATGGGATGGCCAGGTATCTACAATGCTTCCTCACACGGCCACCAGGGGACAGCAGACACCCAGGCCCAGGGACCAGGAAGTTTTCTCTGGAGCTGACTCCAGAACTCAAGGGAATGACTTCTTAATGAGCTGTTCTGTGTTCTGTGGAGTGCAGCCTCCCGAGAGGACCATTACCTCTACAGAAGCCAATGACTTGGAGCAGAGTTTGGGAGGCGCAACCAGAAGACACGATGGAGAAGTAGTCTATGACTCTGCTATCCAAGGTCTTGGGGTGGAAGAACACTGACAGGCATTTCTTCTCTCCTGCGGACACGGTACCTTGGCTCATAGAGCACGAGAAGGCATGGTCTTTGCTCAGCATGTGTCCGGACAATTCAATCTTAAAGGGGATGTTAACCTGTAGGGACAGGGATCCAGGGAAAGAAAAGTGCTAGTCTTGGTGTTAGATTTGGGTGGTCTGTGCATCATACCCAGGAAGCTACATGGTGGGGATCAGGGTATCCAGTCTGGCCAGTGTGAATGTCAGGTAACACTAGGGGAAAGGGCCCAAGCTGTGTGTGTCCCATCTCAAGCAGGTCCTGTCACTCAGCTATTGACACATGTGTGCTCTGTGCTTGTATCAATAGACACTAGCATGCAGAGGCTTTGGGCCTGGGGGTGGAGAGGAAGGAGGGTGGGCTGTAAGCATAGCTAGTCTTGGGGTCCCTGAGCCCTGCCTCTTCCCTCATGCCGCGATCCCTTCCCAGTGCTTGCACACCACAGATGGGTTATACAGCCTGATTTGCCGCTCTGCGGTGCAGCCCACGGAGACGGAGCCGAAGTGTAACACTTTCTGGAAGTTCTTCGGATCCTGATCCTCTGGCTGCTTGTGCTTTATGCTGACCTGCAGCTCTGCACTTATAGCTGGGACAGAAATAAGGGATGTCTTGAGGAGAGCCTATCAGGGCCTCTATAGCCCCAGCTGAACAGTCCCTGCAAATGATGCGTCATGTGTCCCCCACTGCCTCCCCGCCCCTCCCCCCGCCCAGGAGGGATAGTCTGCGACTTAATAGAAGATAAAGCCTAAAGCAGGTAGAAGGACAAGAGGCCGGTTGGGACCTGTGGGGACACACTGAGGTTTAAAATGGAGGGAGGGCTGCCGAGGGCCTCTGGGGGGCAGGTAGGAAGGCGGGCCTACCTATAGCCAGTATCTGGATGCTCTTCTTCTGCCTGCTGCCCTTCCCATACCAGCACAGTGCCTCGACTTCATGGATGACGTGGGGTATGAGGGTCTCAAAGGTCACTTTGATCTTACAACCCACGCCTGGCTCCAGAAACCCCGTAGTGGGAAGTATCTGGAATGGGTTTGAGACTTCCCAGGTGAAGAAGGTGGGCAGGTCCCTAAGAGTGAGGCAGTAGGGTCAGGTCCTGGGGTTCTGCTGGCATAAACCTGTCTCCCCCTACTCCCTATAGCTCTCCTCCCAGGGGCTGCTATTTCCATTAGAGGGCCTTCTTACCCAACATTGTTCAGACAGAACCAAGTCTCCACTGTGTCCCCAATGGCACACATAGGCATTTCCAGGGATGATGGGCAGCAGACTAGCTTGTGGCAAGGCACAGTGGCCTTCAAGGGCACATGGAACACCTTCTCTTCATTCTCAAAACACAGCTTGTCCGTGTATTCCTTCTGCAGGACAAGAGGTAGAGGAAGAAGCAGCTACCAGTGAGTGGTACCCAGATAATACTCAGGGAGCATACACCCCACCCCTGCCAAGCCATCCCTTCAATAAGTCCCTGGCAGGTGGGTTGGGATGTGACCCACCATGTCAGAACTTCCTCAACACTTATATTTTCTTGGCCTCTGAGAAGAGGGCCACCTTTTTGGAGAAACAAGGAATTCTGAGAAGCCAGATGCAATAGCATACCCCAGTAATTGCAGCTATTCAGGAAGCTGAGGCAGGAGGATTGCTTGAGCCTAGAGGTTCCAGGATCACCTGGGCAACATAGTGAGACCATGGCTCAGCATAATGAGCCTCAAGACAAAAGGTTTCACAAAACATTCTGAGGAAGCTTGCAGGGAGTAAGTGCCTAATAAATCTAGAATTTTCTGGTGATAATTACAGCCTTTCTGACTTCATACCCAATAGGGAACACCCCCTCTATTGAACAGGATCAAGGTCCTGAGCCCCTTTTGACCTCTTCCCAAGCTGTAGATTTGTTTGTTTGTTCATTTCGTTGGTTGACTTTTTATTTTTTTTTTAAAGACAGGATCTCACTTTGTAGCACTGCCCGGCTTGAATTTACTACGTAGACCAAGATGGCCTTAAACTCAGAGAGATCCACCTCCTCTGCTCCCCAAATGCAGAAGGTACAGGTGTGTATGTAGAAAGCCCTGCTGCTCAGACAATCCTCTTATCCCGAGGTCTCTGTCCTCCAGCCCTTCCCTACACCGTATTGCTCTCTGACACACCTTACCTCTTCTAGAGGCCGGAATGTGATGGGGAGTGTGAACATTATGCCTGGGCTCAGGAAGATGGGCTGTGGGGTGATAGTGAAGAAGAACTTGGTCTTGGGAGGCCTGTGGAGAAGATCCGAGTGATGAACATATCAGAAGTGGGCTCAGAGGAAGCTGGAAGACTGAGGAATCTCAATGAGAGGCCAGACTGCAAGGGGACTTATGCCCTTCCTCCTTATCTTAATTTTATTTATTTATTGAGACCTGGTCTCATGTAGCTCAGGCTGGTCTTGATAGTTAGCCAAAGGTGACCTTTGTTTTCGGATCTGTATCTACCTCCTGAGTGCTGGGGTTACAGGCATGTTACACCATATCCAGTTTCTGCAGTGTTAGAGATCAAATCCAGGCTTTGTACATGCTAGGCAGTCTACCAAATAGGCTATATCCTCAGACTCCACTCCTGCACATACACACACACACACACACACACACACACACACACACACACGCACGCACACGCAAGCACACACTTGGGTATATGTGTATTGAGCTGATTTTAAGTTTTTATGAAAGCTCAAAGGGACAAGAACATCAGGTAATCTTGAGAAGATGGAGGGTTTACATGACCAGATATCAAGGTTACTATACATTCTACTAAGCAAGCCCATGATTACACTAGTAGAACAGATGCACAGAGCAGATTCCAGCCATAGATTTACACGTTTGACAGCCAGAATTTGTCAGTGGTTGGCAGGCCATCAGCTGGAGTGCATCAGCTTCAATAAAAGGGGGCACTGAGAAAACTGTACATTCAGTTGAGGAAATACACCATCAAGCCGTTCACAAAAGGCAACTCCACATACATAAAAGAACAATTAAGAAATCTCTTTATAAAAGTAGGTGGTGCACACTTGCAATCCCAGCACTCAGGAAGGCAGAGGCAGGCGGATCTCAGTGAGTTCGAGGACAGTCTGGTCTACACAGTGAGTCCAGGACAGTCAAGGCTACACAGAGAAACCCTGCCTCGAAAAATCAAAACCAAACAAACAAAAAAGCAGGGGGCCACCTTCATGACCCAGAGCATATACAGAAAGACAAATTGAGGTTTTTTTGTTTTTTTTTTTAAGGATTAAGAGTTCATAATGTAAATGAAACTATATCATTTAAGGATGCCAACACACATGGCAAATCCGTTTGGGAAAAGCAAGGAAGTCCTTAGAACCGGAAGCAGCAAAGTAGGCAGGTCCCATAATGTGGACACCAGCCAGTCATTATTTCTAGGGTTCTTCATAATGCACATGTTTTGAATGTTCCTCTGACTTGGTGACCTTTAAAATGTCGTTTTGTTTTCTATTTGAGGTGAACCCACTTTGGGAGCTTGGGGGCTCAGGCACCAAGTCCCTGCTCCCTTGTTCTGGTACCTGTACTTTATCTTTTGGGTTTTTAAGGAGAGATTTTTCAGAACCAAGTTCTTTGTGGTCTCCTTCCCCAGATCCCAGACTTTCCACTGCAACTCCTCAGTGAACTCGATGCCCGAGATCACCCTCTTCTTCATGTCATTTTGCTTCCTCGTGATGCAAATCTTCCTGTTCAGGGGATCTACGGGCTGTTTTGGTAGCAGGAAAGAGGGAAGAAGATCAGTTGGCAGGAATAGGAGGCTGAGACTCAGAAAACATGGCGCTCTGCCATCTCCATCCTGCATCTAGCACTTGAGGGATGGCGAAGGAAGGATAAACTGGACACTTCATCCTGCCATGGCTATGCCATGAACACTCAAATCACTGCCGTTTTATCTCTGATGCGGTCATCCACTCAGCAAATATTTGCTGACTACCATGTGCCAGGCACCATGTGAGATGCTTGGGCTATCATGGTGAAGAAGACATACAAATCCCTTCTCTCTGGCAATTACACCCTCAGTTTCAATATTTACTAAGAGCATTGGGTGGCCAACATGCTATTTTCTTTCCCTGATTGCCCATGGAGGAAAAGTGGCACAGATAGGGGAGTTAATCAATTATCAAAATCAGTTGGTGCATCAGTCAGGATCTACAGGAAATAAGAAGCCATCCTAGTGCTCAGTCGGGAGGGGTCAGGGGGTTCAAATTCAGTAGGTGGGGTGCTTACTGGGTGAACATGAGGACTTGAGTTCACATCCCAAGTACCCATGTAAATGTTGGTTTGAGAGGCATGTGCAGGTAACCCTGGCAGATTGGGGAGTTGGAGACAGGCAGAATGCAGGGGCTTTCTAGACAGCCAGTCTAGCATAAATGACAAGCCCTGGTTCAGTGAAAGTCTTTCAAAATATAGAGACCGAGAGGGGAAGACATGTAACATCAACCTCTGCTGGCTTCTACACATGCCCATATAGACAAGCACAATACACCATCAAAGACAGTGAAACAACCCACAGGTTATCAACATCAAGAAATGGTCAGAGGCCGGGCGGTGGTGGTACATGCCTTTAATCCCAGCACTCGGGAGGCAGAGGCAGGTGGATTGCTGTGAGATTGAGGACAGCCTGGTCTACAAATGAGTTCAGGACAGCCAAGGCGATGCAGAGAAAAAAACAAAACAAAACAAAAACAAAAAAAAAAGAAAGAAAAGAAATGGTCAGCAGCATTGGAAAGAGAAAGCTCAAGAGTTAATAGGCCTTGCTGCTCATGCAGAGGACCAAGTCAGTCCCCAGAACCCACCTGCACTCAAGTCTTCCCAAGTCTCCATTTGGAGGGTAGGTGAGTGCTGGAGTGTATATAGGAAAGCCAGACCCTCACATGCTCACCCGGATAGTGATGCTGCTACTTGCCGGTGTGCTGGCACTCGGGCATGATCCATCATTCATGGTATTCATGGCGTAGTTTCCACTCTCCCTGGCCTTCATAGTGTGGCCTGGGCTTGCTTGGGTGAGTATCTAGCCAGAAGTTCCTACCAGATGCACACGTGAATCTGAGCTGGGAGAGGAGCAGAGGAGGACTGAAAGAGAGAGAGAGAGTTGATGGAGGAGACTTACCGTAGTTGAGGTGGAGAGGAGGTACGCTCTTTATTTTGACAAGTGCTATGAGGTGGTACCATTAAAAATGAGACTGAATACAAGGTCTGGAGCTTTGCTCAGCACCCTAAAGTACCATTCAAAGAATCACGAGAAAAACGGTTTTAGAACAAGGCTTGTGCAGCCATGCTTTTCCATGGCCACACATGACATAACCCAGTGTTTTGGTTTGCTTTCTATTGCTGCAATTAGACACCATGACCAAAAGCAACTTGGAAGAGCAAAAGGTTCCTCTTATCTTAAAACTCTCAGAAAAGTCAGGGCAGGAAATCAAGGCAGGAACCTGGAGGTAGAAACAGTAGAGGAACACTTACTGGCTTGCTCTCCATGGTTTGCTCAGCTTGCTATTTTGTTTGTTTATTTGTCTGTTTGTTTATTCATACATAGTCTCACTATGTAGCTCTGGCTAGCCAGGAATTTGTTATGTAGACCAGATTTGATTTGAACTCTCAGAGATCCACCTGCCTCTGCCTTCCAAGTGCTACGGTTAAAAGAGGGCACCACCAACCCAGCAGTGTATCTTATTTTGTAAGGGGTGTGTGTGTGTGTGTGTGTGTGTGTGTGTGTGTGTGACATGCATGTGGGTACTTACTGGTAGAAACCAGAAAGCAGAAGGGGGTATCTAATCTCTTGGGTCTTGTGCTACAGGCAGTTGTGAGCCATTACATGTGTGTTGAGAACGGAACTCTTAACAACTGAACCATCTCTCCAGCCCAGTACATCTCAGACTCACAGTTTATCTCAACTCAGACTGCTCAAATTTCAATTGCTCAGTAGTTACACTCAGCTAGTGGCTACCACACTGGACAGCAAAGCTGGAATACTTAATTTGAACATCTTTCTATATTTCTATATTTCAGTACCCTTTTCACTTCTTTAAATGGCATTATCAATATCCAAAATAGTATCTGTTTGGACTGGCCAGCTATAGGCAACTGAGGTGCCAGACAGTACTGTAAGGGTTTCAACAGGTATTTTAATCCCTACAACTGTTTATGACATGTGACTTGCCCCCCCCCCCCCCCCAACCTCCCCCCCAATCCCCACTCAAGGTTTCTCTGTGTAACCCTGGCTGTCCTGGAACTAGTTCTGTATACCAGGAGTCAGAGATCCACCTGTCTCTGTCTCCTTAGTGCTGGGATTAAAGGTCTGCCCACCGCTGCCTGGCTGTGACTTGCCTTTTATTTAACCCCAAAATTTCCCTTTTTAAGTTGGTGGTTTGAGCTCCTCAAGTTCTATGTAACAATCTCATGATCACCTTCCGGCGTTTACACTGTCCTGCCGAGAGTCTCAGTGTCTCTCCAGCAACCAGAGAAATCCTCTGTGGACTCATTTCTTCCTAGATGGCTCTCCAACCACTGGAGGGAACCATCTCGGACTTCTGCCTCCATCCCATCCGTTCACTCACAGAGCGTTTCTGTGTATTGAGCGTTACACAGCTAGACACGGAACAAAACGAGTAAGGTCCCTACCTCCAAATGTAAAGTGGGCGATCAGACGAAACCCAAGGAATGCAAGTTGCGGGTGGAGAGGAGAGCTGCTACTTTCTTGTTGGGTAGCTTTGCAGTCCCGCCCCCAGTCCCTGATCTCTCAGATAAAGGGGATTTAACACACAGTTCCTGTATTAAACAGACAATTCCTGCCGCACCGCTCTGAAAAAGTTCCCACTCCACACATCAATCTATCTCTGAAAGGCCAGAGAAGAAATGAAATAGAGCAGAAAAGTGGTCCAGCCTGGGCTTACGGTGATGAGCACGCAGCCTATTCGGGGACAAATGAGGTCATTTCCAACATTTCTCTGTGAAAAGCCGGTGCGGTTGTGGGGTTTTTGTTGGTTTGCTTTTTGGTTATGTTTAAGCCAATTTTCTAGTTTCAAAAGGAAGAGAAGATTTCACCAGCTTCTTTTATTTGCCCAACTTCCGATCTTAAAATTTTCCAAAATGACAGGCGGAAAACCGGGGGTTGTGGTGATGGTTGGGTTGTTGACAGAGTTGAGGAAGAAACAGGTAAAACGAAGGGGACAAGTATACTTAGGAGGCTTGTCCGATCTCCCGGCTCCCTCCCGCGTCTAAGTAATCTTGCACTGGACGAAAGGCCGGCCGCGACTTCCTGGCGGAAGGGGTCGCAGTTCAGATACCTTCCTTAACAGTTGTGAGTTCGGAACGTTGGAGCCCACACAGCCGCCATGCAGACGTCTCCATAGATACGGGACGGGACGCGTGGGACACAGCGTCTCTTGATATCCCAGGGCAACGACGACGGCAACCCCAAAGAGCCAAAGTTCAGAGAAAGCAAATGAGTCCTTTTTTTCCTTTTGTTTTCTTTCCTTTTCACTTCATTTTTCCTTTTCCTTTATTTTCTCTTTTCTCTTCTCTCCTCTTTCCTTTTATTTTTCTCCTTTTTTTTTCTTTTCTGTTTTTTTTTTTTTTTTTTTTTTTTTTTTTTTTTTTTTTTTTTTTTTTTGGTGCTGAACATTAATTAAGGCCTTGAGCATTAGGAAGTTAGACGCCCTGCCCCCTCCCCCCTCCCCCTCCTCCCCAGCCAGTGCTGGCCAAGTTTAATCTCCCTGCTATTCAGTCTTGACTCCAAGACTTTCCCTGCTGCTGTAGCAACTGTGGTCTTCTTCCAATCCGGACAAGATAAACACAGCTCCCCCAATTTTCAGGATATCCTGGCAGTCATTACTTTAGTTGACAACTATATTCATAGACTATTGTTGGGTTCAATACGTGATTGGGAGTCGTTCCTGATCTCTTGGGGTAGACACTGATCTGGCCTCAGGGCCCATTCTCAATGATGACACCGGTCCAGTTGAAAACAGCCCCTGGTTATTTCTTAATGCACAGGATTTACACATGAGTTCCTTCTGCTGGTGAAAGGTATCTTTGGCATTTTCTTCCAGGTGTCTTCTGGTCCAAGACCAAGGCAAATTAACTCATTTAAAGAGAGACAAAAGTTAATCTATGAGGAAATTCTTACATATAATGGGGATTTTTTCGGAAGCTCAATTGTCTGTGCTTTGATGTGCATGCTGTGAGGAAGGTCTCACTGGGTAGACAAAGCTGAGAATTTCAAAGTTCAGTCTTTGGTAATTAAGAGTTTTACTGCCTGAGCAGTGAACCCATTTCTTCTCAGGATGAAGGGGGGTGTTGTATGGTTATTGAGGGAGAGCTTAGAGACGTGGGGGCAAACCCAGAAAATAAACTAGCAGTTTGGAGGATTGGGATTCATTTATGTAAGGAGGAAGATGGACTGAAGTGACAAAGTGACCTGAGTTAGCTTGGGAGATCACATGACCAGAGGAGGGCAGGCCAGGACTGCTGGAAGGGCAGGCCAGGAGGTCAGTTAAGTCATGCCAGCCTGATTAAGGCTGGAATTCTACTGGGATTAAGGAATGTGGAACTTAGTCCGGGTTTCACTGGTTTTAATGGGATTCTCAGAATTGGAAACCTGTACTTTGGACATGATGGTGTTTATGCTGTTTGGAGTTCCTATAATGATTTCTTTTTTGTTTTCTTCAAGTTCTTTTTAATCAGCCAGAATCCGCTGGACCTCTGGACAAAAAAATAAGGGGGGAGGCTTTTCATACTTATGCCAAAAAGAGATTGAGAGCACCAACATTTGAAGCAAGATTTGGTGGGGGTCTAAGGGATTCCAATAATTTAAAACTGATGATAAAGAAGACAGACTTTTTCTGAGCCACTTGTCAGAATTTCTTCCCAGACCTCTTCTGTTTGTATCCTGGTGAATTCTGGGCTGAGACAATGGAAGGACACAGTTTCTTTTGTCATCAAGCCCTGTGGCCTGTGTTTCTTTGGAATTTTAACTCCTCCTGGAAGCTCTAAGGAGTGGTCTCAATTGATGTGGGCCTCCCAAGGATAGGCTCCTGCCTGGACTTAGCCCAGGAGCATGAAAATGCTGGGACGGTCTGGCTCAGTGCTGGAGATGAGCCAAAGGAATCGGCATTAGAAGCTGGGCTTGCCTTGAAGTCCCCTTTTCAGTAGCTTTGATTCTATAGAAGACAGAAGGTATTGTGTAGATGAATTTTAACTAAGAACATGGCTATTCTAGCAAGAGATCACATCCAAAGACCTTCTAGGTCTGTGTGATCAGGCTAGAATACAGACACGCCTTTAATCCTAAGCGTCAGAGAGGCAAGCAGATCTATCTCCGAGTTCAAGGCCCGCCTGGAACAGAGAAGCTTCAGGTAAAGAAAAGCTTAGGGAGCCTAGCATGGTGGTGCATGCCTTTAATCCCAGAACTGGGGAGGCAGATCTCTGTGAGTTCAAGGCCAGCCTGTTCTACTAGAGAGTTCCAGGACAGCCAAGGCTATTACTCAGAGAAACCCTGTCT
>OU015743.1:33515563-33536182 GCA_907169655.1 Acomys percivali
GAAAGAAAGAAAGAAAGAAAGAAAGAAAGAAAGAAAGAAAGAAAGAAAGAAAAAGAGAAAGCTTAGGAGGCCTGGAGAGATGGCTCAGAGGTTAAGAGCACTGATTGCTTTTCCAGAGGCCCTGAGTTCAATTTCCAGCAAACACAAGGTCACTCACAGCTATCTATAATGTGATCTGATGCCCTCTTCTGGCCTGCAGGCATACATGCAGGCAGAGCACTATATACAAAATAATAAATAAGTAAATCTTTAAGAAAAGAAAGAAAGAAAGAAAGAAAGAAAGAAAGAAAGAAAGAAAGAGAAGCTTCTGTCCAGGCATTGTGGTACATGTCTTTAATCCCAGCACCCAGGAGACAGAGGCATGCAGATCTGAGTTCTAGTCAGTTCTGTTCAGGCAGTTTGGTTGAGTCAGTGAGTTGAGAGGCAGTGCAGTGGAGTTGAGTTTGTGGCAGTTCAGTTTGTGGAATTCAGAGGCAGTTTTACTGGGACAGTTTATAGAGACAGGTTGAAGAGAGAACAAGCTAGACACAAGTAAAGACAGAAAGATCCAGGAGATTGGAACATATTGCCAAAGTTAGTTATGAGGCCAGCAGAGCAATTCAGTGAGAAACTGAGAGAAATGAATTTGAACCAAGTCAGCTTGGAGAGGAGTTTTGAGCCAGACAGCTGAGTTGAACCAGCCAGCCCAAGTTCAGAAAAAAGTATGGAGAGTGAGCTTATTTAGCAGTAAGTCTCAGAGGCTGAAAACATTCTAGGCCTAGGTTAGATTGTAAAGAGGCTAGAAGCTTCCAGATCTACGCCCAGGTTAGCAGACAGAGGCAGTAAGCCTCGGAGATGACAATTAAATCAGGAAAATAAAAGTTACTTTAAGAGTATTGGATCTGAGTGAAAATGACTTCCCCAGGCCCACAAACACAGGCAATGCTTGTTTCAAGGCTTTAAGTAGGGGCTGAAGAGATGGCTTAGAGGTTAAGAGCACCATCTGCTCTTCCAAAGGTCCTGAGTTCAATTCCCAGCAACCACATGGTGGCTTACAACCACCTATAATGTGATCTGGTGCCTTCTTGTGATGGGCAGGCACACGTGTGAACAGAATACTGTGTAAATAATAAATAAATCTTTTTTTTAAAAAAGGAAAAAAAAGGCTTTAAGTAAAAGTAATGATGATTCAGGAAACTGATAAAGACCCAACTATTGGAAAAAAGAAGGGTAGATGAGAGACCTGAAGCCTGGGCCTGGGGTACAAAGCATAGTTAACAATTTAGGCTTCAGCTGGGCTTGGTGGCACACGCCTTTAATCCCAGCACTCAGGAAGAAGAGGCAGGCGGATCACTGTGAGTTCGAGGCCAGCCTGGTCTACAAAGCAAGTCCAGAATAGCTAAGGCTACACAGAGAAAACTTGTCTCAAAAAAAAAAAAAAAAACCCTTAAAAAAAAACAAACCAATGTGGGCTTCACTACCTACAAACTATCCATGCTATGATTCCTTGTCACGTGTCTTCTCACCATCTTCCCCTGGAATAGAAAAGATGCTGGACTGGACAATCAGATCAGCCTGGGATTAGCCTTTGCTATTGTCTGTCTCTGAACCTCAGTTCCCTTATCTATTTGTTGTGGATATTTTTTTTCTCTCTTTTGTTTATTGATATAGGTTCTCATTTTGTAGACCAGGCTGACCTCATACTTGAAATGCTCCTGCCTCAGCCTCCAGGGTTATAGACATTTAACATAAAAACTTTCATTGACTAGTTCCCAAATTGCAGTATGAAGATTGATCAAGCACATGAAAGGCCATGAAAAAGCACTCTCTCCCTCTGGTCTCTATAAATAAACCACTCAGTTTTCTATGCACCAGTCTCAGCCTCTCTGCAATGCCCTCAGAAGGGAGTCATCCCCCTGCTTTCTCTAGGATCGAGGCTGTTTTGCTGTGCTGAGGTAGATAAAGCCAAACACAGGGTACCAAACATAGTGCCTGGGAGGCTCTACTAACCAGTTGGTAAGTCCACCCAGCACATACAGACGAAAAGCCTGCCCTCCAAAACTGAAGGAGCTGGAGGCTAATGTCCTTGTTATATTCCCTATTGGTGTGACAAAATGCCTAACAAAATCAGTTTAAAAGAAGAAGAAGAAAAAGGATTTGTTTGGGCTCAAGACTTGAAAGGGTCTAGTCCATCATGGTGGGCAGGCATGACAGAGGTCATGACAGTGGGAGTGTGAACTGGGACTCCTCATATCTCAACAGATCGGGAAGCAAAGAAAGAGCCATGCTAATACTCTTCTGGCTTCCTTCTGTTTCCTCTTTTATTCAGGCTTGGCCTCCAGGTCACGGGGATGGTGCCACCCACAATCAGAGTAAGTCTCTCCTGCTCAGTTAATCTCTCTGTAAACATTCTCATAGATGTGCAAGGCACGTCTCCTGCAGGAATCAGTCAAGCTGACAATGGAGATTAACCATTACAGCTGTCATATGACAAGAGAATCCAAAGGAAAGGTTTTCAAATTGCTTAGGATCAACTTGTGGGTTTCTAACTTTCCTATGCAAACCTCACCCCCTCCTAGACAACTTTCTCCCTCCACCTGCTCTCTAAATGACCACGGAGTAGAAAGCCATGTAGGCCAAGAATAAGGAAACAGAGGGGGTGGAAAACCATATTTTATCTTGGAAAATTCAAGCTCAAGTCCTAATTTCATGTTTCTGTTTTTTGGTTTGGTTGGCTGGTTGGTTTTGTTTGGTTTGGTTTGGTTTTCCCTAAGGCTTCTTTGTGTAGCCCTGACTGTCCTGGAACTTGCTCTACAGACCAGGCTGACCCAAATCTCAGAGATCTGCTTGCCTCTGCCTCCCAAATGCTGGGATTAAAGGTGTGCACCACCACCGCCTGGCTGGTTCCATCTTTGAGTAACTGAACAAAGTCAGACAAATTGTAAAGCCTCTCTTTATTCATCTGTAAAACTGGGCAAATGAAAGTTGTGCTTAAAACATTTAGCAGATGCTAAGGTATGGGCACTGGAGTTCTCAGACTAAACAACTGCCCTTGAGCCAGAGCAGTGCCCCAGATCCCACGTTGTGTCAGGTCTTTACTCTTTAGTTCCTTGGTCATGAGGTAGAGTCTGGGCAAGTAGGAAAAAGACTGGAGAACCAACCTTGGCAGGGGTCGGGGGTGGAGGGAGTCCAGTCAATGGCCAGTAAAGTTATGTTGTACTAGTTTCAACTCAGTGTTGAAGCCATTTTTGCTTACCAGCAACTGTACACGCAGTTTGTTGTTGTTGTTGTTTTTTCCTTCAACACGAACTCCTTCAAGCCTGAGGTCTCCACTTATTGATCCTCCTTACTGGGAGAGGGCTTGTCGCATGTAACTGCTCTTCCTTTTTTGCCCATGTGGTCCTTTCCTGACTCTGCAGTTCCATGACCACTTGAGGCAGCAGCACCACGGACAGCTCCACTAGTCCTGGCCATTTTCCTTCAGCTTTCTAGCTTTGCTTCCCTAACCTCAAGCCCCTAAAATGAACTGGGGAAGGGTAGCCCTGAGAGGACAGTAGAGTGGAGTGCTTGGGGAAAAGCCTGGGGTCATTAAACTAAGTCTAAATTTCACATCACCATGTATATGCTATAAGAGCACGTTCCTTTACTTTTAAGATCCAGTCTCCTCATCTGTCATGATGGTCAGCGTCATTGTCAGTGGGTCAGGATATAACCTCACTTAGAAAAAAAGGCATACCTGTGAGGGGATATCTAGATGAAGTTGAGATGAGAAGATCTGCCCACTGTGGGTGGCAACATTCCTTAGACAGACAGACATTGCTATCTACTTCAAACGTCTCCCATTTTGATTTACCCACTATGCTGGACTGTACCCTTGATTCAGAATAAAGCCTTTTCTCATTAAACTACTTTTGTTGGGATATTTTGCCACAGCAACAGACAAAGAAACCAAGACATCTACCAACAGAGATAACCGAACAGCTGTTTCAAAGCTTGTAAAAACAAAACGAAACAAAAATGAGATAGACGACTTCTAGAAAGAATGGCTGGATATATGGCTCAGAGGGTAAGAGCACTGTCTGCTTTTTCAGAGGACTCGGGTTCAAACCTCAGAACCCACCTGATGGTTTATAACTATCTGTAACTTCAGTCCCAGGAGATCTGACACTGTCTTCTGAGTACTAAGCATGCATATGATACACAGACACACATGTAGGGCACACATCCATATACATTCATGCACTAAACTTTAAAAGAAAATAAGATTTAACATCAACAAACACAACAAAGAGAGAACTGCTTCTGATCAAGACCCTTGAAAGAAAAATATTCTAACATGACAGATGACTTCTTCCTCTTTTTCTTCTTTTTTCTTTCTTTTTTCTTTTTCTTTTTTTCTTTTTCTTTTTCTTTCTTTCTTTTTTTTTTTTTGAGACATGGTTTCTCTGTGTAGCCTTGGCTATCCTCAACTCACTTTGTAGACCAGGCTGGCCTCAAACTCACAGCCATCCACCTGCCTCTGCCTCCCGAGTGCTGGGATTAAAGGCGTGAACAACCATGCCCGGCTGACAGACGGCTTCTTTTTTTAATATGAAAGACCTCTTAGACCAAGATGGTACAAGAGTTTACTTGTGAGTGGTTCACAAGATTCTCTCTTCATTAGATTTTTTTTCATTATGCCAGTTTGCATTATTGGTGCAATTAACCTTGATCTCTTAGAGTGGTGTCTGCCAGAATTTTCCAGTATAGAGTTGCAATTTCATCTATTCCTTATTAGATTTTAGTCCTGCCCACTGCTTGTATTTCTAGAATTAAGAGATTAAAACTACATGGGTAAGATTCCTCAGTGGGTGAAACGCTTGCTGTGCAAGCCTGACAATATGAATTTGATACCCAGAACCACATTCGAATGGTGTCCCAGATGTCACACTTCTGTGCTGACAATTGCTGCAGCCTCTTGCTCAGGGGCTTTTTTAGGCCATGGGCCAGAGCATCCAGATCAGACAATAGAACCAGACAGAAGTTGTCTAGCCATTTCTTACTTGTTAGAAGTTACTTAGCTTCAGACAGGCTTCTGCCTTTCCTGAGGACAGGGAATAGTAGAGAACGTATGGATATATTTTAAGCACCCTAGGTCCTATGTCGGGTTCCCCCACAGCATTTAGGACATTCCTCCACCAGGGCCACCTTTTCCTAGCATGGTTATGGCCACTCTTGGACTCCTGGTCCTTTAGTCTGTGGCTAGGAGTGTCTCCTACTAATGCTCCTGCAATGGGCCCATCAGTTCTCGTGTTGGCTCTGCTATCGCATTCAGGAAATAAACTTCACCTCTCTGGGCGTTAGCTTCTTCATGTGCAAAGGAGGAAGTAATGATACTCTCACTTTGCGCTTAGGACTGGAAGTGGTGACATGAATAACATGTCTAGCACACTTGACCTATAGGAAGAAATGAACACAAACAAGGTACTTTTCTCCCCAGGAAGCTAATTTGTTCATCTCTGAAACAGGTGTTCTACTTCTCCTATCCTGTCTTCCTGTAGGATAACAGAGTTTTATTTGTTTGCTTGCTTTTAAGGGGCTGCAGGCAGGGCTACACCAGAGGACAAACATGCCCCGACTTGGATAGGAAGGCCCCTGTGTCTCTGCCCATCTTGGGTAGATGCTCGCGTGCGAGGCAGTGGGTGTGGCTAAAGGCAGTGCAGCACATGGGGCTGGGCTGCTATCTACCCACTGACGCCTTATCAGATCAGGGCTGGCCAGGCTCAACCTGAGAAACAAAGAAGCTTTGAGAAGCTGACTGGGGTGTGGGACATGGAGCTGAGCCCCAGCAGGTGCAGCCATCCAGAGGCCAGAGGGTAGTGGGTGATGGGAGCTGCCACCATTGGGAGGTTGAAACCCTCTGGAGTGAGAAATGGGGCTTGTGCTCCCCCTCAGAGGCCTCGATTGCTAGAATCTGTCCTCTTTGGGCAGTTGTGCTGGGCGCTTCTCAAAGGCTGCTTGCCCTGCCTCTGCCACCGTTCCTAGTTTTCATCCTACACCCTCATCTCCCTTCTGATACCTGTAGCTCCAACTATGACTTACTTCAGCCCCTGAGGGTGCTTTGGACCTCCCTTCCACACACTAGCTCCTGATGATTCATTCACCCACCTTTGCCCAGGTAATGCAGGGTCACAAAGGCACAGCCTCGTGTCTTTTTTAATGAAAGGTGCTGATTTTCTGTTTCCCTGGGGTGCTAGACCACTGCCTAAAGAGCCTGGGTTCTGCTCTGACCAACAAAGTGTCCACCCACTGTCAAAGGCCCTCCGTGTGTGCATGAGGAGAGGATTGAGGAGCACTCGGCTTCCAACAAGCCATGCCCAGGGTGGTTTCTAAACAGGAGGGGAAATTGCAGGAATGGCTTCGGGGTGCTACATTCAGAGAGACCCCAACACAGACAGGAGTGGGTACCTAGTTGCACCAGGGCCTTTCACTGAGCGTAATCCTCCTAGGCATCTCCAGAGACCCCCCTCCCACAAACTAGGAAGCTCTCTAGTTTTGTTTCCCGAACCTCAACACTGCAGAACTCGCTACCTCCAAGTCTCCCCCTGCCCCCCTCCCAGACATGCGGACAGAAGGATAGTGTCAGTTCATTTTCAAGGTATAGGGGTGGGGTGGGTGGGCATGCATTTTAAAAAATGCATGTGTTATAAAAATAATCCTCAACATATTGGCATCAATAATAACTAGATTAGGAGGACTCTCCGCCTGTGCGTGCATTAAGTGCCAACATCTTGGCCATAGGTTAGTCATGGCAAGTGAGCTCCTGGTAAGAGAATGTGTTTTCTCTCCTTTTACCCCCCCCCCTGCCATTTGGCATTCAGCTATTGGATGGCATGGCACAGAAGCCTTCCCCAGATGCTAACACCTTGATAGTGGACACCCAGCCTCGGGAACTATGGAAAGGAAATGACTTTTCGTCAGTGGCTACTCTGCCTACAGTACTCTCTCATGGTGGCACCAAGTGAGGTAAGATGGAGGGGTGTACAGGCAGGGAGAGCGGACATCTGGGGTGGGGTGGGGTCTCATGTACACAGGAAAATCAGCTTTCAGCAACAAGGAGACAAGGTATCTGTATGAGAAAATCCTTTCCAGGGCATCCACTAAGACCAAACGGTACACGTAGGTAGGAGAGAACGCTTAACAGCCCTAAACTTCACTTGGGTTCTCTCTTGACCACCATGACTCTTCTGACCTTACTTTCAGTCTTTGGTTTAGTTGCTTGAATATTTACAGTTTGTCCCCGTTTTCTAAGGCCCTGGCCAGTTCCCCAGCCCAGGTCACCTACTCCCTGCTTCCATGCCACCCCTGCCTGTCTCCCACGCAGAAGCCAGGGGAACTTGTGCACATTCTGCTCATGAGCCCTTCACTGCTTCAAGCCCTCCAGGCCCTTTCCTCTGACTCCTTGGTGATGACGGTTGCCATTACCATTATAATGGATTTAATTCTTCTTTTTGCTTTATTTTGTTTCCTCCCCTGTTCCCTGATCTGTGTCCCTCACTTTTCCTCTCTTCTCTCTCTCTCTCTCTCTCTCTCTCTCTCTCTCTCTCTCTCTCTCTCCTCTTTTCCTCTCCCTCTATCCTCCATGACCTGGAGAGATATCCATACTCTCCAACTGACATTTATAACCTGATCTATTAGATAGGATGTCTACTAAGAAAGAATGAGAAAGAAAAAACCAGGCATGGTGGCACACGCCTTTAATCCCAGCACTTGGGAGGCAGAGGCAGGCGGATCTCTGTGAGTTCGAGGCCAGCCTGGTCTACAAATTGAGTCCAAGACAGCCAAGGCTACACAGAGAAACCTCAAAAAAAAAAAAAAAAGCCAAAGCAAACAAACAAATAAACAAAAAAAGCCCACAAAAGAATGAGAAAGAAAACAAACAAGGACATCACTACCGTCACCTCACGTTTCTCATTATACAAAAACAGCAGACCTTTTAGCCTGGTTAGCATTAGTAGGAGACACTCCTAGCCACAGACTAAAGGACCAGGAGTCCAGGAGTGGGTCCATTCTAGATGTGTCAGCACAACAGGCTTCAAGGAATGCTAGGTCACAAGTTCACCCCAGGGTGGGGGATAGGGTTGGAAGGGGGGAAGCCTATGACAATAGTGGGTCAGAAAAGGATACAAATCCTTTGTGTCCCTTGTATGTGGCCATTTGGAAAATGGTGATATGAGTATACATGCCACACCGGTTACTATCAGTATTAAAAAAAAAGGATTACAAGTGTAACATCTAGAACAGTGCTTAGAAATAGTCTTCTGTAGATGACAGCCTATGGGGGGACCAACCCCCAGAGCAATGGTTATCTGTTGGTTTGCTTGCTTATTCCGTGTCAAGGTCTTGCTATGTAGCCCTGCCTGGCCTTGAAACTTCTGTCAACCCTCTTGCTTTTTTACCTTTTGCATTCTAGAACTATGAGCACGGGATACTATGCCCAACTAAAGATGTTAATTTGTTTTGTCTTGAAACAGAGTCTCATGACATAGCCTAGATTGACCTCCACTTCACAATCCTCCTGCCTCAGCCTCCCAGGTGCTGGGATTATAGTCATGTGACACCTTGTCCAGTTCAGGAACATTGATTTGTGTCAGTTTTTCCTATGCCTCTGCTGTTCCACGGACACCATTGCCCACTTCTCTGATCTGAGTTGTGCAGGAAAATGTACTCTTGGGTTGGAGGAAGTGAAAACTAAGAGTGGTGTTCTGTCTTTGTAGCAACCTGGGTTCTCTCTAGACACAGCAGCATTTCTCTGTGGTGGTGTGGTTTGGATATGAAGTGTGCCCCCAGGAAAGCTTGGCCTCAGATAGTGGCATGAATATCTTCAATGATGTGTTCATAACTGAGTGGACTATGAGAAGGTGGGGCCTAGGCCTGGGATGCAGGTCACTGCAGGCATATTTTTGAAGACTAGACCTTCTGCTCCCTCTGTTTTTGTCTCCCAGACATCATGAGGGGAGCCGTGGAGCTGACAGGCTGTGTCACGAAACCTCAGAGGCCATGAGACAGAAATAAACCATTTCTCTTGTTTTCCTAAAGTTTTTTCTCCTGGTGACAAAAAGCTAGCTGGCACCCACAAGACCATTCGCCATGTTTAGGATATTTATGAAAATTAACTCTTGGACCTCACATTGATTGGAGTTATGGAGACAAAAGCCTGGACGTCAGGAACATTCTTTAAACAGGCTGCCTAAGTAGTTCTGATGGTTGAACAGCTGCTAGTTTAGGAACCTCTGACATGCCCAAGAAGTCAGAATGAGTCACCAAGATGCATGGTTTCCATAGACTCTTTTCTTTCCATACTTTAGTCCCTTACCAATAGAGACCAGTCTGAAGCCCAGGTTCCAAGAAGGCTCATAGGAAGCAGGAGAGCAAACGTCACTAGGGCACAGTGTCATGGTTGTGGGTGTGTGAAGTGACCATGGATTAGTTACCCCTGTTCTATCTCTGGCACAGCCATGTGGAGGAAAAACTGTGTCAAAGTCCTGCCATATTCTCATCTGCCAGGTGAGAGAGGGCCTGCAGTGAATGTGGGAACTATGACATTTGGCCTTAAAGGAAGGCACCTTAGACCCAGGCATGGCTGGAGTGGCCTGTACATGGGTCCCGCTCAGCATCCCGCATTCTAAGGCTCTAACAACTTAAATAATTTTTATTACAAAAGAAAGACCAAAACATTCCCCAAATTTTCCCATGGGTTTCCCCCTCCATGCAAATAAATAAGGTAAGGAAGACAGACTGGAGGAGGGGGTGGGATGTGGTTCAGCAGAAAAGGGATTTTAGCCTAGGCAGGGGTGGCAGGGACATCCAGGCTCCTCCCCAAGTCCCAGGTACTAGGGCCACGTTTGCCTGGAATAGAGACTCTGCCCTTTGATAGCAGACTCAGGATATGTCTGGAGGAGTGTGGCCTGCAGGGAAGGTCATATTTCAGGATGTCCAGGCTGGCTTGTGGTCTTTCAGTTCTGAGAGGCAATGAGTCCAGCCAACTCCCCACTGGCTCTGAGGGAATCTAGCAGCATTGACTGAGGTGTAAGCCTGCCCATAGGCAGACTCTCTTCATACTGTGATCAATTGCCAACAGTGAAGTCACACACCCAGGCCCCCCAAGAAACTGGAGTAAGCAGTCCAAAGACAGATGGAATGGGTCCTCTCTGGGCAGGGAGGTGGGGCGTGAAGAATCATAGAGCTCCCAGGGTCTTAAGGTCTCTAGGAAAAGAGCGCCCACCACCTCCTTTGTCAGCTCAGTTCACAGCTCCACCACTGCACCAGCACTGCCTGGTCAAGTCTCAGTGATGTCTCCAGTCTGGAGCAGAGGATGAGGACAAATATCCTCAGGTCAGGTGCCTTCCAGGGTCGGAGCCTTCCTAGTGCAGAGCCTTTGGATCCAGCAGAGCGGTTCCAGGAGGACTGTGGGTAGAATCCTTTCAGCTTCCTGCCCCAGACATGCCTAATGGATGGAATCTGCTCTCTTCTAGCAAGAGACGCCCCAGGCGGTAGAGCAACTGAGGGTACCAATGAACACCCTCACTTGGGGTCCAGCTGCCCCATGCCAAGCTAGGAAACAGTCGCAGGGGCCAGAAGGCCAGCTGAGCCAGATGGTGGTCAGCCACAGCTGCAAAGCAGGAAGCTACCACGTCCTCCACCACCAGTGTCCCATGTCTTGTGAGTGGAGCGTAGGACCCAAGCGCCACATGGGTGGAGATGGCTGCCACCCGAGCAGGCTGTAGGCCTGGTACCCCTGCTACCAGCACATATTGGCCTGGCTGCACATGGCTGGCAAAAGTGGCCCGGAAGTGGGCTACCTGTTCTGTGTGATTGTCAGCAGTGAAGAGCAGGTGGGCAGGCGTGAGTGCCAGGCGACGTGGGGGATCCTGGGTCTCGATAACCTGGAAAGTTCTCAGCCTGTTTGGCTCACGGTCCAGGAAAATGAGTACGTCACTGAAAGTGGGGTTCCCGTCCTCCCCCATGGCCAGCACTCGGTCTCCCGGCTTCACAGCTGACAGGGCCACACGTGCCCCATTCTCTAGACGCACCTGGGCTCCAGCAGGAAAGCAGCCCCCGGTCTTGGCAGCAGCCGAGTGCTCTGTGGGTAGAAGGGACACGGAGGTGTTACTGTGGGATGCTCCCATTCTCAGGCACAGTACCCCTCCACTAGCCATCCTAGCTTGGGGGACAGCTTCTCTTGTTTTTCAGATATCCCCCCTATCTCTATACCTCAGCTTCTGATAACCCACCCCAACCCATACTTTGAATCTCTGCCTCTTTTCACCTTAGCCCAAACCCTGGCCAATGAGAGGAGCACGCTGGGGGTGGAACACCAGATGATGTCCTCATCTGTTCACGGTCTGCCTGCCTTGAAGCCCAGAGGCTGGAGGTCAGCAGAGCCACTGGCTCCCTGTGACCTGACCCTAGGAAAGCTGCAGACTTGTGGAAACGGCAAGCTATATTGGTTTTGGTGGGGGAGTCTAGACTGTTCTACCACTTGATCAAACATAGTCAAGAAATGCCCCCCACCCCCTCCGCTCACCCCCTCCTGGACTGACATCCCAAGTGCTGTGACAGAGCTGACCACTTGAGTCTATGGAAATTAGAGGGACAGCCCCATGGAGAAACCAGGCTCCTGAGTATCCTCAAGGTGAGTGCTCCAGGTGGGTCAATGGCAGGGACAAAAGCCATCATTTTCAATTCATGTGTTGGTCCCTTATGCAGGGGCTGGGCACAGTGGCATCAGAAGGTGGGATGGAGGTCAGTGTTTGGGGTCAGGAGTAACGAACAGAAGGGGCCACTTGGGGAGCTGGCCTTGAGCCAGTGTTTGTAGATGACATGGATATGATGTTAAGTACACACAGTTGGAAGGATCAGGTTGTGGGTAGGGGGAGGTGGGACCACCCTTGTGAACCCAGGTGGATCAGAAATACCAAAAAAACCAAAACAAAACAAACAAACAAAAAAAGCAACTAGTGTGCCAGTCTGTGAGTGCAGCTACTGTATAGTCCCGTGTAAAGGGGAGCCTGCAGCCAAGTGGGTCCCATAGAAGAACCATGTGAAGGATTCACGAGTGGGTTAAGTGTCAGTGATAGGGACACTGGTGAAACTGGGAATGAGGGGCAAGGCTGCAGTGCCTGTCAGTTCCGATCAACAAGGCGGCCAATCTGGGAAAATCCACTTTATTGAGTCCACTTTATTTTGGGCTTTACCCCAAAATGTCCAGCTTTGGGGCTTTGAGGAAGAGATTGGGGACGCCTGCGCCCCACTGGGAGGCCTGACCTGTATCTGGGGTTCTGAACCTCTGGGCTCCTGGTCAGATGGACACACTCTAGTCCCTAGCCCAACCAGTGCTTTGTTCTGCATGGGTCTGGATGGGGGAGGGGGGGCAGCGGTGCCTGCCAACCTGGCTTCCTCCATCTCTTCAACTTGTTCTGTCTTGCACTTCCTGTAGCAGTCTCTGGGCTGTGGACCACCAGGTCAGCACTCAGTGGCACGGGAATAGGCCCTGTCTCTCTAGGCTCCTGACGGGACGTGGGAGGAGCAAGCAGTCCAAAGCAGCTGCAGGGAGCGCTGCTGCCGCCTCCGAAATCCTCTTCCCTCCGGTCCCCGCCTCCATCCCCTGGAGGCCATCTTCACCTTCTTGGCCCTAGGGGGGCTTGCGCTGCCTGCCCACGCCCTGCGGCCCCGGCCCCGGGCCCAGCCCCCCAGCAGCGGCTCACCAGACTTGACAGAGCAATGCACGTGCGCCTTGGACTCGTAATAGACCCAGTCGAAACCGGCCTCCACTGCCAAGCGCGCCAGCAGTCCATACTTATTTCGGTCGCGGTCTGAGGTGGTGATATCCACCGCGCGTCCCTCATAGTGTAACGACTCCTCTGAGTGGTGGCCGTCTTCATCCCAGCCTTCTGTCACCCGCAGCTTCACACCAGGCCACTGGTTCATGACAGAGATGGCCAGCGAGTTCAGACGGTCCTTGCAGCGCTAAGGAGGGGAATGAGCTCGGAGTTAGGGAAAGCAACCCACTCGGGTGCAGGTGACAGAAGATTCGACCGAGTCTCCCACAGCACTCAAAGGACTTGGAAAACTTGGGAGGACCTCTGCCCTTTCCCCTCAGGAATAGAGGACTCTAAATGTGTTCTCCAAGCCAAGCAGCCAGGAGTCCCCAGGGAACTAGGCCACGCAGTGGCGCCACCAATCTGGAGCGTGTATGGAGTCACACACTCTCAGGGGACTCTTCTCCAGTCTGCGGAGATCCGCTTGGCTCCCTCTCTCCCGTCTAGCATTCGGTTTCGCCACAAATGTAGCTTATGCTTTTCCAGAGCCGCGTTCCTCGATTTTACCTAGGCAGCAAGGTGGGTCATCCAGCAGCAACAGCGTGAAAATAAGATTGTTAACAGTCCACTGCCTACGGGCTGGCCTGCTGGGCATGCAAGGCCAAAGGTGCCCAGTAGGTGTCACCGCAGCCTCAGAGCTGAGGCCACCAGACGCTGAGCCCTACCAGCCCGGCAGGTGCAGACCCGGCGGCATCAGCTTGGGTCAGGGGGTGTGTGTTGGAGGAAAATTCCAGTTCTACTTAGATCCCTTCAGCAAGTGACACAAAACATCTCTGTTGGGACCTTCTTTTGAACCCATGCCTGCCCACGCTTTGCTGGAGATACCTCAGGCAGAAAGCCAATGCCCCTCCCATCTGACTGGGACATAGGGGACCCCCTGCGAGAGACCAGGGAACTCTCACACCTCCACCAGGGTGCATAGTCTCTACTTAGGAAAGGACGGGGGCAGGGGCAGGTGAGGAACATGAGCCTTTGATCTCAAGAAACGGGCTCAATCCTCTGGATCTTCCTTGAACAGTGTGGGTGTAGACCTGCGCCCTGGGGACACGAGAGCTCATCAGTGGCGGCTGTCTATTCACTTTAGCCCAGGGTCCCGTGCACTTGACTGAGGAAAGGGCGGGGAGTTTCCACCTGCGGGAAAGGGGCCCCCCCGCCAGGTATCAACCTACCTCTGCCCCTCGGAGCTCAGGCCCCACAGACCCTTGGACTTAGCCTCCCAGGAGCCAATAGCGACTACAATCCAAGGCCCAGCCTACCTACCATGTAGCCTGTCTTGGGGGTGTTCACCACCACCACCACCAGTACATGCCCCTCCCCCGCCCCCGGGGTGGGGGGCGAGGTAGCTCGGTGAGTTCCTTCTAGCTTCCTGCGGTTCAGTTCTTAGACCTCACGTACATCTGCCTGCCTTACTAGCTAGCTCCTGTTTGACTCTTCCCCTCTACCCCCTCCTCTGGGGGTAGCCTGTGCGCTCGCTGTCAATGATTGCCCAGCCTGTGGCCCGGATCCTTATCTGCATTCCTCGGCGCCCAGCCCGGCCCCGGCCACCGGCCAACCTTCGGCCCCGACATCGGTCGGCCGGCCCCGGCGCCAGGGCGCATGCTGAAGGCAGTGGTTAAGCTGCTCTCCCTAAAGGATTTAGAAAACCGGCAGCCTTTTAACAGGGAAAAGAGCCGATAGACCCCAGGGGAAAGGGGTCTATATCTTTCCCAAGGCGCGCCAGGCTTCGGAGAAAGAAGTGGGTGACCCTGATGTCTGGCGAAGTTGGGTCCTGCTCCCTTAGATGCAGAGATAAGTTAGTGTCAGCTCTGCTCCCAGCCTTCCTAGGCATCCCTACTCCTATTTTCAATCTTTCATGTCTGTGCCACCAAGCTCAAGGATCCCCCAAGCTTGGTCTCAGAGTCTAAAGGCTCCAGCACCCCACCCTTTAACCGCAACCGCGCCGCTCAGCCCTCGCGACAGACACGTGGGCTTACTCGGGCTGGTTCCCTTTCCTACCTCTGTCTCCACACTCAGCTTTTCCCTGCTATTCCTTAAGCCCGGAGCCAGCCAAGACACTGCTCCAGGAGAGGGCAGCGCAACTAACCTAGGGCACATGGGGAGGAAAGGCCACTGTTCCCTGGTATCCTGAACTTCTTCGCCTTAGGGCTGCTAAAGGGCTTCGGAATGCCCAGGGCTGGGCTGTGAGGAATGTTAGGCCGAGTGGGACTGCGTGGTTCCCGGAGGCACAAGAGGCAGCCAGGTCGAGGTACCTTCAAGTGCCTGATCTGACCTGAGCTGCCAGCTGTTGCGGGCACAGGGGCCGCCCGCCAACCTGCTGAGCTGTGGGGCTTGGCAGCAGCAGAGAGCGCCTCTCAAAGACACCGGGCGGGATCCGGGATGCCAGAATTCCCGCGGAGTCCCTTGCCCAGCCAGGCTTAGGCAGAAAGACACCCGGGATTCACAAGAAGGGCAGGTGCCAGGGGGCGTGCCAGGCAGTCGAGAAAAGGTGCCAGGAGAGAGGATAGGACCGGGCAGGTGGCGATGCTTCGATGGCGCGCTAGGAGGACCGATCGCGCTCACCTGGGTCATGAGGCGGTCGGCACCCGTGTTCTCTTCGTCCTTGAAGATGATGTCGGGATTGTAGTTGGGGGTGAGCTCCTTGAATCGTTCAGAGCTGCGCGCGATCTTGCCTTCGTAGCGCCCGCTGGCGCCCAGGGTCTTCTCGGGCACGTTGGGGCTGAACTGCTTGTAAGCGAGCGGCACGAGTTTGCGAGGTGGCCTCCGGCGGCTGCCCACCACCCGGCCCGGCCCGCAGCCCCGCGCCACCGGCACCAGAAGCAGCAGCAACAGAAGCAGACAGAACCGCAGTCGGGGCCGGAGCCAGGCGGGAGACATGGCCGGGTAGCCCGGGAGAGCGGCGGGCTAGGGCGCTTGGTGGGCTGATGGGTGGGCGCGTGGTTGGGAGAGCTTCGGGGACTCAGGCGTCTGGGTGGCTCTTGGGGACTCCAGGCGGGGGCGCCATGGGCAGTGCGACGCGGCTCAAGGCCGGAGGGACTCAGGTGCGGGGCGGGGGCCCGAGGCCCTGGCTGGTGGCGACGTGCTGTCCCCCTTGGCGCCTCGACTCTGAGCTGCCCGGCTCGCCGGCCGCCAATAAATAGGCCGGCCCGTTTGTTTTGGCAACGCGGCGACGGCGGGGGGCGGCGGGCGGCGGGCGGCGGGGCTGCGGGCCGGCGGGCTGGGCTGGGCTGGCCGGGCCGGCGGCGGGCTGGGGAGACCCGCGGTTAGCACCCCGGCCCGGCGGTCAGGAGGCTCGGGAAGAGCGGGAGCTGCTGCCGTCTGCGGCACAGCCCGGAATCGAGTGAGAGGGGAAATGGAAGAGATCCGGGCTCGGGCCCCGCGCAAGACCGCACCCTATCCATGTCCCTGCCTCCTGCGCGCTCGACAGCGAACCTGCAGCAAGGGCGCCACAGCCTCCTCCCCCTTAGGCGGGCGGCCCCGCGGTTAGCCAGCCCTGTCCCGCGCGCTCCTCAGCCGCGCGTCCACCCTCCCGCTGCCCTCTGCGCCCCCTGCGCTGCCTGCGTTTCTCCTCCTCGCCCAGACTCGCCTCACCCCGCCCTGGTCTTACCTTCCCGTTCCTCGTGGCTCCGGGGAGCCCCACCAGGCGCAAACCTCCTGGACAGGAGATGCCACCCCCACAGAGACCGCAACCCACGTCGCAGCCGGACTCCGGGGGGGGGGGTGGGCAGTGGTGGGACCGCACAGCCGCCTACAGTGTCCCCTGCGGAGAAGCAAACCCAAAAGCTGGAGGCCATTCATAACCTGGTGCCCCACCCTGGCCCTGACAACACTCTCTCCTCTCAGCATGGAGGAGCAGGGTTCTGTATTGACGGGCTGCACACCTCACGACCCTATACCTGCCGAACACGAAACTGGGGGTTGGGTTTGGGGCAGTGTAGCCCCCTCAAGGGTCAAACAGGGCTTCTGAGTTGGAAACACTGTTAAAACAAACAAGCGAGATGAAGTTGAAAAGGGAAAAGGCAAGACAGAAGAAGAGCTGAAGTGGGGACATCCACAGAGATGGAAGAGCACCCAGGATGCTGGATAAGAAAGCCAAAAGGATCCCAAACACCCAGCAGACAGGCACCACACGGGATCACTCACTCCACTCACTCTTGGTTCTACCTCACAAGTGAAAGAGGGCACGGACTCTACAGAGGCGGCTAGGGAAGTGCACGTGGGAAGGATATTCAGGAAGGCGGAATGGCTTCTATACTACCCAAACTAGAAGAAGCAAGAGTGTTGTCAACTCATGTGTCAGTTGCAATTACACAGATCCAAAAAAGTTAGAATTTAAAAGCTCAAGCTCTCCCCCTCCCTCCCTCTCTCCCCCCAATCCTTCTAACCCCTACCGTTCGTTACAAATGGAGCCTCACCTATGTAGTTCAGGCTAGCCCTTAGCTCTGGATTCTCCTGCTTCCATTTCCTGAGGGCTGGGATTACAAGAGAGTACCACCATGCCAGATATGCTACAGAAATGGACACACACACACACACACACACACACACACACACACACACACACACACACACACACACACCTGCCCATCTTCCTCTACTAAAGGAGACAGGACTATTGCTGTTGATCTATATTTGAAATTTTGTTCATTTATTTGAAACAGGATCTCATGTAGACAGGCTGATCCCTTGCCATATAGTTGAGGATGGCCTTGAACTTCTCGTCTTCACTACTCTGCCTCCCTAGTGCAGGGTTTACAAACACTTACAAGGTGCCACTACCCCTTGCTCAAGATTCAGATCAGTACCATTGTGTCCTGAGAAAAAGCATAGTGTTGGAGTATAAACAGTCTCCAGCCCCACCTCCACCTCTTACACAAAGACTCACTATGGAGCCCTAGCTGGCTTGGAGTTCTCTATGGAGACCTTGAACTCACCCTCCAGCGTCTGTCTCCCAAGTGCTAGGATTACAGGGGTACACTGCCACCCCTAACTCCAAATTCTTTGCGTCTCAAGTTTTAGGCGTAGCCTAACATATCAAGGAATCTCAGGGTTACTTCTCAAAGCTTGGAGTTGTAAAAATGAGAGAAATAGCTGCTGGGCGTGGGGCTAAGCATGTCTTTCAGTAGTAGACGTGCACAGGAACGAGTGGACATGGACACACACACACACACACACACACACACACTACCACTACCACCACCAGCAGCAGCACCCTGTACTCAGAGGCACAGAGAGGTGATTGTGGAGCTTTTGCTCCTGTTACAAATAGATTTGAGACAAGTAAGCATGCACAGTGTGCCTCTTGAAGTGCACACATCTGCAACCGCTGCACCTAAGAGATCAGCTTGGCAGACAGAGCCTTAGAGAAGCCCACACCCAACTCAGCAGGCAGCACTGTGCAAAGGCACACCTGACTGATGCCAGCAGCAGCTCCATTGCCTAAGTAGTTCTTATTTGACACTTATCAGATCTTTAGGGAGGCATATTCAAAAGGAGAAGAATCACAGTTTGAGAGAGGAGACATGAGAAGGCAAACGGCAAGGTGAATAGATGGCTGGATATTAGAACCTCTGAGATAATACTTTAAAAATGTTATTCTTTAAAAGTTTCGCGCATGTGTACAACGGCATTTCATCATATCCACCTGGTCCTATTTCACCCAAGAAAAGAATGCTAGGATGCTTGGGTTCACAAAGCCTTGGGTTCAATCCCTAGTACTTGGAGAGCACAAGGGGGGGAGTGGGGGGTAGGGGATGGGTAAGGTGGGCTCTCTAGAAGTGATCTGGAACTCTGTTTGGTGACAAGATCTCACCAAGTAGCCTAACCTGACCTTGAACTGGCAATCCTCCTGCCTCTTCTACCTTGAAATTATAGGCATGTACCATTATACCCTACAACCTGGAGTGCTTTTAATTCAGGCCAGGGCCTTAAGAACTTACATCATTGGAGCCAAAGAGATGGCTTGGCAGTCAAGAGCACTTCGTGCTATTACAGAGGACCTGGGTTTGAGTTCCAGAGCCCAGAGTTCACAACTGGTTCTACCCTCTTCTGACTTCTGTGGGCACTGCATACAGGTGATGCATAGACACACATGCAGGGAAAACACATATAATAATAATAATAATAATAATAATAATAATAATAATAATAATAATAATAATAATAATAATAATAATAATAATAATTTAAAGAACTTAGATAACTTTTTGGCTGCTTGTGTTCTTAGCTGCTCAGAAGATGTAGGTGGCTTCTGAGCTAGGCCAGTCCCTGAATAATATCAAAGAAAGCCTAACGCTTTTTCTGATTACCACCGAGTGGACAGCATTGGTGGCACCTGTGGTCTGGAATATCTTGACCTTGTGCTCGGAAGTTGCCATCAGTGACTCTCTCATCAGCAAGGAACAGCTCAGACTGGAGACTGCTGGCAAGGTTGCTTTCCTCTTTCACATGTAGATCTCATCTACACCGAAATCATCTCTATTTTGAAAAGAGAGAGAGAGAGAGAGAGAGAGAGAGAGAGAGAGAGAGAGAGAGAGAGAAATCTATTGCTTTAGAAATAGCATTTCTTTTCTTGTCTATAAAAGCAAAGGTTTGAAAAATGGGTTATAAAGCATTGGAAGGGACAAGATGGTTCAGCAGGTGAAGGCTCTTGACTGAGCCTGACAAGCCTGAGTTTGATTCCCTGGACCCACATGGTTAATGGAGAGAATCAAGTTGTCCATGATTTACACAGACACATTCTCTCTCTCTCTCTCTCTCTCTCTCTATATATATATATATATATATATATATATATATATATATATATATGTCTCTCCTCCCCTTTCCTCTCTCCAAATCTAATAAAAATGCTTTTAACACCTTTAATCCCAGGACTCAAGAGGCAGAGGCAGGCAGATCTCTTGTGAGTATCAAGCTAGCCTGGTCTACACAGTGAATTCTAGGACAGTGTAGAAAGACTTTGTCTCAGAAAAAAAAAAGTTTTAAAAAAGGATTGGAAAATACACCATAGGACTCAATAACTTAAACACCTATTTGGTAAACAACCATGGTGACATCTTTAGCAAATCTTACTTTAAGGCTATAGTAGAAATACATTATATTTACAGTATATAATTATATATATATGTCCACTGTATACTCACATACACAGAATAACTAGGTAAGACTCAGATCTATACTGCTAAAGTACCATTTTTTTCCTCATAGTTTTGCCATTTGACAATGGCAGCTCTAGACCCAGTGGTGCTGAGCCACAACCAGAGAGGTTCCAGGAATGCAATTACTCAAAGGCCCCGCAGTGGCTCTAGCCCAGCAGCTCTGACCTGGAGGAAACAGAACATTGTCTTTGTACCTTCTGTCCACATGACTTTCAGAATTTCAGTTTTCTCATTCATAAAATGAGAATAATGCCAGGCGTGGTGCTGCCTGCCTGTAATCTCAGCATTTGCGGGGCTGAGGCAAGAGAACCCTGAGTTCCAGGCTAGCGACAAAGCATGAACCTGTTTCAAAACAAAACAAAAAACAAAAACCAGCTCCTACCTCATAGAGTGGCTGAGACAGTTGAACAATATGAACAGGCAAGGATAGATGTCGTATGTAAATTGTTTCATTCTCTGCTGGCTCACTAGGGACGGCAGCAGTTCTCTGGCTTCTATAATCTTTCTACTAGAAATAGTCGAAGATGCTGGGGTTTGTGTACCCTGGAAGCAGTGGTCATTAGTAGGCCCTACAACTTTCTTTTCTTTTCTTTTCTTTTCTTTTCTTTTCTTTTCTTTTCTTT